>CANSZD010002010.1:0-274747 GCA_947648045.1 Beta corolliflora | reverse complement strand
TTACCCAAGGTAAATTTATTTGAAATGAATGAAAGGACTCTGGCCTTCTTTCGGGGGTTTTTTACCGGCCATAACCCCACCGTTGGACCTTTTCTTCTGGCCATTTCGACTGGGCCCAATAGTGTTTCTTTACTCCTCTATAGAATAAACTTTGTGTGAAAACATTTGATCATTTCACACCTCAACGAATTTTTCTGTATATAAGCCTCGCAAATTTTCTGTTAGAAAGGGAGATCGTCCAGCCTTCGCATTTTTCACCGAATCGTCCGCACGTTCTTAAAGGTATCGTCTTCATTGTTCATTTCTTTCTTTATTCTTTATTCTTTCTTAGAAAAACAATAAAATGGAATCTTCTTCGTCAACAATCCTAGCCGACTCAAGAGCTTCGTTTTGACCCGTAACCGATACTTCTGCACATTCTGTGAGTCGGACCTCTTCCCTGCCGAGTACATATTTTTTCATAGTTTTGGCCGAGAAAGCCGACCACTCCGCCCCTTACCTCGTGCACCGGCACGCGTCAAGCAAATGGCCCGTCTAAGACGAAGAGTAATAATCCACAAACAACCGTATATGGAGGAATTCCATCGGACGAGTTCCAGATGAGACGAGGGAGGTCCATGTGTCGGGGCCTTTAGGCGGCCCCCTTCCCCCCTAGCCGGGCTTCGAGGAGTCCCAAATAAATCCTAAGCCAAATTTTCCGGACTGACACCGAGATGGAGTGAAACCGGCGAAGACGAGCAATGTTAGTGGATCTCCGGGTCGCCACGAGTCTACGAAGCCTCCACTACTGGGCTCGAGATTAGAAAACGATTCGTCCTCTCTCCGACCCCGCATTTATTTTAGCCAATCGCAAATGGCTGTGAGAAAATAGGTGGCCGACCCTAGCTATTTATCCAACTTCATGCCCAGGTTTCAGCTTTTCCTTCCGTCATCCCTAATAAGGAGGCCAGATTATTTCGAGTGACTCCCAAAATCATTTTACTCTGCCTACAAGCCGGTTTCGACGCTGGCCGAGATTCCCCCTTCATGAATTTATAGAGCAAGTGCTTCGCTATTACAACATCTACCCACAACCAATCGCTCCTAACGCCACACAACGCCTCGACGCTCATAGCCGTCATGGTCAGCGCTACCGGCTCTCTCTTCTTCAAGCCTTTACCCACATTCATTACGCTGTACCCCGGGTGCCGCGACGGGAATACGGTCAAGATTCGCAACCGTCCCGGCTTTCTAATGTACTGGGCAAACCGTCAAAGATGCATGAATGGAAGGCCGATTTTATATATTCCAAGTGGCGCCAATGACTCGCCACTGGGAGAGTTATCGCTTCCATAATCGAGCTGTCACCAATACTCTGACGGAAAGCAATCTTGGCCGGAGCTTCTGAGGATAAGGATGACTTCAGGAGGTAGTGGAGTACTTAAAAATAAAGAAGTACCTGTGCCCTACTTTAAATCCTTTAAAGGCCAAATTAACTCGATACCCTCTAAGGAAATATTTTATAATGACGACTCTCGTTGCCGCAGCTCGTTGCTAAATTCTACGATAAAAGGTGGCCATTCAAGCCCAAGTAAAACTCTTCGTCCATAACTCATTAGACTAAACCCACTTTCCGTCTTTCATAAGTGCACTCGCCTAGAATGCTGCCTCGCTGCTTCTCGGATCTAGAGACATAACATGTCTAAATTCACAGACAATCTTCGGAAGGAATACGGGAAAGAAGGCTTGTACAGGTCGGCATAATCGGTAAATCATACAAATTTTTTTTTTTTTTTATTACGAGGATCATCAGGTCAGTCCTAATTGGCATCTGTTTTCTTGGACGAGAATTACCCAAGAAGGAAAACGCCCAAGTACGGACGTGCTCACCTTTTGGGAAATTCTCGCCCCAAATTTTTATTTGTCAGTTGACGAGTATCCTTCTACACTCGCCCAAGTAATCGTATCTCTTCCGGACGAAGATAGCTCCGAAGAAGGAGAATGTTCATACTAGGACGGTCACCCTGGGGGCCATGCTCGCCCGAGGGGTTTTGTGCCGTCTCTCGGGACGAGTACCATTTCCGGGACTCGTCCGTGCAGTAGTAACTATCCTCGGATGAGGATAAGCCCGAGAAAGCTGAGAAGGCCCATGCTAGGACGGCTTCACTCTCGGGACCATACTCTGTCGGGGAGATTTTGTAGTCTTGGACGAGTACCATTTTTTTGACTCGGTCTGCATACACCTATCCCCTCGGACGATAGCTCCGAGAAAGCGAGAGTGGCCCACGCAGACCCGCTTCACTTTCGTGGACCATACTCGTCCTGGAGGTTTTGAGTTCGACGCCGGATGAAAAGTCGATATCCTATCCTTGGATGGGGACATGTTAGCCTCGTCCAATTTTGGGAGACTGGTTTCCTTCTTTTCCTCACTTTCGTCTCGTATCTGCACCTTTTGCTCGACGCAGATTCCTGTGGAGAGAGGTGTTCATTTTAAGCAGCCTCTCCTTCTTCGGGGTGATTTTCATCAAGCCTTGCACTTTGATTTAGATTTGGTCTCAGGACGTCTGCCATTTTACTTGATCGCTTTCTCGCAGTAAAAATGCTCCTACCAACAAACTCCCTCCGGAAGTCTTCTTCATCCAAGAAGAGGCTCTGCTACAACGGCCACTGACCAACCTCAAGCCAAAAGCCCCAAGTGGCTTTGTAAGAAAGAAGACAGAAGGCTACTTCCATGGGGGAGGAAGAGAAGACCATGCTTCCCCTAAAGACAAAGCTCAAGGAGGGGCTCTCTACCGCCGCTCCTAGTGGAGTGAGCGGGAGAAAATCACCCCGCCGGGTCACTGACGCTGGCTGACCCATTCTTTTCAAAGTCGACCGCACTCTACCGAAGTTAGACCAGTCGCCTCGGGTTTGGTGGTGCTCGGGCAGAGACTACTGCCGAGAATTATCCTAAGCCACGTTCTAGTCAAGCTCTGCCTCCTGCATGCCCTCATTGTAAGCGACGAAGATCCATCTCGCTCCGTGAGTCGCTTTACTCCAATGCAGTTGGGGATTCGCGATGCGGCCCACTGACGCCTGGCTTAGTCCGTCCAATAGACAAGCCATCGTCTTCCCATCCGTACATTCGACTATCCCCCTCTTCGCATAAGGGCAGCGCCCCACCTATACCTTCACCGCCCCACCTTAGACTCCTGACGAGGAGTCTTCTCCCCGTTTCGCTAAAATGTCAAAGGCGTAAAAGGAACGCGCAAGGTGAACTCTTCAAGTGTTACCCCGAATCCTATATCAAAGGATTAAGGGAGCATCGCTGGGCATGTGTAAATATGCATGCCCTAAACTGGCCGAGGTATAACTTATCACGCTTTTGCTTAGTACTTATCAGGTTTATTTATTTGAAACTCGTCTAATGATTCGTTTCGGCTTTCATCGCCCTGGCTTTTGCTCGCAACATGCTTATCAAGATTGGGCTAGAGAGCCGAGAAAGAGAATAAGAAGCAGGGTCACATTCGCCACAATGCAGAAGTGACAAGGCCATCCATGACATTTGAGATGGCCAACACCCTTCATCGTCAATCTCCCGAGGCTTGGAGAAGAGACACTCTCCTAGAATCGAAAACAAGAATTGTCTTCTGTTACCATCAACGACCAGAGGCTGAGCCGGATCGCTCTAAGATGATTATTAATGCCGCTCGCGACTCAAGGGCGAGAGAGATGTCGCTTCGCGCCGGTCAACTAAGAAAGGAGAACATTCTCCTAAGGGCTAAGACCGCCCGTCCGGAAAGGGAGGCAGCTGTGCTTATGACGACGCCAAAAGGATCGCCAAGTTGTCAAAACGTCTAAGGGTGGGCCATCAAAGCCTGGGATGTTAGCCGAGGAAGCCGAGGTCCCTGCCTGCGTGCGTCTTTCGAGTATCAAACAGAAAGGCCCATCGTGCTATGGTATGTGAAGCCGAGGAACCTCCAGAGTTTTCGAGTCGAACACGAAGCCGTGGCCGAGAGGAGAAACCAGAAGACGACCAAGAAACTGGTGGCCGAAGACGAAGCCTAATTTTATGTTTATTTTCATGCTTTCGGCTTATTTCCCGCCGACCTTTAACTCTTCCGCCCTAGGTCGGAATTTTCGATCAATCATATAAAGGAGAATTTTTGTCAATGGCCTGCCTTTTTTTTATCTTCCCGAATTCCAATTGACTAAGTACCTAATGAACTTCGTCCCCGAATGTCAAGACGATCATCACGTATATTTAAGGAAATATTAATTTGACTAAGAAGTGACTCCGTCCTTAACTTTGGACGGTCTATCTATTTTTAATTGAATCGCGCATGCCACTTCTTTTCCTTTGCCCTTGGACGATTATAAATTTCTCAAAAAGAGCCCAAGTTCTTATAGAGGATCGTCTCAAACTCTAATAGGTCTTCATCTTTTTAAACGAGCCACATTTTAGCCGTTTTTCTTTAGGTGTAACACTCGTCCCACAAAAACGAAATATTACCAAGGCATTTCTAGTTCGGCTCGTTTTAGACGACCTTCTCTTTTAGCTTCCGTCCTATAGGCTTCGTCTCTATCCCCTTCGGGGGTAAGCTCCACCACCGGACGAGCTATAGTCCAAGTAGGAGAACGGCCAACTGCCAAGCGACCGAATTTGCTAAGGACGAAGCTTTAGGGAAGGTCTAACAATTTCTTACCGCCTTCCTCGAGTGAGCAACACTCATCCGAAAGTAGTGATCCCTTACTAGAGTCTTTACTACTTAGCGCCCGTGTATTTAGAATTAAGTACCCTTTACTAAGGGTTTATTTCTCGGTCACCCTTTCTAGGAGACTTCTGACGTTTCTCTTACTAGAGATTTTGTCAATTTGATAGCCAATTTGTGCCGTCAACCTTTTGGTTGTTGCTCTTTTGGCCTGTTCCTCTTCGAGGGAGTGATGTTCGGCATAGAAGGAGTATTTTTGTTCCAAGCTATTGTCACTTTTAGACTAGTAATCGATTTAATGCCCCAAAGTGAATCGACTTGGTGAAAATAATCATGAAAATAGGGAATGATAAGATAGTAGGAATTGTATTATATGAATTTTGCTTACTAAATGCCAAGATACATGTTTTCAATTTTTTCTAGTCCGTGCCGTGGCACTCGACTTACTACAACTTTCAATCGTAATCCCGATGATGCCGGGAAAGCAAACATGATACTACTTCATTATTCGAGTTCCAAGTGCGCTCGTATAACCCGCCCATCCGCATCTTGGAGACGAAAGGTGCCATCGGGCAGCCTTTCTATAATCGATAAGGTCCTTCCCAATTGGAGTTAGGGTTCAGCCATCCCCTCGTTCGTCCAACCGCCCCATCTTTCTTAGAACAAGATCCCCCACCCGAGTGGTCGCCTAACAACTCTTTTGTTAAACTCCCGAGCCATTCTTAACTTATACAATTGCATTCTCAAGTAAGCGCATTGCCCCCGACTTGGGTACTTGGTCCAAAGCCGTGCGTAATGCAAACTACTTGGCCAACATCTTTCTCGTGTACAACATAACTCGCAGGTGGGTTCATCAATCTCAATGGGCAAGACGTCTTCAAATGCCATAACCAACATGAAAGGCGTCTCGCTCGTAGAATTCTAAGCGATTGTTCTAATGGATCATAACACTAATTTGTACTCTTCAACCCATTAGTCCTCGGGCGATTTCCAGTTTCCTTCCTCTCGATTCCATTTGATGTAATCTCTCAAGGACATCGACTTGTCCATCGGCTAGGGTGGACGACCAAAGAAAGTGAGCTTTGATTTCTTTCGGCAACCAATCTTTCAACTTAGGGCGTTTTCAAACCGTGGACCATTATCAAAGACGATGGACCGAGGCATGCCAAAACGAGTTATAATGTTTTTCCGTACGAAGCCCTCGACGTCGTTCGTTGTTATTCCTCGTACGGCTTCAACCTCTATCCATTTAGTGAAATAGTCCACCGCTACTATCACGAACTTCTTTTGCCCACCGCCACCGGAAAAGGTCCTAATATGGCCATGCTCCATTTGGCAAAAAAGGCAAGGGAACAAAATGGGACTTAAGTAGTCTGACGCGCTTCGATGTGTGCTTCCATGCTTTCGCAACTATCGCACTTCTTTTGCATAGACCGTGGCGTCTTCCTTCAAAGTAGGCCAAGAGACCCCCCGTCCTTAAAGCCTTTTCTCCTAATGCTCTTTCCACCAATGTGCGATGCACAAGCTCCTCAAGAGTTCTTTCAAAACTTCCGTGCCATCTTCTCTAAGTGATGCACTGAGGAGAGGACGGCCGAATGATTTCTTGTAAAGGGTCTCATCCCATAGCTCAAACCACTTTGCCCCTAGCCTTCACATACTTAGCTCTACAGATCCGAAGGCACCGACCCGTCTTCAGATTCTACGATCGGCTTCCATCCTCACCGCTCCTGGCTAAGAAACATAACTCGCTCGGGTCAATGCTCTTTTCGGGCTTCGACTTCCAAAAAACGTTCTTGGGCACATCTCCTTTTCACTCGAGCCGGCCAATTTAGAGAGAGCATCACTTGACGATTTTCCGACTTCGTACTTGGTCGAGAACAAATCACTTTAATGGCTCAATCTCAACTCAATCACATGTATTTCCGTCTTCACGATGCTTCTGCATTAAAATTTCCCCTGGACTCCGACTTACGACTAAAAAGAGAGTCCGATTTGGCCTCACTCCTACAGCTCACCGCCTTGCACATTTTGATTCCAAACTAAGAGTGCTTCTCATATTCCGCCTTCGTACTGGACTTTCTGAATCGAATCTTAATGCATACTCAAACTTGTCTTCTTCGGAGATTGACAAATGATTCCCGCCCACATCCATCGATCGGGACGACCCATCGACCATGAGGGCCCAATGCTTCCTTCCTTTAGCCTGGGATTTGATATGGGCTCTATATTTCCACCGAGTAAGCTCAACACAAAATCTCGCCAAGGCTCGCCCTTAACGGCTTTCCTCTTGGTTCAAATGAAATATCAAACATAAGCCGAGCTCAACCGCCCATTTTAGCATTCGCCTCAAAGGGCTCCATCTTCTCGTAACTTGCTTCAAAGGTTATTCGACGATAGACGAGTATACTCGTGCGCCAAGAAATAGGGCTCAACTTTCACCGCGATTTGGGACCAATCCAAACTTCTCAAAATGTATGTACCTATTTTCCGCGTTTTGAGTACGTGACTCACGAAGCATATTGGGACTCGACGGATTCTCTTCAGCAACCACAGAAAGCACCACACACCTTTGAGGGACACGTGCCAAATATACAAACAACTTTTCCCGTCGGGCCGACCAACCCAGTGCAAACCGCCGAAGGCGGTCTCGACTCCGTCGTAGTGCTTGCTCCGCCTCATCCGTCCACCAAACTTGGCTTTCTTCTCTTAATAGTGGCAAAGAAGTGATGGCACTTGTCGCCCGACTTAGACAAGAAACATCCAAGGGCAAACGACGCAACCCGTCGCCCCCGAATCCCTTTACCTTTCACTGAGACTTCATGTCTAAAATAGCTTGTATCTTCTCGATTTGCTTCAATCCCTTCGGGTCTACCAAAAAGCCTAGAACCCTCCCCCGACAAAGCCCCAAAAACACATTTGCTTGGATTCACATTTAACTTGTATTTCCCGGGAGAGTTTCAAAAGTTTCTCTCAAATCACCTACATGACTTTCCTCTCGACGCTTCGACTATCATATCATCAATATACGCTTCCATGTTCTTTCCTAACCTGTGGCCGAAAAACAACATTGATCAATCTTTGGAATGTGGCCGAGCATTACGAGACTAAATGGCATTCTCAACCAAAATTCCATATACAAATTTTTCAAGAATGAAGGACGTTTTGTCCGATCATCTCGGCAACATGGGAATTGATGGAAACCCGAATAGGCGTCCATGAAGCTTAGTAAAGCGTGGGCCGGGCCGTGGGAGTCCACTAGATGATCCAACTTCTAAGCAATGAAAGCCGTCCCTGGGACATGCCTTCGCCGAGACCAGATAGCTCCACACATCATCCAAAGCCACTGGGCTTGGGCACCATGACCATTTGCTAATCCATTCTGGATAATAAGTCGCTGATGAATTTCGACTCCAACAACTTCGAACTTCCTCGGTCGACCGCTGATTCCTAGCCTACCCAAATGCCTTTTCTTCGACGGACCGCTTTAATTTCGATCAACATTTAGCCGATGACCGGCTACTTCTCGGATCAATTCCGTGCATTTCTTCAACACAATAGCAAACACGTCTTGAAATTCTTTAGTAAGCCGATTAAGAGGTTCCTTAAGCTCCAAAGAGAGCGAAGAACCAATTTTCAAGGTTCCTTCCGACGAGCCTCATCCGCACGGACGCCTTCCGGGGCCTCTGATCGCCTCTGACGCCTTTCTCTAGTCCTATGATGGCTATTACTTCTTCAGTGCAAGGGAGGCTCTTCCTCGATGATTTCATATTTTCTCTTCATCGGGAAGATGCTCGTACGCCTTCCCCGAGGGAGCGAGAGGCGTCTGGGGCTCTCAATGGCCATCTTCAATGAGCCCAAGTGGTCCCGACTATTCCGAACGTTTTCCTCTCGCTAACCACCTTCGCCTTATCTTTCTATTTCGCACGCTTCCTTTCACCAAGAACTCCGCGGCCGATCTTCATTGCATATCTTCCAGATGATCGCTGAGGGCAAATACCGATAACACTCTCTAGCCACCTAGGTCCCATATAATGAGCCAATCTTGCCATCATCACACTCATACTTCATCAACATCATAGAGTTACTATTACTCCCGACGTGATTCGTAGTTGTCGTCCAAGAACGACATCAGAGGGCCGTCAAATCTCTGACCACCAAGAACTTGATCAAGCGTAGCTCTAGCGGCATCCTTTTCTCCCACTCGACCGCAAAGTAACAGCTTCCCATTAGGTGGATGACTCCTCCCCCAAACCCTATGATGGGATGGTGAACTGAACCAAGTTCTTTCTCATCAAATTTTAATCTAGACAAGCAACAAGACCGATGATATCCGTCAAGCTTCCAAAGGTCGATCGAATTCTTCTTACTCTCAAGCTCATGATTTTCATTTCTACAACCAAAGGATCATCACGGGGAGTCCTCAACCTCGCCCGATCTGCTCACTAACTACCACCTTTGGGGAAGGGCTCCACCCTTTATCCGATCGCCTAACAAAACTTGGCCAAGCTCCCTAAGGTAGCTTTTTGTGTCCTCTATCGGGTCGGTCCTCCCAAAGAAACCCTCCGTAAATTACGAGAACAACATCCTCGTCCGTGCTCTCACTCTCCTTCTTCTTAGTCCGCCAATCGTCTTTTTCTTTCAAACTTACTCCCCCGAGGCATATAGAGTTCATCTTTCCCTTTGGAGCTAGCCCTCCAAAGCCTTCCCGAGGTGCTTACATTCATTAGTTTCGTGACCGCAATCCTTAAGTGAAGTGGCAATACTTCGCTTCTTATCCCTATTTCTATAAGGGGTTTTCATCTCACTGGGCCTTCAACTCATATTTGATCCTTAATCTCCATGAATGGAGTATCGGTCCTCGTTAAATTCAATAGATTGTATGAGGATGGCTCACCTTTTCTTCGCTCCCCGGACGAAGTGGTGGTGGAGGTTATAGCCCCAAGTCTCGCCTCTCGGGTCAGTTTTTCTGGCCGAGCAACCTCTTCGGGCTTCTCTAGACTCTGGATGCTTTTGCCTCAAGACACACTTTAGTGTGAATAAACGCTTCTACCTTCCCTTAAGGCTTCAAAGAAAAGTGGAGATTTTCCGTTTAACAAGATCAAACTTAAAGCTTCCCCGGCCTTAGACCCCTAATGAAGGCGTCAAAAGCCACTCCAAAGATTAAGATCTTGGATTCAAGGGCTTCTAGGTCAATCTCTAACGAAACTTCTAAGAGCCTCCTTCGGCCCCTGACGACCTCGCCTTAGGTGCATGCTTGTTTTCTATTCTTCTTGTCCTGGCAACAAAGCGACTAGCGAATAAGAAACCGATTTCCGTGAAATTATCGATCGAATTGGGTGGAAGATCGCTAAACCACTTCCGAGCTACTCCCTTCGTGAGTCGCTGGGAAGTTCTTACACTGTAGCATCATCTACTCCTCGGACGCATATGATGCTCATGAAGCGGATAAGTGATCATCGGGATCCGTTGCTCCATCAAAAGGTTCTATAAGTAGGAGTTTAACCTTTCGAAAAGGGGGCGCTCCATTATCCCCGGGCCGAGAATGGGAGGGGCTAAGCATCCGGGGGCTCCCATCCGTCCCTCAATGGGTATGTATTCCTACGATGTTCCTTTAACACCGGGATCGACGACGCAGCCATGTGCAATGGACGCCATCTACGCCTACGGGCCGAGCCACCGTCTTCCCCCGTCGTGATGAACAAGAGAGTGACTTAAACTTCGTCTCTCCCTCTGGGACGACAACCTCAAAGGAGTGGTCTCTCGTGCATGATGTAGAACCCGGTCCGCCGATCGTCAGACTGCGCACCGCCTCTTTGCTTCTGGATATTCTTCCGGCATCCGTTTCCATTCTAAGGCTCGGGCTGGGACGAACATGGTCCCGGGGTCCTTACCATTAGGTTCCACCATCTTTCTTCGATCCTTATCCTCTATCCTCTCTTTCTCTTGTCGTCCTCCCAGAAGGTTCCTAAAGAACATGCCGGCTAGGGCTCCTGACGATCTTCTTGGGGAACGTCCCCTGGTGGGAGGTGGATTGCTCAGGGCACGTTCTACTTGGTTAAGCTTCTAAGAACAACATATTGCTTTTCGACCGCTCCTCGGATGAATACACCCATCTTTGCCTGGAAATCATTCAAGGCGTTCTCTAGATGGGCTAGCCACTCGGACGCTCAAGATTCTCTTTGAATGACAAAATGTACCGGGCTCGTCCAAGAATCCGGACGACTGGATTGGGTCTATCCCTTCCTCGAGGCGTTCCTCTCTCTCGTGGTTCTACCGTGTCTTCGACATTAACCCGAAGACTTCTGGCCGGGTAAGGTCGTGGACGATCGGGACAATCACCATCGTCAAGCGTCTCCCCACGTACGGCGCTAAATGTTTGTCCCTCGTCCAACAAGTAAGTCAGGGGACGTGCTTTGCTTGACAAGTAAACTAGTATCCCTTAGATGTTCTTCTCCGGGAGACTCGTGCAAAGAATGTAATCAACCAAGTCCAAGCCCGAGCTTGCTCCCGAACCCGCAAAAGGACCCACCCCCGGGAGGCCTGGGGTGGTGGTTCCCCTCCGGCTTAAGTCGATATCGTGCTTGTAAGAGAAAAGTAATTATAGAGAGAGAAAGTGAGAGTAGTTTTACAGAAGTAACTTTGCACTGTTTGCATTAATGATCTTTCTCCCGATTTCGTGGGTATTTATAGTGATAGCAAGATGACAACTAACCTTAAAATCTCGACCTATAATAGTGGCTTCTGATTGGCTCAAGAATCGTATCATGACACGTGGCAAGCCATGATTGGGAGAGTTTACCAACCACTCTCATGCACCCACCTCACAGGGCCGGCCTCTGACTTCCTTTTGGGCCGGCCAGATGAGCCCAAGTGTCATCGGAGGAACTCGTAGATTTCAGCTACAACACCAATATTTCAATATCGCCCGTAACCGTTATTAGTTTCACTTGCATTAGTTTCTACTATCCATACAAATTCTTTATCTTCATCTGGATAACTCAATTTTGGTAATTTTCTAACTAATTCTTTGATTTTTTTCTAAATTTTTTGTATCGGTATCTATCCACCTAAAATCATAATCTTTTTTCAACTTTTTTAGTAAGTGGTTCAAGAATTGTGATAATTTTGGAACAAATTCTCTAACTTGGATTTACTATTCCTAAGAATCTTCGTAGTTCCTTTTTAGTATTAATTTCTTTTTTTAAAATTCTATAATTTTTCGAGCTATGTGTTCCGCATTTTTACCTCCCGCTTATCTAATTCAAATCCTAAAAATTCGATTTCAGGTTTTGAATATTTCCAATTTCTTCTTACTTACAACCTATTCCACTATCATCTATTATTTCTATAAATTGCTCTAATAATTTATAATGTTCTTCTTGTGTTTTAGAGTATATTAGTATATCATCAATATATACTACACAATTTGATAATTGATTTAAATATATATCCATAAATGCTAGGAATCTTCCAGTAGCATTTTTATATCGAAATGGTAACACATTCCATTCATAATCTTCCTTCCATAATTTCCGCAAATTGTCTATTATGATTTATTTTATATATTTTAAATGGACCATCATGATATCTTATGATTTCTTCATCAATAATCTCTTCATTTTTATTCATTATTCCCGTTGTTCAATGATTCTCGTATACCGAACTTCTATTCTTTTCCTTAAAAGTAATTCCGAAATAACCGAGAGTATTCTTTAAATATCTTTTACCTAAAATTTCATAACCCCGTTCTTCTAATTCTAACTGAATCTTAGTATTACTGCACTCAGCCTTGCTATCCTTTAATAATTGTATAATTAATAATATGTTTAGACCGCACGAGATTAAGGAATTCAATCTCATTAATAATTGGTTCGGAGTTAACTTGGTTTGGGAAATAACTTTGTAAAGACATATTTCTTTTGTATGAAGGAGAATTAACTTTTGATGATAGCTCGCTCTAGTATTATAACTTTGCTACAACCAATATCTTTTTGCTCCTTAATCGATTGAAGCTTCTCTTTCATAAGAGTTAATTCCTCCATTAGCTCTTTTATCTCGTATTTTTTGCTCGATTCTCGTGGAATCAATTGTTGAACTAACTCGAGGGATAATCCGCCTAACAATTTTCATTAGTTTTTATTAACTCAATGTAAAAATTCATATTGCCGTATATCACTGCTTTTGTCCCTTGTCCAACAAGTAAGTCAGAGATGGTGCTTTCTTGTCGAGCAAGTAAACTAGTATCCCTTAGATGTTCTTCTTCGGAGACTCAGGCAACAATGTCCGAATCAACCAAGTCCAAGCTCGAGCTTCGCTCCCGAACCCGCAAAAAAGGGACCCACCCCGAGGTTTGGGTGGTGGCTCCCCTCCGAGGCTTAAGTCGATATCGGAGTTGTAAGAGAAAAATAATTCTAGAGAGAAAGTGAGAGAGTAGTTTTACGAGTAACTTTGCATCAAGCTTACGTTTCAATGATCTTTCTCCCGATTTCAGGGTATTTATAAGTGATAGCAAGATGACAGCCTAACCTTAAAATCTCGACCTAGAATAGCGGCTTCGATCGAAGAATCGTATCATGACACGTGGCAAAGCCATGATTGGGGAGGGTTTACCAACCACTCTCATGCAAACCACCCCACAGGTCGGCCTCGACTTCCTTTTGGGCAAAAGCACCCTTTAAACAACTGAGTCTAACCCCAAAGGGTAGATCTTTTTTCCTCCAAAGTTTATCGCCTAGATGAGCCCAAGTGTCATAAGAGGAACCGTAGATTTCCCAGCTACAACATTTCGCCCCAAAAGGGTTTTCACCGTTGGCCCCATCTCGCCCCTAAAAGGCCCTTTTACCCAACGTAGCTTCATTAGGCCCATCTCGACTTAAGGCCCTTTTTACCCAACGTAGCTTCATTAGGCCCATCTCGACTACCCTACCAACGTAGCTTATTAGGCCCATCCTACCCTAAGGCCCTTACCCTAGGTAGCCTTATTTGAAATGAATGAAAGGACTCGCCTTTTCCGGGGTTTTACCGGTCATAATCGACCATTTTAGCCTCCTTTCTGGTCATCCTCGACCTCGCTCCCCAAGTCTCTTACCCCGCCTATAAATTACAAGGGGGGTGAGAACATTAAATCATTTCATACTTTGGAACGAATTTTTCTAGAGAGAGAAGCCCCGCCCATTTTTCTTAGAGAGAGAGTGATTGTCCGTCCTCGCCTTTCTTCACCAACTCGGCCCGTACGCTCAAGCATGTATCTTTTCTTTGTTCTCTTTACTCTTCTTTATTCTTTATTCTTTCTTAGAAAATCAATAAAATGGAATCATCTTCGCCAAATAATCCCGGCCGTCCAAGAGCTTCGTCTCGACTTCTAGAACCGATACTTCTTCTTCTGCGCATTCTAGAGTCAGGCCTCTTTTGGCAAAGTATATATTTTTTTATGGTTTTGGCCAAGAAAGTCGACGACCCAGTCTTTACCTGTGCAAGGTAATCCGCGCGCGTCAAGCAAACGCCCCGTCTAAGACGAAAGGTAATAATTCCGCCAAATAGTTCTGGATATGGAGGAATCTCCATCGGACGAGTTCCGTATGAGACGAGGGAGGTCCAAAGTGCCGGCCTTTAGGGCGACCCCCTTTCCCCTAGCCGCAGCTTTCGAGGAGACCCAAATAAACCCCGCAGACCCTCCTTCCGCCGACACCGTGATGGGAGGAAACTCGTGAAGACGATAATAACAGAGATTCCCGCCGCCGCCGACGAGCCGACGAAGCCTCTACTACTTGTCCCGAGATTAGAAAACGATTAGGTCCCCTTTCTCGACCCCACATTTATTTTAGCCAATCGCAAATGGTTAGAGAAAATAGGCCGTTAATTCCTAGCTATTTATCCAACTATATGCCCGTGCCTGCCTTTCCTTCGTCATCCCTAATAAGGAGGCCACTATTTTGAGCACTCCTAAAAATCATTTCATGCCTACAAGCCGGCTCGACGCGTGGGTTAAGGTTCCCCTCCATGAGTTTATAGAGCAAGTGCTTCGTTATTACAACATCGCCACAACCAACCGGCTCCCAACGCCCAGCACAACGTCTCGACGTTTATAGCCGTCATGCAGTCGCGCGGCTTGGCTCTCTCTCTTCAAGCCTTTACCCACGTTCATTACGCGCCCAAATTCCCGGTGCCGTGGATGGAACATGGCTTAGCATCTCGCAACCGTCCCGGCTTTCTAATGTACTGGGCAAACAATTAAAGATGCATGAATGGAAAGACCGACTTTATATATCTAAGGGCGGGCCAATGACTCGCCACTGAGAGCTATCGCTTCTATAACCGAGCCGTCACAAATACCGGACGAAAGCAATCTGGCCGGAGCCGGAGGACAAGTATGACGAGGAGGTAGTGGAGTACTTTAGAATAAAGAAGTACCTGTGCCCTACAAAAATCCTTTAAAGGGCCAAACTAACCGGATACCCTTTTTAAGGAAATGTTTTATAATGACGACTTCTTCTGCCGCCCGCGGTTAGCCGATGATAAAGGTATCCATTCAAATCCCAAGTAAAACTCTTCGTCCATAACTCATTAGGACTAACCAATCTTTCGCCTTTGCCGCAGACTCGCCGTAACACGTCCTCAAGGCTTCGGATTTGGGAGACATAAGCATGTCTAAATTCACGTACAATCTTTGGAAGGAATATGCCAAGAGTAGTGTCGAGAAGAGGGCCGAGACGCCGGTAAGATTTATTGTTTTTTTTTTTTTTGGACGAGGATCATTTTGGCTCGCTCCGGAATTGGCATCCAAACTTTGGACGAGAATTACCCAAAGAAGGAAAACGTCCAAGTATGGATGTTCACCTTTCGGAATTTCCCGTCCGAGATTTTTATAGTCGCTAGACGAGTACCATTCGGACTCGTCCAAGTAATCATAACTTCCTCTAGGCGAAGATAGCCCGAAGAAGGAGAGCGTCCATACTAGGACGGTCACCCTCTTGGGGCCATGCTCGTCTAAGGCATTTTGTAGTCTTTGGACGAGTACCATTTGGACTCGTCCAAGTAATAGTACCTATCCCTGGACGAGGATAGGCCGAGAAAGGAGAGCGTCCATGCTAGGACGGCTACATTCTTGGGACCATACTGCCTCTGGGAGGTTTTGTAGTCTTTGGACGAGTACCGCCGGGCTCGGGCTCCAAGTTATAGTACCTAACCTCGGACGAGGATAGCCCGAGAAAGGAGAGCTGTCCATGTTAGGACCGCTACCTTCTTGGGGCCATATCCGTCTCGAGAGGTTAGCCTCGTCCAATTTTTGGACGTTTCCTTCTTCGCCTCGCTTTTCTTGTATTCGATTTTTGTTTGGACGGGGGAGGTGTTCACTTTAAGACGCCTTCCTTCTTTGGGTGATTTTCGTCTCAAGGCTTGCACTTTGGATTTAGATTTTGATCTCGTGGACGTCCCGTCATTTTAACTTGATTCTTTCTCGCAAAAAATGCCCCTACCAATAAACTCCCCCCGGGAAGTCATCTTCGTCCAAGAAGAGGCCTACAACGGCCACGAACCAACCTTAAGCCAAAAAGCCTAAGGGCTTTGTAAGAAAGAAGGCAGAGAAGACTACTCCGAGTGGAGGAGGCGGGGAGAGCATGCCGCCCCCAAGGACAAGGCCCCGAAAAAGGAGCCTTCAACTCGCGCTCCCGCCGAGAGGGAAGAGATGGCGGATCCCCGCCGGTCAATTGGACATTATACCAAATAGATTCTACCGAGGTCGACTCGAGTCGTCCTTGGCTTTGGTTATTCCAGAGCCAGAGATAGCGGCCGAGAACTACCCGTGCTTCAGCGGCTCTAGGGTAAGCCGGGTGCCTCGATGCCGTTAGCGTTAGGACGGCATCTATTTCGTCCTGGGTGAGTCGTACTATCCGAATATTGTTAGGACGGTGCGGGCTCGGTGGATGGTCTATGAGTCCGTCCGATAGACAAGCCATCGCCTATCCCATCAAGATAACTCGACTCTCCCCTCTTTCGTATAAGGGCAAAGGCCCACCCATACCCTCGGCTCTTCCTACCGTAGACTCGACGAAGAGTCTTCCCTTCGTTCGCCAAAATGTCAAAGGTCGAAAAGATAGGCTTAAGCAGAGCTCTTAAAGTGCTACCCCGAATCCTATATCAAAGGATTAAGGGAGCATCGGCCGGGCATGTGGGCTACATGTCTAAACTTCGTCGCCGAGGTATAGCTTATCGCCGCCTATGTTTTATACTTGATACAATTTTCTCTCCTTTTTTTTTTTTTTTGTAACTCGTCTAATGACTTGTTTTGTTTTCATTGTTCTAGCTTTTTGCTCGCAAAGATGCCGACGAAGAGTGGGCGAGGGAGCTCGTAAAGGAAAATAAGCAACTCGTCCACCGTGCTACGACGGCAGTGACAAAGCCATCCATGACATCGAGATGGCTAACACCCTTCATCGTCAATCGCCGGAGGCCTTGGAGAAGAGATCGCAGCCCCGGGAATCCGAGAACAAGAGGCATCTTATTAAAATCAACCAACTATATACTAGCAGGGATCGTCTCAAGATGATCATAGACGCTCCGCCGAAGTCGAAAGGTGAAAGTGGATGCCGCTCTTCCGTCGCCGCTCAACTAAGGAGGGGAGAATATTCTCCTAAGGGCGAAAGTGGCCCGTCCGGGAAAGAGAGGTGGTCAAGGCCTTCAACGATGCCAAGGAAGGGTTGGTGCAAGTTGTTGAAACGGCGCAAGGACCGGGCCGTCAAGGCCTTCGAGATGCTCACCGATGCCGATGAGGTTCCCGGCCTTGTACGTCGTCTGGAATATCAACAGTGTCCATCCCGGCTATGGTATGCGCCGAGGAACCTCCTGAGTTTTTAGAATCCGACAACGAAACCGCAACGAGGATGAAAAGCCTGAAGACGACCAAGAAACCCGTGCTGAAGATGAAGCCTAGTTTTAGGTTTATTTTTCTAAGTTTCTTGGCTTGTCCGCCGTTGTAGCCCTAGCCCTTCAAGCAATCTTAAGTTGTAAACTTTGCTATTATGAAGAACTTTTTGCCAATTGCTTGTCTCTTATTGCCGTAAATTTCCATCTTTAGATGATCGTAAATCTTCAATAAATTCTCCCAAGCATCGAAATCGACTGCCCCGAACTATCTGGACACCGCCTTATCTCGAATAATACGAAAATCTGTCCAAAATGCATCAAGTAAAAAATGTGACCGCCCGGAATTATTGGGATCTACGGCATTTGATTGAAAATGAGCATGCCGTCTTCGATCCTTGTCCCCCGGACGATTAAGAGCCTTTGCCAAATGCAAATGCATCCAAGTATCAAAAGAGATTCGTCCGGGGACGATTTGCCAAATGCAAATATGGGAAGATTTCCATCCCGTGTTTGGACGACTACCAATTGTCCCATAATGTATAGTATTTATCGAGATTCGCCTTTATATTTTGGACGATCTACTTATATAGACGAGTCTTGCCCAAAGAGGGAAAAACGTCCAAAACCTTTTCGTTTTGGGGACGGGCCACATTCTAGCCGTTTTACTCGAGCTACTAATACTGGCCCCGCAAAGATCGAACCTATTACTATGGTATCTATTACCTTGCTCATCCTCGTCCTATGGGCTACTATCATCCCCCTTCTGGGCTTAGCTTCAACCGCGCATGATGGACGAGGCAAAGTCCAAGAAGGAGAGAGGCCATCAGGGCCGAGCCTCGTTGGACCCGATGGACGAGCTTTAGGTAGATGATCAATGCATATTTTAGCCGGCTTCCTTGACGGAGCAACACTCGTCCTCGAGTAGTGTTCCCTTACTAGGGTCCGGGCTACTTAGTCGTCCGTGTTTTTTGAAAGTAAGTATCCTTTACTAAGGTCTTATTTCAGCGCCTTTCTCTCGTAGATTTCGACGTTACTCTTACTAGAGATTTTGTCAAATCGACGGCCATATATGTGTCATATTTTTGGGCCTGTCTCTTCGAGGGAGTGATGTTCTCAAGATAGAAGTGAATAATTATGACGCTCTATTGTTTTTTTGTGTTTTGTTCCAAGTTATTGTCACTTTTAGACTTGTAATCGATTTAATGCCCCAAGGTGAATTAACTTGGAAGAAATGAATAGAGGCGATAAGAAAATAGAGATTGTATTATATGAATTTTGCTTCGACTAAATGTCAAGATACATGAATACAATTCTTTTCCTAGCATGTGTCGTGGCACTTTTGAGTCGTACTACAAACTCCCGTTGTAGATTTCGACGATGAATTGAGCTAGACGTGGTACTTCTTCGCATTATCTCGAATGCCAAGTACGCTGTATGGGTCGTCCATCTAGATCTTGAAGACGAAAAGTCCCATCGCGCAGCCTCTTGGGTAATCGATAAGGTCCTTCCCGACTTGGGGGTTAGCTTCCCTAGTTCCTTAGCTCGTCCAACCGCCTCCATTTTTCTTAGAACGAGATCCCCCACCTGAAGTGGTCGTCTAACAACTCTTTGTTAAACTCTCGAGCCATTCTCAACTTGTACAATTGCATTCTCAAGAAGGCATTGCCCCCGACTTCCGGTACTTGGTCCAAAGTCGTGCGTAATGCGCCCTGGCTTGGCATCTTCCGTGTACAAACATGACTCGTAGGTGGGTTCATCAATCTCAATGGGCAAGACTAGCTTCAGCCATAAACTAACATGAAAGGCGTCTCGCCCGTAGAATTCTTAGCGGTTGTTCTAATGGACCATAACACTAATTGCGCTCTTCAACCCATTGTCCCCGGGCGTTTCCACTTCCTCGATTCCATTTGATAGAATCTTGTTAAGGACTCGACTTGTCCATTAAGCTTCGAGGGTGGGCGACTGCCGCAAAGTGAGCTTTGATTTCTCTTTCGACAACCAATCTTTCAACTTAGGCGTTTCAAATCGTGGACCATTAACAAAGACGATGGACCGAGGCATGCCAAAACGAGTTATAATGTTTTTCCGCATGAAGCCCTTGACGTCGTTTGTTATTCCTCACACGGCTTCAACCTCTATCCATTTAGTGAAATAGTCCACTGCTACTATCACGAACTTCTTTTGCCCACCGCCACCGGAAAGGTCCTAATATGTCCATGCCCCATTTGGCAAAAGGCAAGGGGGAACAAAATGGGACTTAAGTAGTTGGACGGCTTCGATGCAGTTTCCATGCTTCTCGGCAACTATCGCACTTTTTTGCATGTGACGAGGGCGTCTTCCTTCAAAGTAGGCCGTAGTACCCCGTCCTTAAAGCCTTTTCTCCTAATGCTCTTTCCCCCAATGTGCGATGCACAAGCTCCCCATGGAGTTCTTTCAAAACTTCCGTGCCATCTTCTCTAGCGATGCACTTGAGGAGAGGACGGTTGAATGATTTCTTATAAAGGGTCTCATCCCATAGCTTAAACCACTTGTCCCTAGCCTTCACATACTTAGCCTCTACAGGATCCGAAGGCAATCGCCCGTCTCGCTTGTATTCTATGATCGGCTCCATCCGCACCGCTCCTGGGCTAAGAAATATAATCTCTTCGTTGGTCAATGCTCTTTTTAGGCTTCGACTTCCCAAAAAACCGCTCTTGGCACATCTCCTTCAACTGAGCCGGCCAATTCTAGAGAAAGCATCACTGATGATTTTCCGACCTAGGTACTTGGTCGAGAACAAATCGCTTTAATGGCTCAATCTCATCCTTGATCGCCGCATGTATTTGCTCATTGATGCTTCTTTCGCATTAAAAATCTCCATCGACTGATCGACGACTAAGAGAGTAGTCCGATTTGGCCTCAATCTCTACAAAACCAACCGCCTTGCACATTTTGATTCCAACTAAGAGTGCTTCATATTCAGCTTCGTTATTGGATGCTTTGAATTGGAATCTTAATGCATACTAAACTTGCCCCCTTCGGGAGATCGACAAATGATTCTCGCCCCACATCCATTGGACCGTGGGACGACCCATCGACCATGAAGCGCCCAATGCTTCCTTCCTTTAGTTGGATCTCGATATTGGCTCTATATTCGCCGAGTAAGCTCAACAATAAAATCTACCAAGGCTTGCCCCTTAATGGCTTTCCTTGGTTCAAATGATATATCAAACATGTTGAGCTCAATCGGCCCATTTTAGCATTCGTCCAAAGGGCTCCATCTTCCGCAAAACTTGCTTCAAAGGTCGGATCGCATAGACGAGTATACCGTGCGCCAAGAAATAGGGCCTCAACTTTCTCGCCGGCCATGACGAGGGCCAATCCAAACTTCTCAACGGGAGTGTACCTATTTTCCGCGTCTTTGAGCACGTGACTCATGAAGTATATCGGGACTTGGACGGATTCTCTTTCAACAGCAAAAGAACGACACTCACAAATGAGTGGACATAGCCAAATATACAAATAACTTTTCCCCTCACTGGGCCGACCAACCCAGGCAAGCCGAAGGTGGTCCTCGACTGCCGTAGTGCTTCGCTCCGCCTCATCCGTCCACTCAAACTTGACTTTCTTCTTAATAGTGGCGAAGATGTGATGGCACTTGTCGCCCGACTTAGACAAGAAACGTCCAAGGGCGAACAGGCAACCCGTCGCCCTCGAACTTCCTTTACCTTTGACGGAGACTTCATGCCTAAAATAGCTCGTATCTTCTCGGGATTTGCTTCTATTCCCCTCGGTCTACCAGAAGCCTAGGAACTTTCCCCGACAAAACCCCAAAAACACATTTGCTAGGATTCAACTTTTAACTTATATTTCCGAGAGTTTCAAAGGTTTCTCTCAAATCACCCACATGACTTTCTTCTTGACGGCTCTCGACTATCATATCGTCAATATACGCTTCCATGTTCCTTCCCAACCGTGGCCGAAAAACACCATTGATCAATCTTGAAATGTGGCCGAGCATTACGCAGACCAAATGGCATTCTCAACCAACCATACAAATCCTTTTTCGCAATGAAGAGACGTTTTGTCCCGATCCTCTGGCCACATGGGAATTTGATGGAAACCCGAATAGGCGTCCATGAAGCTTAGTAAAGCGTGGCTCGACCGTAGAGTCCACTAGACGATCCATCTTAGGCAAACGGAAGCTATCCTCTGGGACAAGCCTTGTTGAGATCGGTATAGTTTACACACATCCTCCAGTGGCATCGGGGCTTAGGCACCATGACCACATTTGCTATCCATTCTGGATAATAAGTCTCTTTGATGAATTTTGACTCCAACAACTTCCGAACTTCCCGGGTCGACCGCTTGATTCCTAGCCTACGCCCCAAATGTCTTTTCTTCTCGACGGATCGGGCCTTAATGTTGGATCAACATTTAGCCGATGGACGGCTACCTCGGATTAATTCCAGGCATTTCTTCAACACAATAAACAAACACGTCTTGAAATTCTTTCAAAGAAGCCGATTAAGAGGCTCCTCAAGCCCAAAGAGAGCGAAGAACCAATTTTCAAGGTTCGTTCCGACGAGCCTCATCCGGGCAAAACATCTTCCTGGGGGGCCTCGACTGGTTCCCGACGCTCTATCGCTAGTCCCATGATGGCCATCACTTCTTCGGGCAAGGGGAGGCTCTTCCTCGATGATCTCATATTTTCTCTTTTCTGGGAAGATGTTCGTACGCCTTCCTCGAGGGAGCGAGAGGCGTCCCGAGGGCTCTCAATGGCCGTCCTCAATGAGGCCACTTAGTCCTGGTCTCGACTAACCCGACGTTTTCCTCTCGCTTACCATCTTCATCTTATCTTTCTCTATTTCGTACGTTTTCCTTTCACCAAGAACCTTCGTCCCGATCTTCATTGCATATCTTCCATGAGGACGGCTTGAGGGTAGTCGATAACACTCCCTAGCCACCGCCGGTCCCCATATAATGAGCCAATCTTGCCATCATCACACTCATACTTCATCAACATCGTGTGAGTTACTATTACGCTTTGACATGATTCGTAGTTGGTCGCCCAAGAATGACGTTGTAGGGTCGTCAAATCTCTGACCACCAAGAACTCGATAAACAGAGTTCTAGCGCATCCTTTTCTCCCACTCGAACCGCAAAGTAACAGCTTCCTATCGGGTGGATGACTCCTCCCCCAAACCCTATGATGGGACGATGAACGGGAACCAAGTTCTTCTCACCAAATTTTAACTGACAAGCAACAAGACTGATATCCGTCGAGCTTCCAAAGTGTCGATCGAATTCTTCTTACTCTCAAGTTCGCTATTTTCATTTCTACAACCAAAGGATCATCATGGGGAGTCCTCAACCCGCCCGATCTTGCTCACTAACTACCACCCTTCGGGAAGGGCTCACCTTTGTCCGGATCGCCTAACAAAACTCGCCAAGCTCCCTAAGGTAGTTTTGTGTCCTCTATTGGTTGGTCCTCCAAAAAGAAACCCTACAAATTACGAGAACAACATCCTCGCTTGTGCTCTCACTCTCCTTCTTCTTAGTCCGCCAATTGTCTTTCCTTTGAAACTTCCTTCCCCTCGAGGCATATAGGAGTTCATCTTTCCCTTTCGAGCTAGCTCCTCCAAAGCCTTCTTGAGGTGCTTACATTCATTAGTTTCGTGACCGCAATCCTTGTGGAAGTGGCAATACTTGCTCTTATCCCTATTTCTATAAGGGGTTTTCATCTCACCGGGGCCTTCAACTCATATTGATCCTTAATCTCCATGAGAATGGAGTATTGATCCTTGTTAAATTCAATAGGATTGGATGAGGATGGCTCACCTCTTTTCTCTGGCTCCTTCGGATGAAGTGGTGGTGGAGGTTATAGCCCAAGTCTCGGCCTTCATGGGGTGCTCTTCTTTGGCCGAGCAACCTCTTCAGCTTCTTAGACTCGGATGCTTTGCCTCAAGACACACTTCTAGCGTGAATAAACGCTTGACCTTCCCTTAAGGCTTCGAAAAGAGTGGAGATTTTCTTTTTAACAAGATCAAACTTAAAGCTTCCCGGCCTTAGACCCCTAATGAAGGCGTCAAAGGCAACTCCAAAGATTAAGATCTTAGATCTCAAGGGCTTCTAGGTTAATCTCTTAACGAAACTTCTAAGAGCCTCCTTAGGTCCCCGGACGACCTTGCCTAGGTGCATGCTTGTTTTTTGTTCTTGCTTGTTGGCTACAAAGTGACTAGTGAATAAGAAACTGAGTTCCGTGAAATTATTGACTGAATTGGGGTGAAGATTGTTAAACCACTTCCGAGCTACTCCCTTCGTGGCTGGAAGTTCTTACACCTGTAGCATCATCTACTCCTTGGACATACATCCGATGTTTGTAGTAGATAAGTGATCATCTGGATATGTTGCTCCATCAAAAGGTTCTATAGTAGGGAGTTTAACCTTTAGGAAGGGGGCGCCTCCATTATCCCGGCCGAGAATGGAGCGGGCCGCTTAATTTGGAGGGCTCCCATCTCGTCCCTCAATGGGTATGTACTCCTTACGATATTCCTTCAACACCGGATCGACGACGTGTTTTCGTGCAATGGACGCCTATGTACCCATGGGCCGAGCCACCGTCTTCTCCCCGTCGTGGATGAACAAGAGAGTGACTTAAACTTCGTCCCTCCTCCTCGGACGACAACCTCAAAGGAGGGTCTCTCGTGTATGATGTAGAACCCGCCACCGATCGTTGCATTGCAGCAGCCTCTCTTGCTTCTAGATATTCTCTGGCATCTGTTTCCATTCTAGTGCCCGGCTGACGAACATGGTCCCGAGTCCTTACCACCAGTTCCACCATCTTTCTTCGCCGATCATTATCCTCTTGTTGCTTTCCTCTTGCAGTCCCTCCTAGAGGGTTCCCGACGAACATGTCGACTAGGGCCTGGACGATCTTCATGGGAACGTCCCTAGGGGGAGGTGGATTGTTAGGCAACTGGCTCGTGCTTAAGCCTAAAAAAAGATATTGCTTTTGATCTGTTCCTGGACGATCGTACCCATCTTTGCCCGGAAATCATTCAAGGAGTTCTCTAGATGGGCAAATAGTCACGGGACGCTCAAGATTCTCTTGAATGACAAAGTTGATGGCTTGGTCCAAGAACTTGGACGATGGACCTGGTCTATCCCTTCCTCGAGGCGTCTCTCGTGTTCTACCGTGTCTTCAACATTAACCCGAAGACTTCTGGTTCTCGGGCAAGGTTGGACGATTGACAATCGATCATCGTTGCGTCTCCCCACGTACGGCGCCAAATGTTTTTGTCCTTGTCCAACAAGTAAGCTGTAGATGGTGCTTTTTGTCGAAAGCAAGTTAACTAGTATCCCTTAGATGTTCTTCTTTGGAGACTTGTACAACAATGTCCGAATCAACCAAGTCCAAGCCTCGAGCTTCGTTCCCGAACCCGCACAAAGGGACCCACCCCGGAGGTTCGGGTGGTGGCTCCCCCTCCGGCTTAAGTCGATATCGGAGTTGTAAGAGAAAAGTAATTCTAGAGAGAGAAAGTGAGAGAGTAGTTTTACGTGAGAGTAACTTTGCACCGTTTGCATTGAATGATCTTTCTCCCGATTTCAGGGTATTTATAGTGATAGCAAGATGACAAACCTAACCTTAAAAATCCGACCTAGAATAGTGGCTTCGATTGGGTCAAGAATCGGATCATGACACGTGGCAGCCATGATTTGGGAGGGTTTACCAACCACTCTCATGCAGCCACCTCACAGGGCTAGCCTTTGACTTCCTTTTGGGCCAGAAAAGCAGCCTTTTAAACAATCTGAGCCTAGCCCAAAGGGTAGATCTTTTTTCCTCCATTTATCAGAGGAGGACACGTGTACGGCTCAGATGAGCCCAAGTGTCATCAGAGGAATCGTAGATTTCAAAGCTACAACATCGCCTATAATTCTATTTATTTCCTTCTTTGTAATAGAATCCCGTAATTTCGGGTTAGCCAACACTTTACAGCTTTTATTATCGGTCTTATTATAAATTTTTTATAATCTATATAAGGTTCAAACTTTTTAATACCATATTTAAATGTAATATCATCGGAATATTATATTTAGATAAAATTACTCCTTTAATAATTAAATTAGAAGAACTATGTAATGAAAATCCTTTAGCAAATTGGCATAAACATAAAATTGAAATACAAATCACATTAAAAGATCAAAATAGCATAATATCTCAAAAACCCTTTAATAATACCCAAAGAGATGAAGAAGAATTTAAAATGCATACAACATAATTATTAGCAGGAAAATTAATTAGACCAAGTAACTCAAAACATAGCAGTCCTGCATTTATAGTTAATAATCATTCAGAACAAAAACGTGGAAAAACTAGAATGGTTATTGATTATAGAATTTTAAATGAGAAAACAATTATCTATAATTATCCAATATCAAATAAAATACTCAAAATGAGACAAATACAAGGATATAATTATTTTTCAAAATTTGATTGCAAAAGTGGTTTTCATCAATTAAAATTGACTGAAGAATCTATACAGTTAACTGCATTCAGTACCTAATGGATTTTATGAATGGAATGTGCTACCATTTGGATATAAAAATGCCCCTGGAAAATTTCAAGCATTTATGGATAAATATTTAAATCAATTATCAAATTGTGTAGTATATATTGATGATAAACTAATATACTCTAAAACACAAGAAGAACATTATAAATTATTAGAGCAATTTATAGAAATAATAGATAATAGTGGAATAGCTTTAAGTAAAAAGAAAATGGAAATATTCAAAGCAATATACCCTGGGTATAATTAGTATTTAATTCGAAATTTGTATTTGTACGTTAGTTTGATAAAGAGTAATTCTACTACTATTATTATTAAAACCGTTTATCCTAAATGGTGTATCTAATTTCTTCCATTCTGGTAAACAATTTTCTTTCATAATTGTAGTTGCTGCTCCTGTATCTACTATCGGTGTATGATTTTGTTATTTAGGGTTACTTCATATTCGCCATTTATATCTTGTGTTGCAATTTTTGTTGTAATAGTTATTAATCCTTTAAATTTTACATTATTGTGCGTTATTTTATCTCGATAATTTTTCTATAGAGTTTGAATTATTTTCCGCATTAATATCTATTTTTGCTTTTAAATTTTCTCCTCCAATTTGTATTATAACATAACATTCTTGTGACCTTATTTGGATAGGTTGATTATTATCTTTTTTGTTCTCTAGATCTAGAAAAACTTATTCTTCTTTTTACTATATCTAATTCTCCATAGCTAGGTTTAGAGTATAATTTTAATCCTTTATCTATTGGTAAAAGGAGTTCCATAAAGGGGGTATCTATAGTTATTGGTCCTAGTTTATTTTTAGTATAAACTTGGTGTCGGCTAGTTAATATGTAAGCATTTTTACATTGTACTTGTCATTACTTTTGATCCGTTTACCATTCTAATTCCATCTAATTTCCAATATAAAACTAATGCCTTTTCTATATTCATATCGCTTAAGCTTATTGAATAATTTGATTTAATTATGAACCTTACCTTTTGATAAATAAGGTTTATTTCTACAAATCTAAACGTAATAGGTTTATTTCCTAATGATCTATTGATTTTTGTTATTTCTTCGTTTAGCACTTCTTTTGTTATTAATGGGACTTTAGTATTACCTTGTACTCGTGTTATATCTATAACGTGTTCTCTATCAAAGAATCACTAAATATTGTTTCTTATCTTTCCTAAAAATTTTGTTATCGATTTTTCTCAAATATCTTATTTGGTGATAAATTTCAAACTAAGTGAAACTAAACAAACTATGAACCCTCCGGGTTCGACAATATATTTTAACTTTCTTGACAATTGCAAATAAACCGAATACAACTCCCGAAATTACTATCAAAGATAACCATGCAGAGATAGAAAGAGGTTATGTTACTAATCCTCCCGAGAAAGATAAATGAGCGAATTGCATTACCAGGATGTAATACAAAACTAGTCAAGGCAGCATATGATTATGGACTCCTTAACTCAGTTTATACAATGAATGGAGATAAGTTATCTTCAATCCCCAGTTTATACAAAGTAGCCAAAAACTATTTACAAATTACAAAGTCTCCAATGATTTTCGTAAGATGTTATACAGCCACTGGCGAAGTTACCCTACAGGAGATTAAGCAATGTATCAGAGTTATAAAGATGGGATGTACAACAAATTACATCATCCCCGAACAGATAATGGCTCAGCCTGAGATAAATCTTAATGATGTATAGTACAAGATATTCTTAGTGAAAAGAGAGCAGTTAAAATCAAGACAATCTATGAAGCCTTGTGTAATATCGTTAAAACTCCAGTATGGATAAACCACAAGGAGCTCAATACATTAATTATTTCTCAAAGCAGAGAATATGGCTATGAAGCAATAGAAACCATAAAGTCATGGATATGGAGTTTACTTACGTCCCGTATCAAGAACCAAAAGAACCGAGATACATTCCGAGAAATTTTATGACTGTGGATACTTTGAAAAAATATTGTAGATGGATGCAGCAAGAAAATAACCATACGTATCAGATATGCATAAATCAACAAACTATTGTTCCTATGATTGAAGACATAGAGGAAGAAGATAAGGGAGAATCATCAGGAAGTCTACAAGAAGTGACCTCAGAATAAAGTAGCGATGGAAAATTCGCCACGACAGCTCTAAAATGTTTAATGTTAAGATAAGTTTAGAGATAATGTTTTGTAAAACCATAAAAGATAGCTAAGAGATAAGGCATGTAAACAGCTGTAAAAGTAGAAATAGTATGTAACAGCTCTAAAAGTAGAAATAGTATGTAAGGCAACTTTAATGTACGAACTTTGCCTATAAATAATAGAAACCTTGATGCAGAGAAGGCATCATCAAAGGGGTGACTTTCCCTACTAAAAAATCTTTTCTCTCTTCCTCTCTCCCAAAAAATTTACCTTTGTCTTTCATCAACCACTCCACGCAAACTCAAAATAAAAAAACTGTAAAGTGTTGGCTAACCCAGAAATTACAGGATTCTATTACAAGGAAGGAAATAAATAGAATTATAGATGATATCAGACAATATGAATTTTCTGTTGAGTTATTAAAAACTAATGAAATTGTTATCCAGATTATCTCTCGAGAGTTAGTTCAACAATTGATTCACGAGAATTAAGAGAAAAAAATACAAATAAAAGAGCTAATGGAGGAATTAACTCTTATGAAAAGAGAAGCTTCCAATCCAATTAAGGAGCAAAAAGATATTGGCTGTAGCCAAAGTTATAATACTAGAAGCAGAGCTATCACTAGGGGAAAAAAAGGAAGGCTTATTTGGAAGGGGGTCAGCTTTTGAAAAACGCAACCCTTCGTGTATGAAGGGTTGCGGTTTCCTTGAAAAACCGCAGATCCTTTTAGTGAAGGGTTGCGGTTACCTAGAAAACGCAACCCTTCAAACCGTATGAAGGGTCATTTTAAGGCTAACCGCGGACCCTATTAATGTAGGGCTGCGTTTAGCCTGTAAAAACCGCAACCCTTCATACACGAAGGGCCGCTCTAGGATAACCGCAGACCCTTCCTATCCCGCCCAATTCAACCTATAGTTTTGCGCACAACACACGGTAGACAATCATTCGCAAATTTCCCTCACACACTCACCCCCTCTCCCTCACACTCACCCCTCTCCCTCACACTCACTCGCACGCCCTAACGGCCATCACCGAGCACCGACACATCGCCGGAGCGCCGTCCCATCGCCGTGCACACTCATTGACGTTGCCTATTAAAGTTGCCCGAGCTCCTTCTTCTTCTCTTCTCTCGCACCTTGACGCCACCACCACCACCACTCTTGCATTGTCAGGTAATTCCCCCTCTCACTCTCTCTCCTCTTTTTCATTTCTCTAATTAATTTGTTTTATTTAATTTCTCTTCTATATTGTGTTGTAAAATGTGATTGTAGGGGGTGGGGGAGGGGCTTGTGGAGGTGGGTAGGGGGTAGCTTCGGGCAATGGGATGAGGGATGGCCTGGGGAGGATGGGCATGGGGTGGGGAGGGCGGGGGATCTTGGGGCGGGGGGGGGAGGGTCGGGAGGCCGGGCATGGGGTGGGGGAGGGCGGGGATGCTTTGGACGGGGGGTGGGGGAGGGGCCGGGGGGGAGGGTGGATAAGGGTGGGGGAGGCCGGCAGGGGGTGGGGAGTGGGCGGCAAGTGGGGGTGGGCTGACAGGGGATGGGGGAGGGATTAGGTATAATGTAACTATGTATATTTTTAGGCTTCCATCTGTTGTTGGTTGAATTTCGGAAACGAAAATTAAAGGTCATTTTACGCCTACATGGCAATGAGGGAGTGCAGTGGGGGGCAGTAGTGGCGGTGGTGGTGGGATTGTGTTACAAATGTGGAGAGTGAGGTCACATGGCAATGGAATGCTCTCCACATTTGTAACACTTCTCACTATCTCCGCCGCTACCACCGATGGGCATTCCATTGCCATGTGACCCGATTCTCGGGTCATTTTAGGCCTATTTTAGCCTTTTTGCTCCCGAATCGTACTTATCGAGTCATTTAACCCCAAATTCTTTTTGAACATGATTATATGAGGTATAATGTAACTAGTGTGTAGAGTTTTAGGCTTGCATCTGTTGTTGGTTGAATTTCGGAAACGAAAATTAAAGGTCATTTTACGCCTACATGGCAATGAGGGAGTGCAGTGGGATGCAGTAGTGGCGGTGGTGGTGGGATTGTGTTACAAATGTGGAGAGTGAGGACACATGACAATGGAATGCTCTCCACATTTGTAACACTTCTCACTATCTCCGCCACTACCAGCTGATGGGCATTCCATTGCCATGTGACCTGATTCTCGGGTCATTTTAGGCCTATTTTAGCCTTTTCGCTTCCTAATCGTACTTATCGAGTCATTTAACCCCAAATTCTTTTTTAACATGATTATATGAGGTATAATGTAAATATTGTGTGGAGTTTTAGGCTTGCATTTGTTGTTGGTTGCATTTCGGGAACGAAAAGGTCATTTTAGGCCTAGTTTTGCCTTTTCGCATCCAAATCGTACTTATCGAGTCATTTAACCCCAAATTCTTTTTGAACATGATTATATGAGGTATAATGTAACTATTGTGTAGAGTTTTAGGCTTGCATTTATTGTTGGTTGCATTTTGGGAACAAAAAGGCATTTTAGGCCTATTTTAGCCTTTTCGCTTCCGAATCGTACTTATCGAGTCATTTAACCCCAAATTCTTTTTGAACATGATTATATGAGGTATAATGTAACTATTGTGTTGAGTTTTAGGCTTGCATTTGTTGTTGGTTGCATTTCGGGATCGAAAAGGCATTTTAGGCCTATTTAAGCCTTTTCGTTTCCAAATCGTACTTATCGAGTCATTTAACCCCAACTTCTTTTTGAACATGATTATATGAGGTATAATGTAACTATTGTGTGGAGTTTTAGGCTTGCATTTGTTGTTGGTTGCATTTCGGGAACGAAAAGGTCATTTTAGGCCTAGTTTTGCCTTTTCGCTTCCAAATCGTACTTATCGAGTCATTTAACCCCAAATTATTTTTGAACATGATTATATGAGGTATAATGTAACTATTGTGTAGAGTTTTTAGGCTTGCATTTGTTGTTGGTTGCATTTCGGGAACGAAAAGGTCATTTTAGGCCAAATTTTGCCTTTTCGCGTCCAATTCGTACTTATCGAGTCGTTTTAATTTATTTTTGTTGATCTAACTCCTAACTTATTAGTATGTAACTATGTTCAAGGGGAGGGGTGTGCATGGGGGAGGTCCGGCAGCTGGGGGGAGGGAGGGGTGTGCAGGGGAGGCGCGGCGGTGGGGGAGGGTCTGTGCAGGGGGGGGGTGCGGCGCGGGAGGGAGGGGAGGGGGGCAGCAGAAGCGAGGGGGAGGGGAGGGTATGCGGGGGTAGTAGTGGGGGAGGGGAGGGCCGTGGCAGGGGAGGGGGGCATGTGCGGGGGCTCGGGAGGGCTGGGAGCACCGGCTGAGCCCTCCTAAGCCCCCCGCACATGTCCCCCCCCGCCTGCCCCCTCCCCTCCTCCCCCCCGCACACCCCTCCCTCCCCCCTCCCCGCACCGCCGCCCCTCCCCACCGCTGCCCCCACCCCCACCGTTGCCCCTCCCCTCCCCCTCAACCGCACACCCTCCCCTGCCCCCTCCCCTGCACATCCTCCTCCCTGCCCCCTCCCCCACCGGCCGCCCCCTTGCACACAAAACCCCTCCCCCCACCTGCTGCCCTCCCTCCCCTCGCACACCCCTCCCCTGCCCCCCTCCCCCACCGCAACCCCTTACACATAGAACCCCCTCCCCGTTGCCCCTCCCATGCTGCCCTCCCCTCCCTGCACACCCCTCCCCCTTTGCCCCCCTCCCCCACTGCCGCCCTCGCACACATAACCCCCCCCCGCCGCCCCTCCCCCCCCCACCTGTTGGCTCTTGCACACGTAACCCCCTCCCCACACCCCACCCCCTTAGTGGCAATGTTAATTTTAATTTTTTGTTATATTAATGCTTATATTTGTACAATTTCGGGGAGATGGCGGAGGTGCATACGGATAACAAAGACAAGTGGTGCCGAACACACTACCGAGGATGAGTCTTTCGATGCGAGAAAGGAATGGGGGAAATTGTCTCGATCTCGCCGTGAAGAAATAAATAAACCCACAAATGCCTAGGAAGTCATTGGCGACGAAAAAGAGAAAAGGAAGGGGACCTACAAAGTCACTAGGGAAACACCCAAATATGACTTTGGAGTACGATAACATGGGTCAACCTTGTGGAAAGTGGCGTCAAAAGTATGGCATGCAAGTTGGCATTTGCATGCATAAACTCTCCATTCTGCACTCATGGAAAGAGGTGCCAGAGGGATTGAAGCGGTGTCTATGGGAAGATACCATGGTAAGCTTCATGTACAATAACGTTTAGTTTCTTAATTATTTAGTTAAATATATGTGTAATATTACTTATAACATATAAATTACAACATTTGCGAAAACTAATTTGTGAACTGCGTTTTTTGTAGAATCAATTCACTATCGAAGATGATGAAGCCAAGAAGAATGTATTTCTATCCGCGGTTGCCCGTGAGATTCGAGATTTCAAGGCTAAGTTAGTGTCCCGGGTGGATCACTAAGCGGAGGAAAGTAGTAGGTACAAAGAAGAAGAACATCTACGACGGAGAAACACAAGCCGATCCTGAGGCTTCACCGGAAACATCATCTGGACCATCCAAATTACCATTTCAAATATGGAAAACTATCAAACCTGAAGAGTGGGAAGCATTTGTTGCCAAGAAAACAACCCCACAAGCTATTGTAAGAATATTTTATTAAGATTTAATACACTTAGATCCAGTATTATTGTATAACACCGTAGCTAACCTTTGTTTATAATTGTGTTTTAGGCAAGTCGTGAGAAAAGTAGCGCGAGTGCAAAAGCTAGGAAGTATTATCATCATTTGGGTGCTCATTCGTACAATGAGGCGAGAGAGAAGTGGATGTTCAGCCATTACCCCACAATAGGGTCGACAACGGCAATGGGGACTAGCTCAACGACGACACAGACAGCCTCGCAACCGAGATAGAGTCCTCGATTGGTGGTGTTAGATGCATGGGGTTGATGCAAAGAGAAAAAAGAGTCTTGCTCGATCCCGAACACAACAGATAGCCAACGCCATTGTAAGTACAGATTATATGGTTATATAAGGTATATATAATATAACTTTTGCGCTCACAAGCTTTTCTCTCTTATACTTATGTTGATTGGCTTGAAGGAAAAAGAGGCAACTGGTGAGTTCACTCCTAAAGGACACATTGATGCATTGCACGAAACTTTAGGAAAGGACCACAGTGGACGCGTGAGGGGCGTAGGAGGTGTCCGCCTCGGTTTGAGAAAGGTATATGGTGATCAATACACTACAGCGACAAAATCAAGTGTAAGTAGTGTGAAGTCGACAGCGTCAGTAGATGTGGAGGTTATGAAATGCAATTCGGGAGGAGCTAAGGGAGGAGATGACACATAACTTCAACGCCATTTTGGAGCAAATGGGTTTACCGACTTTTGCTGCATTCAAGAAGGGTAGTGATATTACACCTAGCGGCTGATCCACCCGTAGTACCCGAGTTGAAGGTAATCACTTAATCCCTTTGCTTTGTTAAACAACTATTGTTCTTAAATGCATGAAATTCTTACTATATATATGTTGTTTCATAGACTAACTATAAATAGAGTTTTTTTTTACAGAAGAGACACCATGTGAACTATTAGCTCGAGGAGATGGTTATGATAGTTTCATTCTCGTAGCTCATGGCCATGCATAACCCCTAGTGACCGAGTACGATTGCATAACCAGTTAGTGGATGATAATCACTATGTGGTCACCCTCAATGAAATTGTGTCGGGTTTCGAAGAATTACCTCTTCCGCCGCCGAAGCCGTGTTGGTCTACGAGTTACTAAATGATGCCCTCGGCGCATTATGTTCTCGTGGGCCGCGTGCATTGGTGCGGTTTTCAGGATGAGGTACAATGATTAACATTCATATATATATATGCGTGTTTTCTTTTATAGTTCCTATGATAGTCAGTAATATCTTTACTTTTAACTAATTACTAGGTTTGGGGGAAGGCCGACTCACATGACAGGAAGGGGAAGAAGGCATGTTCACCTTATAAGAAAGCAAGTTTACGTGATGAAGGTGAACGAAATGTGGTGAAGGGAAATGTTTCTAGGACAAAAAATCCACTTATTATCAATCCAGAGGTGGTGCGGAGCCTTACTATTCCATGCTTTTGGTTACATGAGTGCGCTAGCGATTTACCCGATGAAAGTGCAATTGAGGTTCCTTTGGGGGAGCAACAATTCCACTACCTTGAGGACTCATCGACATTCATTTCTAAGGTTGACGTTAAAGAATTCTTATGTGGGGTAGAGTTGAATGTTTCCATGATACAAACATTCATGAGGTAATACATAAGTATATAAATTAAATATACATATACATATGCCTTAAGTAGTTTTCAATTCCATAATAAGTAATAGTTTACTATTAATCAATATAATTTCTCAGGTTATTATACAATGAATTGCTTGCAACATCTAGTGCAATGTTTGGTTGGTTATCTCCAAACATAATACGAGATGACAATTGCTTACAAAACAAAGCCGAAGTGAAAGAGTATCTCGACATGAGTTTCAAAGCATCATCTCGTTTTGGATATCATCAGATCATTCTTGTTCCTTATATTGAAAAGTATGCTTGTTAAACTCGCTTTACTTTTATTATTCGATACTTAAATTGACCTATTAATTGTTCTACGATTAATTATAACTATATTTTCTTGTTGTAGGGATCATTGGACACTGCTTGCGATATGTTTGTCACGTAACGAAGTCTACCACTTTGATTCTTTGCATCGACAACCACCACGGACCTTACTAATCAAATCATTGTTAAATAGGCAGCCTAATCGAAACTCAATATATGCGCACTTATTAATATTACACATTATTCATCATCTTTAAATATATAAACAGTTAGTACATCTAATCTTATAATAATGTATAGATGTAGTGTGATGAAGCATATTAGTGCAACAGGACTTCGAGCACCAAAAGCTCCTGTTTGGATATCAGTCGAGGTAACATGACTAATTTATTTGTCCTTATATAGAAACACTTTTAGCCACATACTACACATCTAACATGAATGTCATTGGATGCATCCTTTGGTGAACATTTAGTGCCCGCAACAAGATGATGGACTTGCATGTGGCTATTACGTGCTGAGGTACATGTTCGATATCGTCAACCATTGCACTAACGCCGATGATCTTCAAAAGGTATGTAACTTATTAGTATATGTTAGTTTAGATTAGATCAATTGGTAATAGGTATTAATTGGTTTAGAAACCAAAGTAGCACATGCATATATTTGGGAACGAAAATGTCATTTTTAGGCCTATTTTTGCCTTTTACGCTTCCAAATCGTATTTATCGAGTCATTTAACCCCAAATTCATTTTTAACATGATAATATGAGGCATAATGTAACTATTGTTTAGATTTTTAGGTTTGCAATTGTTGTAGGTTGAATTTTGGGAACGAAAAGGGCATTTTAGGCCTATTTTTGCCTTTTCGCGTCAATTCGTACTTATCGCTTCATTTAACTCCATTTTATTTTTCAATATGATAATATAAGGTATAATATAACTAGTGTGTAGAGTTTTAGGCTTGCATTTGTTTTTGATTGAATTTCGGAAGGTATATGTCATTTTTAGAACTACTAACTACGGTAAATGATTGAATTCTTATATTATGTGTTTATTCCTTGGTTGTTTTGCAAGGTTTATATGAATAACACACCACGTTTGAGGGCCTTCACCACGGACCGAATTACATGAAGTTCGGGATAAGTTAGCGTCCCACATTTGTGATGATTGCTTATGATACATCTACTAGTTTGTATCAATTCTATGTACTCTTTTTACATTATTAAATATATACATATTTAAAGTTAATTATTACGTTCAAAAACTTGTCATATATTATTGCAATTTGATCGGTTTTTTTGTGTCGAAGGGAGGTTTTGGGTGGGGGGTGGGCCGCCATGGTGGGCCGCTTTGGGCGGGCTATAGGGCCGGTTGGGTCTTTGGGGTGGTGGCAGCAATGGGTGGAGGAGGTGGCGAGAGGGTGGGTCAGGGGTGGGGGTGTAGGAGAGTGAAGGGGGTGGGGCGGGGTGGGGGCGGGGGCTAGGGCGGGCGGGGGAGTGCGGGGGTGGGGCAGGGTGGGGGGGGGTGGGGGCGGGGTGGTGGGGGCTAGGGGTGGGAGTGCGGGGGTGGGCAGGGGGTGGGGGTGAGGGGCGCGGGGGGGGGGTGAGGGGTGGCGCGGGGTGGGGGTACAGGCCACGGGGGTGGAGGCTGGGCGGGTGGCTGGGGTGGGGGTGCGGGCGGGGCGGGTGGGGGCGAGGGCCGGCAGGGGGTGGGCAAGGGGTTGGGGGTGATGGGGTGGGCAAGGGTGTCTTTGGGGTTGGAAGGGGGGGGGGGTGTCTTTGGGGTGGGCGGGGGTGTCTTTGGGGCTGGCGGGGTGGTGGGCGGGGGTGGGGGGGTTGCCGGGTGGGCGGGGGTGGGGTGTCTTCGGTTGCGCGGGGTGGGGTGTCTTGCAGGGGCCGGGCAGGGGGTGCGGGGCGGGGGGGCGGGGGGGGGGGGGCGGGGGTCAATGGGGGTGGGGGGGCGCATTTAATTTATTTTTAAAAAAAAAAATTGAATGTGAAGGGTCAGCGGTTTTAAGCCTACACCGACCCTTCATTTAAAAAGGGATGCGGTTTAGGCTTAAAACCGCGACCCTTCATTTAAAGAAGGGCTGCGGTTTTGGCTTAAATCCGCAGCCCTTCATTTAAAGAAGGGCTGTGGTTTAAGCCGAAAACGCAGCCCTTCAAGCTTAGAAGGGCTGTGTTTTTGGCCTGAACCGCAGCCCTTCGTTGTGAAGGGCTGCGGTTAAAAACCGCAGCCCTGCTTATCTATTGATGGGCTGCTATGGAAAGGACTGCTGGCCAAAAACGCAACCCTTAAGGCTGTTTTGACCGCAGCCCTTCCTTATTTTTCCACTAGTGTATCATCAAGAAAGTTTACTCTCCTTCCAACAAAAGAAATATGTCTTTACAAAGTTATTTCCCAAACCAAGTTAACTCCAAACCAATTATTAATGAGATCGAATTCCCTAATCTCGTGCCAGATACTACCTCGTTTAAAGAAAAACTAACCCTTGGAACCAAACAAACTATGAACCCTCTGGTTCGACAATATATTTCAAATTTCCTAACAATTGCAAATAAACTAAATACAACTCTCGAAATTACTAGCAAAGATAACCATGTAGAGATAGAAAGAGGTTATGTCACTAATCCTCTGAGAAAGATAAATGAGCTAATTGCATTACCCGGAACCAGTAACCAGATACATTCCAAGAAATTTTATGACTTTGGATACTTTGAAAAAAATTATAGATGGATGCAGCAAGAAAATAACCATACGTGTCAGATATGTAGAAACTAACAAACTATTGTTCCTATGATTGAAGACATAGAAGAAGAAGATAAGGGAGAATCATCAGGAAGTCTACAAGAAGTGACATCAGAATAAAGTAGCGATGGAAAATTCGTCACGACATAATGTTTAATGTTAAGATAAGTTTAGAGATAATGTCTTATAAAAGCATAAAAGACAGCTAAGAGATAAGGCATGTAAGATGTTATGATAAGTTTAGAGATAGTGTCTTATAAAAGCATAAAAGACAGCTAAGAGATAAGGCATGTTAGTTTAACAGTTGTAAAGGTAGAAATAGTATGTAACAGCTGTAAAAGTAGATATAGTATGTAAGGCAACTTTAATGTACGAACTTTTCCTATAAATAAGAGAAACCTTGATGCAGAGAAGGCATCATCAAAGGGGTGACTTTCCCTACTAAAAATTCTTTTCTCTCTTCCTCTCTCCCAAATAACTTTACCTTTGTCTTTCATCAACCACTCCACGAAAACTCAAAGTTGGTATCAGAGCTTGTAGAAGATATTTCATTATCAAAATAATCCTCTATTATTATGGGAGAAGCAAAGGTAAATTTCTATCTTATGAACTAAGTATAAATTCAATCCTTTATAAATACTGAGATCTATAATAATAATTCTATAACTTCATATAGGATGTGTAATATCTTAACTATGCTCTCCTCGATTAAGTAAAATCATGCTTAGAAACCAAGAGATAATTAGTAGTAGTAGTCCTTTTTATGCCGTTGAATATAAGAAGGATGTTGTGGAGTTAATACGTAAAACCTATGTGGTGAGGTGACAAAGTGTGATTTTATTTAATTTGCTTTAATGCTTAAGAGTCGAAGAGCGGATTAGTAATACGTATATGAAGGTTGATAGAACTATTATTAACTAATTGATGTTTATTATAAATGAAGGGATTGAGTTCAACTAAAGTTCAGAAGAGAATTTAGAATATGAAAACACAAATCAGAAACGTTAAAAGCCATATCAAAATTAGCGAATTTATTTTAGATTTTCAAATCATGAATTTACAAAATGAAATAGAAGTTTTTGATAACTATTTATATGGAGCACATAGGAGGAAAAATATTGAAACGAAAGATGATTTTTGCTCCTTAATTGGATTGGAAGCTATTACATTTTGATTTGTATAATTAGCGACCACGAGATAATAATAAAAGCATATTTTAAAGAAGGGATAGATACTCCGTTATAATTAGAATTAGCAGATGATAGGATTAAAGAGCCTATAGAAAAAGCAATTATAGCAGAACTTCAAGGAAACCTCATTTATCTAAAGGTAAGGTTCATAATTTAACCAAATTATTCAATAAGCTTAACTGATATGAATATAGATAAGGCATTAGTTTTATATTGGAAATTAGATGGAATTAGAATGCTAAACAGATCTAAAGTAATGACAGTACAATGTAAAATTCATATTTCAAAAATATTTAATTTGATCAAATGAATCCTGTAATTTATAATAAGAACAACATATTATAAATGCACTATTTACAAATTATAAAGATATTTTGATAAATGAGGTTTTAGATTTTCAAATCATGAATTTACAAAATAAAATAGAAGTTTTTGATAACTATTTATATGAAGCACATAGGAGGAAAAATATTGAAATGAAAGATGCTTTAATCAAATTAATAACAGAAACCCAAACAAAGAAAAATAAACTCTTGGAAAGAAAAGTAGAGCTTAAACATTTACAAAATTCGTTATATATATGACAATTAAATCTCAAATTAAAAGAGCTATAAGAAAAGCTAAATTAAAAATAATGATGGTAATTTTCGTAGCAGATATTATAAATGTAGAAGAATGGCTAGAATAAAAAAAAAGGAGAAGAGAAAAGGCAAAACTAACAAACGAAAATGATGTTGAAGAAAACTTAGATGATCAAATAGAAATGTTGAATATACAAATAAAAGAGCAGGAAGATGTAGCTAACAAAGCACACAAAGATTATAATGAATATAAGATAAATCAATGAGCCGAAATTATGGAAGGAAGATTATATTTAATAAAAGACAGAAAAGAAATGATATTAGAAAATGAATTTGACAGAGAAGGAAGACTGGCCAAAGAAAGTGACTTAGTGCAAATAACAAACATAGAAGGTAACCATCACGATAACAAAACAATAAACGACATAAATAAAAAGTTAGATAAGTTAGAAAGAAGATATGACGAAAGAATAAGACAAATAGAAGAATCCATAAAAATAATACATAATAATACTAAACAAATATTAGATAAAGTTTACATAGTAGAAAATAATTTTAATAATGAGATAAAAATTTTAAAATAGAATATAATAATAGATTTGATAAAATAGAAGAACAGTTTATACTTAACATAAAAGAGAAGACTGAAATATCAGAAATTCACGAATCAGATGAGGAAACAATAACGAATTATACATTAGAAACCATAAATACTGAAATAGAAAGACATAAAGTAAATAATATAGATGAAAATAATGATGACTTTAACTCTGATCAATCCAGTCAAGAATTTAGGTACTCAAAATACTCAGAAACTGATTTTCTTACAGACAAAGAGCTTAATGTACTCACTGCAGATGATGATTACTATTACATGGAGACAAGTAGAAACTATAAACCTACATTTAGAAAGAGAAATTATAATTATAATAATAATAGATCAAATGAATATATATGGAAGTATCGATGCAAAATAGAAGATAACTATATGCCAAAAGATATTCAAACAAGGGAAACCTTAAATTTAGATTGTTCGAGAAAATGTAGATCTAGATATACAAAATTGGGTAGCAAAAGTAAATGCAAAAAAAATTAATAGAAGCAAAAATACCAGTTAATATGGCATCTAATTATATTGAAGGAACTATCACAGGAATAGTAAAAAATTGGTTAATTTATATAGGAACAATAGATAAAACAGAAATAAGAAAAACTAAGATAGGAGGACATGAAATGACAGAATCAACACAAATGTTGAAAAAATATGAAATTTCTATTAAAAGAGAATTTGGAAATTTAAATGCAGATTTAAAACATATAGAAGCTAAGAAAGAATATAGTAAATCTCAATTATACAATATGGAAATATGTTCCATGTGTCCAGAAGATTTAAAAAGATACAATTGTGCTTTTCAATTGAATTATTATGAATTAGGAACTGAAACAATTGATCAACTAGCTATATTTCGAAAATTATACTTTGAAAAATTACCAATACCTATAAATACTATGGTACAAGAAGCATATTCTAAAGAGCCTAAATCAGGTACCTTAGGAGAACAAATATCTTTCTTGCAAACCTGGTATAAAAACTATTGCACATAATTTAATAACCAGAAAGCTTTTAAAAAGCAAGCTAAAATAAGTGATTGCTGTGAAAATATGAAATGCCAAAATTTGGATGCTATATATTAAATAAAAGACATAGAACTAAAAAACCGAAATTAAAACAAAGAAGGTATAAAAGGTTTAAACCATATGAAAAATATAGACATAAGAAAAAATCAAACATAAATTATTTTGTAAAGAGAAGAATTTATAAGTATATTAAAAACCCAAAAAAGTATAGATGCTACAATTGTGGACAAATAGGTCATATAGCAAGAGAATGCAAAGCAAAAGTATATAAAAGCACTAAAGCAAAAAAAAAAAAATTAACTTTATAGAGTTACATCTAGTAGAATATGAAATAGGGAAAAATAATATACCACCAGAAGAAGAAATATATGTTTTAGAATATGAAACCGATAGTAGATTAAAGAGCCTATAGAAAAAGCAATTATAGCTGAACTTAAAGGAAACCTCATTTATCAAAAGGCAAGGTTCATAATTAAACCAAATGATTCAATAAGCTTAACTGATATGAATATAGAAAAGGCATTAGTTTTATATTGGAAATTAGATGGAATTAGAATGCTAAACGGATCTAAAGTAATGACGATGACAATGTAAAAAAGCTTACATATTAACTAACCAACACCAAGTTTATACTAAAGATAAACTAGGACCAATAACTATAGATACCCCTGTTGTAGTCTAAAAGATCTACGGCTCCTTTAGAGACACTTGGGTCCATCAGGGTCGTACACGTGTCCTCTTATAACAAATTAAGGAAAAAAGATTTAAACCCATGGGTTGGATTGTATCCAGTTGGGAGAAAAGGGCTTACCTTATTGGCCCAAAAGTTAGTCAGAGCCCAGCTTTTTGATGGTGGCTGCAAGTGATTGGATGATTAACTCTAACAAATCCTGGCCTGCCAAGTGTCATGATCTGATTGCTTAGCCAATCAGATGCCACTATTCTAGGGCAATTTTTAAGGTTAGCTGTCATACTACAATCACTATAAATACCCCTGAAATCAGGAGAAAGATCATTCAATGCAAACAATGTAAACTTACTCTGAAGAAATACTCTCTCACTTTCTCTCTCTATCTCTACTTTTCTCCTTACAACTCCTGATATCTTACTTAAGCTTCGGAGGGGGAACCACCACCCAAACCTCCAGGGTGGGACCCTTTTTGCAGGTTCGGGAACGAAACTCAGGCTCGGACAGGACCAATTCAGACATTGTTGCACAAGTCTCCAAGTGAAGAACATCTAAGGGATACTAGTTTACTTGCCGGGCAAGGAAGCTAAACCTATAGTTTACTTGCTGGACAAGCATACTAAACATTTGGCGCCGTCTGCGGGGAGACGCAACGATGACTTATTGTAAATCGTCCAACGTGGCCAGAAATCGAAGTTTTCAGGTCAATGTCGAAGACACAGTAGATCATGAGAGACTGCCTTAAGGAAGGGATAGACCCCCGTCCATCATCATTGTCCATGGGCCAAGCCAGCAACCTGTCATTCAAGATAACCTTGAACGTCCAGTGACTGCTGCCCATCTAGAGAACGCCTTGAATGACTTCCAGACAAAGATGGCTGCGATCGTCCGAGAAGCGATCAAGAGCAAAATCTCGTTTTTCCATCTTAACCCTGAGCCAGCCGCTAACAATCTAGCTCCTCTTAGGGGACGTACCCAAGAAAATCGTCCTGGTCCTAGTCGACCCGTTCGTCAAAAACCCTCTAGGAGGACGGCCAGAGGAAGGCAGCCAGGAGGCAGTGAACAGCGAAGGAAGATGGACTGGAACCTGGTGGTCAGGACCCAGGATCAGGTTCGTCCAAGTGGTAACCGAATGGAAACAGATGCCAGGGAATATCTAGAGGCAAAGAAAGCTGCTGCATTGTAACGGTCAGCGACAGGGTCTACACCATACTTGAGGGACCCTCCTTTGAGGTTGCCGACCAGAACGGAAGGACGAAGTTTAAGCCTCTCTCTTGCCCATCCAAGACAAGAGAGGACAGTGGTTCAGCCCATAGTTTATAGACGTCCAGCCCCTGCAAACACTTCATCTGATCCTGTGATAAAGGAATATCGTAAGGAGTTCGTACCCATTTAGGGACAGTTGGGAGCCCACCGGATTAACTGGCCCACTCCATTCTCGGCCAGGATCATGGAGGCGCCCCCATTCCCAAAGGTTAAACTCCCTACTATAGAACCTTTTGATGGAACAACAGATCCAGACGATCACCTATCCGCTTACAAACATCAGATGTACGTCCAAGGAGTAGATGATGCTACTTGGTGTAAGAACTTCCCAGCAACTCTGAAGGGAGTAGCGCAGAAGTGGTTCAACAATCTTCCACCCAATTCAGTTAACAATTTTACTGAACTCAGTTTCTTATTTACTAGTCACTTTGTTGCCAATAAGCAAGAGCAAAAAACAAGCATGCACTTGGGAAAGGTCGTCCAAAGACCAAAAGAAGCTCTTAGAATTTTTGTTAAGAGATTCAATCCGGAAGCCCCTTCGATTCAAGATCTCAAGCCAGGGGTGGCCTTTGACGCCTTTATCAAGGGACTAAGGCCAGAAAGTTTTAAGTTCGATCTTGTTAAGAAGAAAATCACCACTCTTGTCGAGGCTTTAAGGGAAGCCGAAGCATTTATACACGCCACTGAAGTATGTGCTGAGGCAAAGCACCCCGAGTCCAAGAAGCTCAAGAGGTTGCTCGGCCAAAAAAGAGCAACCCCAAAAGGCCGAGACTTGGGCAATTACCTCAACCACTACTTCGTCCCGAAGAAGCAAGAGAAAGGAATCGAGCCTTGACTGAACCATATTGAATTCAAAGAAGGACCAATACTTCATTCTTATGGAGATAAAGGACCAATATGAGCTAAAGGCTCCTACGAAATGAAGACTCCTTACGAAAAACGAGAGAAAGAGCAAATACCGTCACTTTCACAAGGATTGCGGTCATAAGACCAATGAATGCAAGCACCTTAAGAGAGCTTTGGAGGATCTAGCTGGAAAAGGAAAGATGAGCTCCTATATGCCTCAAGAGGGAAGGAAGTTTCAGAGGAAGGATGATCGGCAAACCAAGAAGAAGGAGAGTGAAAGCACGGATGAGGATGTCGTCCTCGTCATTTCAGGAGGATTTGCGGCTGGAGGACCAACCAACAGAGGGCACAAAAACTATCTCAGGGACCTTGGCCAAGTCTTGCTAACTGATCAGACAAAGGCCGAGCCCTTCCCAAAGGTGGTGGTTAGTGAGCAAGATCGGGGGAAGATGAGGACTCCCCATGATGACTCTTTGGTTGTATAAATGAACATAGCAAACTTAAGAGTAAGAAGAATTATGATTGACACCGGAAGCTCGACAGACATCATTAGCGCAGATTACTTGTCTAGATTGAAGTTTGATGAGAAGAACTTGGTCCCGTCCATCATCCCATCATAGGGTTTGGAGGAGGAGTCATCCATCCCATGGGAACAGTCACGTTGCCCGTCCGAGTTGGAGAGAAGGATGCTTCGCGGACTTTGTTTATCAAGTTCTTGGTTGTCCGAGATTTGACAGCCTATAATGTCACACTTGGACGGCCAACTCTGAATCATGTTAAAGCTGTAATAGTAATCCACGTGATGCTTATGAAATTTAAATGTGATGGTGGCAAAATTGGCTCCTTGTATGGAGATCAGCAGGCGGCTAGGGAATGTTACCTAACAACCCTCAAGTCCTCGTCATGGAAAGCAGATAATGAAGACCAGACGAAGATCGCTGGTAGAAGGAGCCCGTCTGGATTTGGGAAAGATAAGACGAGGGTTGCTGGCGAAAGGAGAACGTCTGAAATTGTGAAGGACCAAGTGGCCTCGCTGAGAATGGCAATTGAGACTCCTCAGACGCCGGTTGCTCTGTCAAGGAAAACGTCTGAAGATCTCCCCAACAAGAAACGGAAGTATGAGCCCGTCAAGGAAGAGCCACCCTCGTCTGAAGAAGTAATGGTCATTATGAGGCTGGGACTAGAGCGTCCAGAGCCGATGGAAGTCTCAGAAGATGTCTGTTTGGATGAAGCTCGTCCAGAAAGAACCTTGAAGATTGGGTCTTCCCTCTCTCCTTAGTTGAGGGGCCTCCTAATCAGCTTGCTGAAAGAATTTCAAGACGTTTTTGCTTATTGTCCCAAGGACAGTTTCCCCTTGCCTAAGTTGGATCGACTGGTGGACTCCACAACCGGCCATGCTTTGTTAAGCTTCATGGATGCATATTCAAGCTTTCACCAAATCCCCATGAGGTCAGAGCATCAGGACAAAACGTCCTTCATTACTGAGAAAGGGCTGTATGGCTGGCTGAGGATGCCTTTTGGTCTCCGTAATGCACCGGCCACCTTTCAAAGACTGATTAACACTGTCTTTCAGCCACAGTTGGGAAGAAACATGGAAGCATATATTGATGATATGATAGTCAAGAGTCGGCAAGAGGAAGATCATGTTGGTGATTTGAGAGAAACTTTCGAAACTCTCATAAAATACAAGCTAAGATTGAACCCCAGCAAATGTGTCTTTGGAGTCTTGTCGGGGAAGTTCCTAGGCTTCTTAGTAGATCAAAGGGGAAAAGAAGCCAACCCTGAAAAGATCCAAGCTATTCTAGACATGAAATCTCCGTCAAAGATCAAGGAAGTTCAGCGATTGACGGGTTGCTTGGCTGCCCTTGGACGCTTTTTGTCTAAATCGGGCGACAAGTGCCATCACTTTTTCGCTACTATTAAGAAGAAGGCCAAGTTTGAGTGGACAGCAGAAGCCGAGCAAGCGCTTCAGCAAGCCAAAGATCACCTTCGTCAGCTGCCTAGGTTGGTCAGTTCAGCCGAGGGGGATAAACTGTTTGTATACTTGTCTGTGTCCACTCAGGCTGTGAGTGCTGTTCTGCTTTCCGAAAGAGAATCCGTGCAAGTTCCAATATACTTTGTGAGTCATGTGCTCAAAGATGCGGAAAATAGGTACACTCAAGTCGAGAAGTTTGGATTGGCTCTCGTCATGGCCAGCAAAAAGCTGAGGCCCTATTTCTTGGCTCACAGTATACTCGTCTACACTGACCAACCCTTGAAGCAAGTTTTGCAAAAGATGGAAGCCGCCGGACGGATGTTAAAATAGGTTGTTGAGCTTAACATGTTCGATATATCGTTTGAATCAAGGAAAGCCATTAAAGGGGCAAGCTTTGGCAGATATTTTAGTTGAGCTTACTCAGCCAACTATAGAACCAATACTTGATCCAGCTGAAGGAAGGAAGCATTGGACGCTCATGGTTGATGGATCGTCCATTGTCAATGGATGTGGGGCAGGAATTATCTATCAATCCCTATAAGGAGACAAGTTTGAATATGTGCTAAGATTCCAATTCCAAGTGTGCAATAACGAAGCTGAATATGAAGCACTTCTAGCTGGAATCAAATTGTGTAAAGCGGCAGGAGCTCTGGAGATTAAGGCCAAATCGGACTCTCTCTTGGTTGTGAGTCAAGTCAATGGAGACTTTGAATGTAAAGAAGCATCAATGGGTAAATACATGCGTCTGATTAAGGATGAGATTGAGCCTTTGAAACGATTTATCCTCGACCAAATACCAAGGTCAGAAAATCATCAAGCAGACGCTCTCTCAAAATTGGCCAGCTCGGCTGAAGGTGATGCGCCAAGAACAGTGTTTTGGGAAGTTAAACCAAAAAAGAGCATTGACCAAGAACAAATCATGTTTCTTATCCGAGGGGCAATTTGGATGGATCCTATAATAGAGTACAAGAAGATAGGGCGGTTGCCTTTAGACCCTGTTGAGGCTAAGTATGTGAAAGCTCGAGACAAATGGTTTGAGCTGTGGGATGAGACCCTTTACAAGAAGTCCTTCAATCGTCCTCTTCTTAAGTGCACCACCAGGGAAGATGGTCTAGAGGTTCTGAAGGAGCTTGTGCATCTCACATTGGGGGAAGAGCTTTGGGAAAAAAAACTTTAAGAACGGGGTACAACTGACCTACCCTAATGGAAGATGCTCTCGTCTATGCAAAGAAGTGCGACAGTTGTCAGAAGCACGAAAATCTGCATCAGAAGCCGTCCAACTACTTAACTCCTATCTTGTTCCCTCTGCCTTTTGCCAAATGGGGCATGGATATCCTAGGACCTTTCCCTGTGGCCGCTGGGCAAAAGAAGTTTGTAATCGTAGCTGTGGACTACTTTACTAAATGGATAGAGGATGAAGCCATGCGAGGTATCACGACGAATGACGTCAAAGGCTTTATTTGGAAGAGCATTATAACCTGTTTTGGCATGCCACAGTCCATCGTCTTCGATAATGGTCCACAGTTTGAAACGCCTAAGCTGAAAGATTGGTTGGCAGAAAGGGAAATCAAAGCCCACTTCGCTGCAGTCGCCCACCCACAAGCCAATGGGCAAGTAGAGTCCTTCAACAAGATTCTATCCAATGGAATCAAAAGGAAGTTGGATAATGCTAAGGGACAGTGGGTTGAAGAACTACAGCTGGTATTATGGTCCATCAGAACCACGGTCAAAAATTCTACAAGGGAGACACCCTTTATGTTAGTTTATGGCACTGAGGCCGTCTTGCCCATTGAGATTGAAGAACCCACCCTGCGAGTCATGCTGTACACGGAAGATGCCAACTGGGCTGCATTGCGCACGGCTTTGGATCAAGTACCAGAAGTCAGGGGCAATGCCTTGCTAAGAATGCAATTGTACAAGCTGCGAATGGCTCGGGACTTTAACAAGAGAGTCGCTTCTAAGGAAGATGGAGGCAGTTGGATGAGCTAAGGAGCTGGGGAAGCTAACACCAAATTGGGAAGGACCCTATCTGATTGTCCAAGAGGTGCGAAGCGGAACTTTTCGTCTCCAAGATCTGGATGGATGACCAATACAACGCACTTGGAACTCAGACACTTTGAAAAAGTACCACGTCTGACTCAGTTAATCGACAAGAAACTGGCCAGTAGTTTGTAATCACTCCAAAGTGCCACGGCACAAGCAAGACAAAAAGAATTGTATACACGTATCTTGGCCTTTAGTCAAGCAAAATTCATATAATACAATTCCTACTTTCTTCTCGCCTTTGTTTGTTTTTTACGAAGTTGGTTCACTTTGGGGCATTAAATCTGTTATTAGTCTAAAAGTGATAGTAACTTGGACAAAATTACAAAGACAAATAGAGCGTCAAAAATGCTCACTTCTCTGCCAAACATCACTCCCTCGAAGAGACCGGCCAAAGTGTAACAACCTAAAGGTTAAAACACATAATTGGCAACAAATTGACAAAAATCTCTAGTAAGAGAAACGTCAAAGTCTCTAAGAGAAAGCTGACCTGAAATAAGCCCTTAGTAAAGGATACTTAGTTTCAAATACACGGTCAGCTAAGTAGTAAAGACCCTAGTAAGGGATCACTACTTCATGACGAGTGTTGCTCCCTCAACGAAGCCGGCCAAAGCATGGTACGTCCGAAAATTCTAAGGCTCGTCCAAAACAATTTCAGTAGGCTTGGTCAATGTTGGTCGTTCTCCTTCTTGGTGCATGGCTCGTCCATAATACAAGGATGAGCTAAGCCCAAGAAGGGGGGTATAACACTATACACCATGAAATTTGTTAGGACGAGTCAAGTCTATAGGACGAACCACGGTTATCCTTGGCCTCTTTTCAGGGAAGTCAGGGTCGTCCAAAGGCCAGGACGACCTAAGCAATAAAAGCCCTAATAAGAGTTCGTTACTTCAAGACGAGTGCTGCTCCCTCAAGAAAGCCGGCTAAAGCGTGGCTCGTCCATAAACCGCATTATATTGGCCGCTTTCCTTCTTAAGTCAAGACTCGTCCAAGTTTGCAGACCGTCCAAAAGTCAGGACGAGTCTCATCTTATACTTGGCTACATTTTGGAATGTTTTGCGATCGTCCAAAGACAAGGAGGATACTCGTTCCTCACCCAAGTTCGTAGACCGTCCAAAAATCCAGGACGAGTCTCAGGAAAGATTCGCGATCGCCCAGAGACAAGGATGATATTTTTTATAAGCTTGCAGATCGTCCAAAAGTCAAGACGAGTCTCATCTGTACTTGCTGTCTAAGTTGGGAAGGCATCCAAGAAGTGACGGACGAGTCTCAGTTATACTTGATGAAAATTTGAGTGCAATAAAAGAAAGGACAAGCAATTGACAAAAGGCAATTTCATTATATACTTGTCAAAAACTTACAACTTAAGTATAAAGCTAGAGGAGACAAAGCTACGACGGCAAACAAGCCAAGAAACTTAGGAAAAATAAACGTAAAGCTAGGCATCTCCTTCTTTGGGAGTTTCTTGGTCGTCCTCAGGGGCTTCTTCCTCGTCCGCACCCTCTTCGTCTAACTCAGTGAACTCAGGAGGTTCTTGAACAGACACTATTGCACAGTGAACGCTCTCTTGAAATTCCAGACGCCGGATAAAGCTGGGGACCTCACTAGGCTCGGCCAGCATCTCAAAAGCTTTGACAGCCCAGTCTTTAGACGTCTCAATGACTTGATTCAAGCCTTCTTTGGCGTCATTGAAGGCCCGGGCCGCTTCCTTTTGCAAACGGGCATTCTTACCCCTTAGGATCATATTCTCCCTCCTCAGTTGGGCCGCGGCCAGAAGAGCCGTATCCCTTTCGCCCTTCAACTCAGCTGAGATGGTGTCTACGACCAATTGCAGTCGGTCTTGTTCCTTGTACAGCTGGTTGATAGTAACAAGATAGTTCTTGTTTTCTGACTCAAGGAGTGCTGTTCTCTTCTCCAAGGCCTCCAGTGATTGGCGGTGGAGAGTATTAAAGATCGCAATATCGTGGATGGCCTTGTCGCCAGCCGTCGTAGCCAGGTGGTCGAGTTGTTTATTTTCCTTTCTAAGCTCCCTCGCCCACTCCTCAGTCAGCATACTGCGAGCAAAAAGCTGGAACAATGAAAACAAAGCAAGTCATTAGACGAGTTACAAAAGAAAAAATATTTGTACAAGTATAAAACAAAAGCGGCAACAGATTATACCTCAGCAGCAAGTTGTGACATGTAGCCGACATGCCCAGCTGATGCCCCCCTCAACCCTATAATGTAGGATTCAGGGTAGCATTTGAACAGCTCCTGCTTGAGCCGATCTCGCTCAACTTTTGACATTTTGGTAAAAGCAGCAGAAGACTCCTCGTCCGAGTCAATTGTGGGAGTACATGTGGGTAAAGCTGGTCCTTTACCCTTATCTGAAAGAGGGGGGGAATCAGTTTTCTTGATGGGAAAGACTATGGCTTGTCTGTTGGACGGACTCATGGACCGTCCGCCGACCCGCACCGTCCTAACTCTATTTGGGTAATATGACTCACCCGACGATAAGGATGTCGTCCTGACAAAAATAGCGGCATCTGAGAGATCAGCTTCGCCACCGAGCCACTGAAGCCCGGGAAGTTGTCAGTAGCCGTCTCCGGCTCCAGAATAACCAGTGCCAAAGCCGACTCTGGTTTGGTCTCCGTTGGATCAGCAGGCAGTATATCAAGCTGACCAGCGGGAGCATCACTCTTCTCCTCCAAGGCCGGGAAGCACTAGACGACTCCTCCTTTAGGACTTTGTCCTTTGGAGGAGGCATGGTCTTCTCCCCAACCTCCTTGCTTGACGGAGTACTCTTCTCCATCTTCTTCCGAGTGAAGTCCTTTGTTTTTTTGGCTAGAGGCTGGTCCACGGCCGATGTGGGCCTCTTCTTGGACGAGGAGGATTTCCCAGGAGGAAGTTTGTTGGTAGGAGCATTTTTCTACGAAAATAAAGTCATTATCCGGGTCGTCCAAAGCACAAAATCTATAAATTAATTATAAGGCTCCGGACAAGAATCACCCAAAGGAGGAAGGCGTCCTAAGATGGATAACCCCTTTCCTAGGGGAACCTCGTCCAAAGTAGCTTCCATAGGCAGACGAAAGTGATGCAAAGAAGGAAACCGTCCAAGATTGGACGGACAAGAATGATTTTCGTCTAAAGACTCAAAGTCTCTCAGACGAGAAGGGCCCAAAGAAGGTGGTCGTCCAAGCCTGGACGCCCTCCTTCTTCGGGTGATACCCGTCCAAGGATTGGGATTCAATATGGACGAACCAGAAAGCCGTTCGGGATCTCAGACGAGAAGGCCAAAGAAGGTGGCCGTCCAAGCATGGACGCCTTCCTTCTTCGGGTGAATCTCGTCCAAAGATTGAAAATCGGCTTGGACGAGCCCAAGCAGTCCTCGTCCAAAGCTGTTAAATATCTCAGACAAGAATGGCCCAAAAAAGGTGACCGTCCAAGCCTGGACGCCTTCCTTCTTTGGGTGATTCTCGTCCAAGGATTGAAAATCAATCCTTGACGAGTCAGAATGATCCTCGTTAAAAAAAAAAAATATCTATATATATATATACCAGTGTTTCAGCCCTCTTCTCGGCACTGCTCTTGGCCAACTCCTTCCACAAATTATCAGTAAACTTGGACATACTGATATCTCCTGTCCAAGAATGTTTGAGACGAGCTCTGGCTGGATCTGCAACAGGAAGTAAAAGAGTTAGTCTGATATGGTTTATGGACGAGGCATTTTACTTGGGGTTTTGAATGTATACCTTTATCTTCGGCCAACCGCAAGCCGGCGGCGACCAAGAAGTCATCATTATAAAACATTTCTTTAAAGGGTATCCAGTTCACTGGCCCTTTAAAGGATGGCTGACCCGGCCGGGAATACTCTTTCATTCGAAAGTACTCCACCACCTCTTCGTCGTATTGGTCCTCCAGCTCCAGCCAGGACTGCTTCCGTCCAGTATTTATGACGGCTCGATTATAAAATCGATAGCCCTCAGTGGCGTAGTCGTTGGCCGCGATGAAGTACGGTTTCCATTCGTGCATCTTCGACGGCTTACCCTAAGTGGTGAGAAAGCCGGGGCGGTTGCAGATGCTGAGCCACGTCCCGTCCACGGCCCCGGGAACCTTGGCCGCATAATGAATATGGGTGAAGGCTTGGAGTGAAAGAGCCAGGCCGCGCAGCTCGCAGACGGCTATGAAAGTAAGAATGTTGTGCCAGGCATTAGGCGCCAGCTGGTTATGGCCGATGTTGTAATACCTTAGCACTTGTTTTATAAAATCGTGGAGGGGGAACCTTAATCCAGCGTCCAAAGCTAGCTTGTAGACGGCGAAGTGATTTTTGGGGGCACTCAAAAGAGTGACCTCCTTATTTGGGATGACGAAAGAGCAGCCCGGCATGGGCATGTATGTGGATAAATAGCTAGGGTCAGGTCCTATCTTCTCTAGCCATTTACGATTTACTAAAATAAATGCGGGGTCGGAAAGGGGACCTAAGCGTCTCCTAATCTCAGACGAGGTAGTAGAGGGTTCGTCTGACTCCTCGGCTGTACCGGATTCACTCCCATTATTGTCCTCGTCGGCTTCCTCTATATTGACGTCCCTGCCAGAAGGACTGGCCTCAGGGCTTATTTGAGGATCTTCAATGCTGTGGTCAATGGAAGGGGGCCCGTCCAAAGGTTGAGCACTTTGGGCCTCCCTTGTCTCATCTGGAACTCGTCCAGTAGATTCCTCCATGTCAGAACTATATGTTGGGAGTAATACCCTTCGTCTTAGACGAGCCGTTTGCTTGACGCGCGCCAGATTACCCTGCACAGGTAAAGACTGGGTCGTCTGACTTTCTCGGCCAAAACTATAAAAGAATATGTGCTCGGCCAGAAGAGGCCCAACTCTAGAATGCACCGAAGAAGAAATACTCTCGGTTCTAGGGTTAAGACAAGCTCTTGGTCGACTAGGATTATTTGACGAAGAAGAACATTCCATTTTATTGATTTTCTAAGAAAAAATAAAGAATAAAGGAAAGTGAAAAAGATGAAAGAAAAGATACCTGACGAAACGCTTGGACGATTCGGTGAAGAAGACTGAGATTGGACGATCTCTCTCTCTCTCTCTAGAAAAAATGTGCAGAGCATCTCTCTCTAGAAAAATTCTCTCAAGGTGTGAAATGATTTAATGAGGTCACATCAAGGATATATATAGGGGGGTCAGAAACCCGTTGAGCCGGTTAAGGATGACCGAAAGAGCCAAAAACGGTCGAATATGACCGGTAAAATCCGAAAAAAGGGCGCGTCATTGCCTCTATTTTGAATTTGAATAAACAACCTCTGATAAAAGGATCTTAACCGTCAGATACGTCAACAGTAAAAACCCTTTTAGGGGCAAATGTTGTAGCCAAAAAGATCTACGGCTCCTTTAGAGACACTTGGGTTCATCAGGGCCGTACACGTGTCCTCTTATAACAAATAAAGGAAAAAAGATTTAAACCCTTGGGTTGGGTTGTATCCAGTTGGGAGAAAAGGGCTTACCTTTCTGGCCCAAAAGTTTGTCAGAGCCCAGCTCTTTGAAGGTGGCTGCAAGTGATTGGATTATAAACTCTCACAAATCCTGGTCTGCCAAGTGTCATAATCTGATTGCTTAGCCAATCAGATGCCACTATTCTAGGGCAATTTTTAAGGTTAGCTGTCATACTACAATCACTATAAATAACCCTGAAATCATGAGAAAGATCATTCAATGCAAACAATGTAAACTTACTCTGAAGAAATACTCTCTCACTTTCTCTCTCTATCTCTACTTTTCTCCTTACAACTCCTGATATCTGACTTAAGCTTCAAAGGGGGAACCACCACCCAAACCTCCAGGGTGGGTCCCTTTTTGCGGGTTCAGGAACGAAGCTCAGGCTCGGACAGGACCAATTCAGACATTGTTGCACAAGTCTCCAAGTGAAGAACATCTAAGGGATACTAGTTTACTTGCCGGGCAAGGAAGCTAAACCTATAGTTTACTTGCTGGACAAGCATACTAAACAACCCCCTTTATGGAACTCCTTTTACCAATAGATAAAGGATTAAAATTATACTCTAAACCTAGAGAATTAGATATAGTAAAAAGAAGAATAAGTTTACCTAAATCTAGAGAACAAAAAGATAATAATCAACCTATCCAAATAAGGTTACAAGAATGTTATGTTATAATACAAATTGGAGGAGAAAATTTAAAAGCAAAAATAGACACTAATGTAGAAAATAATTCAATCTCTATAGAAAAATTATCAGATAAAATAATGCACAATAATGTAAAATTTAAAGGATTAATAACTATTACAACAAAAATTGAAACACAAGATATAAATGGCGAATATGAAGTAACCCTAAATAACAAAATCATACTAGGAAAAGAATTTTTAAATAAAGTTCAACCTTGGAAAATTGAATCAGAATATCTTGAGTTCACTTATAATCAAATCCAATTTAAAACTAGAATAATCAATGAGTAATTTAATCTATATACTTATAAAAATAATATTTGAAGGGTATGAAAGTAGATACTATACACCGATGGTAGATACAGGAGCAGCAACTACAATTATGAAAGAAAATTGTTTACCAGAATGGAAGAAACTAGATACACCATTTAGAATAAACGGTTTTAATAATAATAAGTAGCAGAATTACTCTTTATCAAACTAGCGTACAAATACAAATTTGGAATAAAATACTAATTATACCTAGGGTATATTGCTTTGAATTAGTAGGATAAGATATAATATTAGGAAATAATATTCTTAACCAATATAAACCAATTAGTATTGATAAAGATTTTCTTACATTATTTACCCCATGTAAACATAAGTTAAAGGTTAAAATAGTAAAAAATAAACAACGAATATGTTAAGATTGGGAAAAATGTAAAAAGGGCGAAGAAGAAAAATTAGTTCAAAGAATTACAACAAAGAAGGAACATATCAATTTTGCAATAATAGAAATCGGAATATTACATTTAGATAAAATTACTCCTTTAAAAATTAAATTACAAGAACTATGTAATGAAAATCCTTTAGAAAATTGGCATAAACATAAAACTGAAATACAAATCACATTAAAAGATCAAAATAGCATTATATCTCAAAAACCCTTTAATAATACCCAAAGAGATGAAGAAGAATTTAAAATGCATATAACAGAATTATTAGCAGGAAAATTAATTAGGCCAAGTAACTCAAAACATAGCAGTAGTGCATTTATAGTTAATAATCATTCAGAATAAAAACGAGGAAAAATTAGAATGGTTATTGATTATAGAATTTTAAATGAGAAAACAATTATCTATAATTATCCAATTCCAAATAAAATACTCCAAAATGAGACAAATACAAGGATATAATTATTTTTCAAAATTTGATTGCAAAAGTGGTTTTCATCAATTAAAATTAACTGAAAAATCTAAACAGTTAACTGCATTCAAAGTACTGGAATGTGTTACCATTTGGATATAAAAATGCCCCTGGAAGATTCCAAGTATTTATGGATAAATATTTAAATCAATTATCAGATTTTGTAGTATATATTGATGATATATTCATATACTCTAAAACACAAGAAGAACATTATAAATTATTAGAGCAATTTATAGAAATAATAATTAATAGTGGAATAACTTTAAGTATAAAGAAAATGGAAATATTTAAAACACAAATCGAATTTTTAGGATTTGAAATAGATAAAGAGGGAGTAAAAATGCAAGAACACATAGCTCAAAATTATAGAATTTCAAAAAGAAATTAATACCAAAAAGGAACTACAAAGATTCTTAGGAATAGTTAACCAAGTTAGAGAATTTGTTCCAAATTTACTGAACCACTTACTAAAATGCTGAAAAAAGATTATGATTTTAGGTGGATAGATACCGATACAAAAAATCTTGAAAAAATCAAAGAATTAGTTAGAAAATTACCAAAATTGAGTTTTCCTGATGGAGAATTTGTATGGATAGTAGAAACTGATGTAAGTGAAACTAATAACGGTTCCGGAGCGATATTGAAATATAGGTATAACAATGATAAAAAAGAATATGTATGCGAGATACCATTCAGGAACATTCAAAGCAAATGAAACCAATTGGGATATAATTAAAAAAGAATTTCCCGACAATTGCAAATAAACCCTAAACCCTAAACCCTTGGAACCAAACAAACTATGAACCCTCCGGGTTCGACAATATATTTCAAATTTCCAGGCAATTGCAAATAAGCTAAATACAACTCTCGATATCTTTACAACTATAAATGCACTACTGCTATCTTTTGAGTTACTTGGCCTAATTAATTTTCCTGCTAATAATTCTGTTATATGAATTTTAAATTCTTCTTCATCTCTTTGGGTATTATTAAAGGGTTTTTAATATATTTTGCTATTTTGATCTTTTAATGTGATTTGTATTTCAGTTTTATGTTTATGCCAATTTCTAATGGATTTTCATTACATAATTCTTCTAATTCAATTTGTAAAGGAGTAATTTTATCTAAATGTAATGTTTCGATTTCTATTATTGCAAAATTGATATGTTCCTTCTTTGTTGTCATTATTTGAACTAATTTTTCTTCTTCGCCCTTTTTACATTTTTCCCAATCTTGACATATTCGTTCTCTATTTTTTACTATTTTACCCTTTAACTTATGTTTACATGGGGTAAATAATGTAAGAAAATCTTTATCTATACTAATTGGTTTATATTAGTTAAGAAAATTATTTCCTAATATTATATCTTTTCCTACTAATTCAAAGCAATATACCCTGGGTATAATTAGTATTTTATTCCAAATTTGTATTTGTACGTTAGTTTGATGAAGAGTAATTCTGCTACTATTATTATTCAAACCGTTTATCCTAAATGGTGTATCTAGTTTCTTCCATTATGGTAAACAATTTTCTTTCATAATTGTAGTTGCTGCTCCTGTATCTATCATTGGTGTATAGTATCTACTTTTATACCCTTCAAAGATTATTTTTATGAGTATATAGATTAAGTTACTCATTGATTATTCTAGTTTTAAATTGGATTTGATTATAAGTGAACTCAAGATATTCTGATTCAAATTTCCAAGGTTGAACTTTATTTAAAAATTCTTTTCCTAGTATGATTTTGTTATTTAGGGTTACTTTATATTCAACATTTTTCTCTTGTGTTGCAATTTTTGTTGTAATAGTTATTAATCCTTTAAATTTTACATTATTGTGCATTATTTTATCTGATAATTTTTCTACAGAGTTTTAATTATTTTCTGCATTAATATCAATTTTTGCTTTTAAATTTTCTCCTCCAATTTGTATTATAACATAAGATTCTTGTAACCTTATTTGGATAGGTTGATTATTATCTTTTTGTTCTCTAGATCTAGGTAAACTTATTTGTCTTTTTCCTATATCTAATTCTCCATAGCTAGGTTTAGAGTATAATTTTAATCTTTTATCTATTGGTAAAAGAAGTTCCATAAAGGGGGTATCTATAGTTATTGGTCCTGGTTTATTTTTAGTATAAACTTGGTGATGGTTAGTTAATATGTAAGCATTTTACATTGTACTGTCATTACTTTAGATCCGTTTAACATTCTAATTCCATCTAATTTCCAATATAAAACAAATGCCTTTTCTATATTCATATCAGTTAATCTTATTGAATAATTTGGTTTAATTATGAACCTTACCTTTTGATAAATGAGGTTTCCTTTAAGTTCAGCTATCATTGCTTTTTCTATAGGCTCTTTAATCCTGTCATCTGCTAATTCTAATTCTAACGGAGTTTGATAGTAATTTAGGTGCTTTAATCCTGAATGATTACTATCAAAGATAACCATGCAAATAAGCTAAATACAACTTCCAAAATTACTATCAAAGATAACCATGAAGAGATAGAAAGAGGTTATGTTACTAATCCTCTAAGAAAGATAAATGAGCTCATTGCATTACCAGGATGTAATACAAAACTAGTCAAGGCAGCATATGATTATGGACTCCTTAACTCAGTTTATACAATGAATTGAGATGAGTTATCTTCAATCCCCAATTTATACAAAGTAGCCAAAAACTATTTACAAATTACAAAGTCTCTAATGATTTTCGTAAGATGTTATACTGCCACTGGCGAAGTTACCCTACAGGATTAAGTAATGTATCAGAGTTATAAAGATGGGATGTACAACAAATTACATCATCCCCGAAAAGATAATGGCTCAGCCTGAGATAAATCATAATGATGTATAAGATATTCTTAGTGAAAAGAGAGCAGTTAAAATCAAGACAATCTATGAAGCCTTGTGTAATATCGTTAAAACTCCAGTATGGATAAACCACAAGGAGCTCAATACATTAATTATTTCTCAAAGCAGAGAATATGGCTATGAAGCAGTAGAAACCATAAAGTCATGGATATGGAGTCTAATTCGTCCAGATCAAGAACCAGTAACCAGATAAATTCCGAGAAATTTTATGACTGTGGATACTTTGAAAAAATATTGTAGATGGATGCAACAAGAAAATAACCATACGTGTCGGATATGCGAGAAACCAACAAACTACAGTTCCTATGATTGAAGACATAGATGAAAAAGATAAGGGAGAATCATCCGGAAGTCTACAAGAAGTGACATCAGAATAAAGTAGCGATGGGAAATTCGCCACGACATAATGTTTAATGTTAAGATAAGTTTAGAGATAATGTTTTGTAAAAGCATAAAAGATAGCTAAGAGATAAGGCATGTAAATAGCTATAAAAGAAGAAATAGTATGTAACAGCTGTAAAAGTAGAAATAGTATGTAAGGCAACTTTAATGTACGAACTTTGCCATTAAATAATAGAAACCTTGATGCTGAGAAGGCATCATCAAAGGGGTGACTTTTCCTACTCAAAAATATTTTCTCTTTTCCTCTCTCCCAAAAAAATTTACCTTTGTCTTTCATCAACCACTCCACGCAAACTCAAAGTTGGTATCAGAGCTTGAATAAGATATTTCATTATCAAAATAATCCTCTATAATTATGGGAGAAGCTAAGGTAAATTTCTATCTTATTAACTATGTATAAATTCAATCCTTTAGTTTATAATAATACTGAGATCTGTAATAATAATTCTATAACTTCATATAGGATGTGTACTATCTTAATAATACTCTCCTCGATTAAGTAAAATCATGCTTAGAAACCAAGAGACAATTGGTAGTAGTAGTACTTTTTATGCCGTTGAATATAATCAATTGAAGTATGCTCCTGTATATACCATCGTTGTATAGTATCTACTTTTATACCCTTTAAAGATTATTTTTATGAGTATATAGATTAAATTACTCATTGATTATTCTAGTTTTAAAATGGATTTGATTATAAGTGAACTCAAGATATTCTGATTCAATTTTCCAAGGTTGAACATTATTTAAAAATTCTTTTCCTAGTATGATTTTATTATTTAGGGTTACTTCATATTCGACATTTATATCTTGTGTTGCAATTTTTGTTGTAATAGTTATTAATCCTTTAAATTTTACATTATTGTGCATTATTTTATCCGATAATTTTTCTATAGAGATTGAATTATTTTCCGCATTAATATCTATTTTTGCTTTTACATTTTCTCATCCAATTTGAATTATAACATAACATTCTTGTGACCTTATTTGAATAGGTTGATTATTATCTTTTTGTTCTCTAGATCTAGAAAAACTTATTCTTCTTTTTACTATATCTAATTCTCCATAGCTAGGTTTAGAGTATAATTTTAATCTTTTATCTATTGGTAAAAGGAGTTCCATAAAGGGGGTATCTATAGTTATTGGTCCTAGTTTATTTTTAGTATAAACTTGGTGTTGGTTAGTTAATATGTAAGCATTATTTTTACATTGTACTGTCATTACTTTAGATCCGTTTAGCATTCTAATTCCATCTAATTTCCAATATAAAACTAATGCCTTTTCTATATTCATATCAGTTAAGCTTATTGAATTAATTGATTTAATTATGAACCTTACCTTTTGATTAATGAGGTTTCCTTTAAGTTCAGCTATAATTGCTTTTTCTATAGGCTCTTTACTCCTGTCATTTGCTAATTCTAATTCTAATTCTAACGGCGTATCAATTCCTTCTTTGAAACATGCTTTTATTATTATCTCTGTGGCTGCTAATTCTACAAATCTAAACGTAATAGGTTTATTTCCTAATGATCTATTGATTTTTGTTATTTCTTCGTTTAGCACTTCTTTTGTTATTAATGGGACTTGTGTTATATCTAAACGTAATAGGTTTATTTCCTAGTGATCTTAACGTAATTGATTTATTACCTTGTACTTGTGTTATATCTATAACGTGTTCTCTATCAGCTATCACTAAATATTCTTTCTTATCTTTCCTAAAAAAAATTGTTATTAGATTTTTCTCAAATATCTTATTTGGTGATAAAGTAAACCCTTCATACTTCAATTGATTATACTTTTATAGATCAAATGTTGCTCTTTGATCTTTATGTTGTGAAGTAATATCTTCATCATAATCTACTTCTTGTAATTCTTTATCCATCGCTAACATTTCGGTGTTATCTTCTTCGCTACTTATTATTTCATTACTATCTGTTTCATATTCTAATAACATATTTCTTCTTCTGGTGGTATATTACTTTACCCTATTTCATATTCAGCTATATATAACTCTATAAAGTTAATATTTTTATTTACTTTAGTGCTTTTATTTACTTTAGTTTTGCATTCTCTTGCTATATGACCTATTTGTCCACAATTGTAGCATCTACACTTTTTTGGGTTTTTAATATACTTATAAATTCTTCTCTTTACAAAATAATTTATGTTTGATTTTTTCTTATGTCTATATTTTCCATATGGTTTAAACCTTTTATACCTTCTTTGTCTTAATTTCGGTTTTTTAGTTCTATTCTTTTATTTAATCTATAGCATCCAAATTTTGGTATTTCATATCTTTCACAGCAATCACTTATTTTATCTTGCTTTTTAAAAGATTTATGGTTATTAACTTCTGTGCAATAGTTTTTATACCAGGTTTGCAAGAAAGATATTTGTTCTCCTAAGGTACCTGATCTAGGCTCTTTAGAATATGCTTCTTGTACCATAGTATTTATCGATACTGGTTAATTTTCAAAGTATAATTTTTGAAATATAGCTAGTTGATCAGTTGTTTCAGTTCCTAATTCATAATAATTCAATTGAAAAGCACAATTGTATCTTTTTAAATCTTCTGGACACATGGAACATATTTCCATACTATATAATTGAGATTTACTATATTCTTTATTAGCTTCTATATGTTTTAAATCTGCATTTAAATTTCCAAATTCTCTTCTAATAGCAATTTCATATTTTTTTCAACATTTGTGTTGATTCTGTCATTTCATGTCCTTCTATATTAGTACTTCTTATTTCAGTTTTATCTATTGTTCCTATATGAGTTAACCAATGTTTTACTATTCCTGTAATAGTTCCTTCAATATAATTAGATGCCATATTAACTCGTATTTTTGCTTCTATTAATTTTGCATTTACTTTAGCTACCCAATTTTGTGTATCTAGATCAACATTTTCTAAACAATCTAAATTTAAGGGTTCTCCTGTTTGAATATCTTTTGGCATATAGTTATCTTCTATTTTGCTTCGATACTTCCATATATATTCATTTGATCTATTATTATTATAATTATAATTTCTCTTTCTAAATGTAGTTTTATAGTTTCTACTTGTCTCCATGTAATAGTAATCATCATCTCCAATGAGTACATTAAGCACTTTGTCAGTTTCTGAGTATTTTGAGTACCTAAATTCTTGACTAGATTGATCTGAGTTAAAGTCTTCATTTTTTTCATCTATATTATTTACTTCAAGTCTTTCTATTTCGGTATTTATGGTTTCTATTTTATTTTTCTATTATTGTTTCCTCATCTGATTCGTGAATTTCTGATATTTCAGTCTTTTCTTTTATATTAAGTATAAGATGTTCTTCTATTTTATCAAATCTATTATTATATTCTATTTTAAAATTTTGTATCCCATTATTAAAATTATTTTCTACTCTATAAACTTTATCTAATATTTGTTTAGTATTATTATGTATTATTTTTATGGATTCTTCTATTTGTCTTATTCTTTCGTCATATCTTCTTTCTAACTCATCTAACTTTTTATATATGTCGTTTATTGTTTTGTTTTCTTGATGGTTACCTTCTTTGTTTGTTATTTGCACTAAGTCACTTTCTCTAGCTAGTCTTCTTTCTCTGTCAAATTCATTCTCTAATATCATTTCTTTTCTGTCTTTTATTAAATATAATCTTCCTTCCATAATTTCCGCAAATTGTTTATTATGATTTGTTTTATATATTTTAAATGGACCATCATGATAACTTATGATTTCTTCATCAATAATCTTTTAATTTTTATTCATTATTCCCGTTGTTCAATGATTCTCTTATACTCAACTTCTATTCTTTTCCATAAAAGTAATTCCGGAAATAACTGAGAGTATTCTTTAAATATCTTTTTATCTAAAATTTCATAACCCTGTTCTTCTAATTCTAACGGAACCTCGGTATTACCAGACTCAGTCTTGCTATCCTTTAATAATTGTATAATTAATAAAATGTTTGTATTTATTAATTTTAGATTAGTTACTAGATTATCTTCTTGCTCTAGTTCACTCATATGTATAGAACATATTGATTTATCTTATATTCATTATAATCTTTGTGTGCTTTGTTAGCTACATCTTCCTGCTCTTTTATTTGTATACTCAACATTTCTATTTGATCATCTAAGTTTTCTTCAACATCATTTTCGTTTGTTAGTTTTGCCTTTTCTCTTATCCTTTCTTTTTTTATTCTAGCCATTCTTATATTATTCCGGTTTTCTAAATTATTAATATCCGCTTCGAAAATTACCATCATTGTTTTTAATTTAGCTCTTCTTATAGCTCTTTTAATTTGATAGCGGTTAAAATCAAGACAATCTATGAAGCCTTATGTAATATCATTAAAACTCCAGTATGGATAAACCACAAGGAGCTCAATACATTAATTATTTCTCAAAGTTGAGAATATGGCTATGAAGCAGTAGAAACCATAAAGTCATGGATATGGAGTCTACTTCGTCCAGATCAAGAACCAGTAACCAGATACATTCCGAGAAATTTTATGACTTTGGATACTTTGAAAAAATATTGTAGATGGATGCAGCAAGAAAATAACCATACGTGTCAGATATGCAGAAACCAACAAACTACTGTTCCTATGATTGAAGACATAGAAGAAGAAGATAAGGGAGAATCATAAAGAAGTCAACAAGAAGTGACATTAGGATAAAGTAGCGATGGAAAATCGCCACGACATAATATTTAATGTTAAGATAAGTTTAGAGATAATGTCTTATAAAAGCATAAAAGACAGACTAAGAGATAAGGCATGTAAGATGTTAAGATAAGTTTAGAGATAATGTCTTATAAAAGCATAAAAGACAACTAAGAGATAAGGCATGTAAGTTTAACAACCGCAAAGGTAGAAATAGTATGTAACAAATTTGTAAAAGTAGATATAGTATGTAAGGCAACTTTAATGTACGAACTTTGCCTATAAGTAAGAGAAACCTTGATGCAAAGAAGACATCATCAAAGGGGTGACTTTCCCTACTAAAAAATCTCTTCTCTCTTCCTCTCTCCCAAATAAATTTACCTTTGTCTTTCATCAACCACTCCACGCAAACTCAAAGTTGGTATCAGAGCTTGTAGAAGATATTTCATTATCAAAATAATCCTCTATAATTATGGGAGAAGCTAAGGTAAATTCCTATCTTATGAACTAAGTATAAATTCAATCCTTTAGTTTATAATAATACTTAGATCTGTAATAATAATTCTATAACTTTATATAGGATGTGTACTATCTTAAATATGCTCTCCTCGATTAAGTAAAATCATGCTTAGAATCCAAGAGACAATTGGTAGTAGTAGTCCTTTTTATGTCGTTGAATATAAGAAGGTTGTTGTGGACTTAATACGTAAAACCTATGTGGTGCGGTGACAAAGTGTGATCTTATTTAATTTGCTTTATTGCTTAAGAGTCGAAGAGCGGATTAGTAATACTTATATGAAGGTTGATAGAACTATTATTAACTGATTGATATTTATTATAAATGAATGGATTGAGTTCAACTAAAGTTCAGAAGATAATTTAGAATATGAAAACACAAATCAGAAACGTTAAAAGCCATATCAAAATTAGCGAATTTATTTTAGATTTTCTAATCATGAATTTTGAAAATAAAATAGAAGTTTTTGATAACTATTTATATGAAGCACATAGGAGGAAAGATATTGAAACGAAATTTGCTTTAATAAAATTAATAACGAAACCCAAACAAAGAAAAACTCTTGTAAAGAAAAGTAGAGCTTAAACATTTACAAAATTCGTTATATATATGACAATAAAATCTCAAATTAAAAGAGCTATAAGAAGAGCTAAATTAAAAATAATGATGGTAATTTTCGAAGCAGATATTAAAAATTTAGAAAACCGAAATAAAAGAAGAATGACTAGAATAAAAAATAAAGGATAAGAGAAAAGGCAAAACTAACAAACGAAAATTATGTTGAAGAAAACTTAGATGATCAAATAGAAATGTTGAATATACAAATAAAAGGGCAGGAAGATGTAGCTAACAAAGCACACAAAGATTATAATGAATATAAGATAAATTAATCTGTTCTATACATATGAGTGAACTAGAGCAAGAAGGTAATATAGTAACTAATCTAAAAGTAATAAATACAAACATATTATTAATTATACAATTATTAAAGAATAGCAAGACTGAGTTTGGTAATACTGAGGTTCCGTTAGAATTAGAAGAACAAGGTTTTGAAATTTTAGATAAAAAGATATTTAAAGAATACTCTCAGTTATTTATGGAATTACTTTTAAGGAAAAGAATAGAAGTTGAGTATAAGAGAATCATTGAACAACAAGAATAATGAATAAAAATGAAAAGATTATTGATGAAGAAATCATAAGATATCTTGATGGTCTATTTAAAATATATAAAACAAATCATAATAGACAATTTGCGAAAATTATGGAAGGAAGATTATATTTATTAAAAGACAGAAAAGAAATGATATTAGAAAATGCATTTGACAGAAAAAGGGGCCTAGCTAAAGAAACTGACTTAGTGTAAGTAACAAACATAGAAGGTAACCATCAAGAAAATAAAACAATAAACGACATATAAGTTAGATAAGTTAGAAAGAATATATGACGAAAGAATAAGAAAAATAGAAGAATCAATAAAAATAATACATAATAATAGTAAACAAATATTAGATAAAGTTTACAGAGTAGAAAATAATTTTAATAATGAGATACAAAATTTTAAAATAGAATATAATAATAGAATTGATAAAATAGAAGAACAGCTTATACTTAACATAAAAGAAAAGACTGAAATATTAGAAATTCACGAATCAGATGAGGAAACAATAATGAATAATACATTAGAAACCATAAATACTGAAATAGAAAGACTTGAAGTAAATAATATAGATGAAAACAATGAAGACTTTAACTCAGATCAATCTAGTCAAGAATTTAGTTACTCAAAATACTCAGAAACTGATTTTCTTACAGACAAAGAGCTTAATGTACTAACTGCAGATGATGATTACTATTACATGGAGACAAGTAGAAACTATAAACCTACATTTAGAAAGAGAAATTATAATTATAATAGTAATAGATCAAATGAATATATATGGAAGTATCGAAGCGAAATAGAAGATAACTATATGCCAAAAGATATTCAACTGGGGAAACCTTAAATTTAGATTGTTCAGAAAATGTTGATCTAGATATACAAAATTGGGTAGCTAAAGTAAATGCAAAATTAATTGAAGCAATAATACCAGTTAATATGGCATCTAATTATATTGAAGGAACTATAAGAGGAATAGTAAAAAATTGGTTAACTCATATAGGAACAATAGATAAAACAGAAATAAGAAGTACTAAGATAGAAGGACATGAAATGACAGAATCAACACAAATGTTGAAAAAATATGAAATTGCTATTAAAAGAGAATTTGGAAATTTAAATACAGATTTAAAACATATAGAAGCTAAGAAAGAATATAGTAAATCTCAATTATACAATATGAGAATATGTTCCAAGTGTCCAGAAGATTTAAAAAGATACAATTGTGCTTTTCAATTGAATTATTATGAATTAAGAACTGAAACAACTAATCAGCTAGCTATATTTCGAAAATTATACTTTGAAAAATTACCAATACCTATAAATACTATGGTACAAGAAGCATATTCGAAAGAGCCTAAATCAGGTACCTTAGGAGAACAAATATCTTTCTTGCAAACCTAGTATAAAAACTATTGCACAGAAGTTAATAACCAAAAAGCATTTAAAAAACAAGCTAAAATAAGTGATTGTTGTGAAAAATATGAAATACCAAAATATTGATGCTATAGATTAAATAAAAGACATAGAACAAAAAAACCGAAATTAAGACAAAGAAGGTATAAAAGGTTTAAACCATATGGAAAATATTGACATAAGAAAAAATCAAACAGAAATTATTTTGTAAAGAGAAGAATTTATAAGTATATTAAAAACCCAAAAAAGTGTAGATGCTACAATTGTGGACAAATAGGTCATATAGCAAGAGAATGCAAAACAAAAGTAAATAAAAATATTACCTTTATAGAGTTACATATAGCTGAATATGAAATAGGGAAAAGTAATATACCACCAGAAGAAGAAATATATGTTTTAGAATATGAAACAGATAGTAATGAAATAATAATCAGAGAGCTATATTTGATCTACAAAAGTATAATCAATTGAAGTATAAAGGGTTTACTTTATCACCAAATAAGATATTTGAGAAAAATCTAATAACAAATTTTTTTAGGAGAGATAAGAAAGAATATTTGGTGATAGCTGATAGAGAACACGTTATAGATATAACACAAGTACAAGGTAATACTAAAGTCCCATTAATAACAAAAGAAGTGCTAAACGAAGAAATAACAAAAATCAACAGATCATTAGGAAATAAACCTATTACGTTTAGATTTGTAGAATTAGCAGCCACGGAGATAATAATAAAAGCATGTTTTAAAAAAGGAATAGATATGCCGTTAGAATTAGAATAAGCAGATGACAGGATTAAAGAGCCTATAGAAAAAGCAATTATAGCTGAACTTAAAGGAAACCTCATTTATCAAAAGGTAAGGTTCATAATTAAACCAAATTATTCAATAAGCTTAACTGATATGAATATAGAAAAGGCATTAGTTTTATATTGGAAATTATATGGAATTAGAATGATAAACGGATCTAAAGTAATGACAGTACAATGTAAAAATGCTTACATATTAACTAACCAACACCAAGTTTATACTAAAAATAAACTAGGATCAATAACAATAGATACCCCCTTTATGGAACTCCTTTTACCAATAGATAAAGGATTAAAATTTTACGCTAAACCTAGCTATGGAGAATTAGATATAGTAAAAAGACGAATAAGTTTATGGAAAAATTGACGCCATGGGGCTCAACTATGAGCAGTTCTCTTTGATAGGTACCAACTATCAATAATGCAGTGAAGGTCCTAACTTTAGAGGGTATTGTCATTTATTGGACCCAAATGACTTATGACTTGCTGAATCGGTAAGCTAATATTATTTTAATTCATTTTAGTTGCTTAAGTCTTTATTTTAATTCTATCTTTCCTTCCCCCTCTCTTCCCTAATCCCCCCTCTGTTCATCTCTCACTTCCCACGCTGGTGCCTAACAACAACACCACCGCTACCACACACCATGGCACCACTCGGTTTCTATTGAAACCACCAACGCCTACCACCCTGGCAATCCACCCATCAACAATATCATCCCGTGATCCTACCACTACTAGCAATAACCCATGAAAGGCAAACTTTTTTTAAAAAAAAGCCGAACATAAATAAAAATTGAGCAAAATACATTATTATTTCTACCACATAAGATTTCCGATTTCACCTAATGCGTGGAATTACAGAATTAGTATGAACATAAATTAGTCAGCACGAATAGTAGCACAAACGAGCAGTTCCTGCAGAAACACAACACGAACGAGAGGAGGGAGAAAAGATTAACAAAGAACACCGCAAAGAAGATGAGAAAAGAGAGAGAGAGAGGACAACACGGCAGCGATCTCAGGGAACACCGATGACAGGTGTGCGAAGCTGCGAAGAGATAGGGGCAAGGTTTGAGAGAGAAAGGAAGTTTTGAGGAGAGACAAACATGACGGGGTGAGGGATTTGGGTTTTGGGTTTTGGGGGTATCAAATCGACAATGCGGGTAATGATTTGGAGTCAACTCCTTGTTGTTGTTGTTAATTGTTGTGTGGTTCATTATTAGTTTGTTGTTGTTGTTGGGTTTTGGATTTGGGATTTGGTTCATTGTTAATTGTTGTTGTTGGGTTGTTGTTGTTGTTGTGTGCGCGAATCTGCGAAAAGATAGGGGCAAGATTAATTGTTGTGTGGTTCATTGTTAATTGTTGTTGTTGTTGGGTTTTGGAATTTATTGATTTAAGTTTTTTTTACAGTGGGGATGTATGGGTTTGAGATGACAGAGAATGAGTTGGGGTAGATTTCTCATTTCTGTGTAAAGGATGAAGAAGAAGGAGATGGGTAGAGGTAGGAGAGAAATGTTTAAAGTCATGTGACCTTGTTAACTTGAAGTAGCAGGTTAAGTGACCTGCTAGGCCCACTCAAAAATGGGTCATGCAATAGTTGGGCCTGCCACTATATTATTGATAGTTGAGACCTACTAAAGAGAACCGCTCATAGTTGAGCCCCATAGCGTTAATTTTTCCTAAGTTTTTCTAGATTTAGAGAACAAAAAGATAATAATTAACCTATCCAAATAAGGTCACAAGAATGTTATGTTATAATACAAATTGGAGGAGAAAATTTAAAAGCAAAATAGATATTAATGCAGAAAATAATTCAATCTCTATAGAAAAATTATCAGATAAAATAATGCACAATAATGTAAAATTTAAAGGATTAATAACTATTACAACAAAAATTGCAACACAAGATATAAATGTCGAATAAGAAGTAACCCTATATAACAAACTCATACGAGGAAAAGAAATTTTAAATAAAGTTCAACCTTGGAAAATTGAATCAGAATATCTTGAGTTCACTTATAGTCAATTCCAATTTAAAACAAGAATAATCAATGAGTAATTCAATCTATATACTCATAAAAATAATCTTTGAAGGGTATAAAAGTAGATACTATACACCGATGGCAGATACAGGAGCAACAACTACAATAATGAAAGAAAATTATTTACCAGAATGGAAGAAACTAGATACACCATTTAGGATAAACACTTTTAATAATAATAGTAGCAGAATTACTCTTTATCAAACTAACGTATAAATACAAATTTGGAATAAAATACTAATTATACCCAGGGTATATTGCTTTGAATTAGTAGGAAAAGATATAATATTAAGAAATAATTTTCTTAACCAATATAAACCAATTAGTATAGATAAATATTTTCTTACATTATTTACCCCATGTAAACATGAGTTAAAGGCTAAAATAGTAAAAAATAGAGAACGAATATGTTAATATTGGGAAAAATGTAAAAAAGGCGAAGAAGAAAAATTAGTTCAAAGAATGACAACAAAGAAGGAACATATCAATTTTGCAATAATAGAAATCGGAGTATTACATTTATATAAAATTACTCCTTTAAAAATTAAATTAGAAGAACAATGTAATGAAAATCCTTTAGCAAATTGGCATAAACATAAAATTGAAATACAAATCACATTAAAAGATCAAAATAGCATAATATCTCCAAAACCCTTTAATAATACCCAAAGAGATGAAGAAGAATTTAAAATGCATATAACAGAATTATTAGCAGGAAAATTAATTAGGCCAAGTAACTCAAATCATAGCAGTAGTGCATTTATAGTTCTACTTTTGATCAAATGAAATATCTTTGAAACGTGCATTATAGTTCTACTTTTGATCAAATTAAAGATCATGGCTCAGCCTGAGATAAATCTTAATGATGTACAAGATATTCTTAGTGAAAAGAGAGCAGTTAAAATCAAGACAATCTATGAAGCCTTGTGTAATATCGATAAAACTCCAGTATGGATAAACCACATGGAGCTCAATACATTAATTATTTCTCAAAGTAGAGAATATGGCTATGAAGCAGTAGAAACGATAAAATCATGGATATGGAGTCTACTTCGTCCAGATCAAGAACCAGTAACCATATACATTCCGATAAATTTTATGACTGTGGATACTTTGAAAAAATATTGTAGATGGATGCAGCAAGAAAATAACCATACGTGTCAGATATGCAGAAACCAACAAACTACTGTTCCTATGATTGAAGACATAGAGGAAGAAGATAAGGGAGAATCATCAGGAAGTCTACAAGAAGTGACATCAGTAGCGATGGAAAATTCACCACGACATAATGTTTAATGTTAAGATAAGTTTAGAGATAATGTCTTATAAAAGCATAAAAGACAGCTAAGAGATAAGGCATGTAAGTTTAACAGCTCTAAAGGTAGAAATAGTATGTAATAGCTGTAAAAGTAGATATAGTATGTAAGGCAACTTTAATGTACGAACTTTGCCAATAAATAAGAGAAACCTTGATGCAGAGAAGGCATCATCAAAGGGGTGACTTTCCCTACTAAAAATTCTTTTCTCTCTTCCTCTCTTCCAAATAAATTTACCTTTGTATTTCATCAACCACTCCACTCCACGCAAACTCATAGCTCATTGATCTTTATGTTGTCGAAGTAATATCTTCATCATAATCTACTTCCTGTAATTCTTTATCCATCGCTAACAGTTTCAGTGTTATCTTCTTCGCTACTTATTATTTCATTACTATCTGTTTCATATTCTAAAACATATATTTCTTCTTCTGGTGGTATATTATTTTTTCCCTACTTCATATTCAGCTATATGTAACTCTATAAAGTTAATATTTTTATTTACTTTAGTGCTTTTATTTACTTTTGTTTTGCATTCTCTTGCTATATGACCTATTTGTCCAAATTGTAGCATCTACACTTTTTTGGGATTTTAATATACTTATAAATTCTTCTCTTTACAAAATAATTTCTATTTGATTTTTTCTTATGTCTATATTTTCCATATGGTTTAAACCTTTTATACCGTCTTTTTCTTAATTTTGGTCTTTTAGTTCTATGTCTTTTATTTAATCTATATCATCCAAATTTTGGCATTTCATATTTTTCACAGCAATCACTTATTTTAGCTTGCTTTTTAAAAGCCTTCTGGTTATTAACTTCTGTACAATAGTTTTTATACCAGGTTTGCAAGAAAAATATTTGTTCTCCTAAGGTACCTGATTTAGGCTCTTTAGAATATGCTTCTTGTACCATAGTATTTATTGGTATAGGTAATTTTCAAAGTATAATGTTCGAAATATAGCTAGTTAATCAGTTGTTTCAGTTCCTAATTTATAATAATTCAATTGAAAAGCACAATTGTATCTTTTTAAATCTTCTGGACACATGGAACATATTTCCATATTGTATACTTGAGATTTACTATATTCTTTCGTAGCTTCTATAAGAGAATCATTGAACAACAAGAATAATGAATAAAAATGAAAAGATTATTGATGAAGAAATCATAAGATATTATGATGGTCCATTAAAAATATATAAAACAAATCACAATAGGCAATTTACGGAAATTATGGAAGGAAGATTATATTTAATAAAAGACAGAAAAGAATTGATATTCGAAAATGAATTTGACAGAGAAAGAAGACTAGCTAAAGAAAGTGACTTAGTGCAAATAACAAACATAGAAGGTAACCATCAAGAAAACAAAACAATAAACGACATATATAAAAAGTTAGATAAGTTAGAAAGAAGATATGACGAAAGAATAAGACAAATAGAAGAATCCATAAAAATAATACATAATAATACTAAACAAATATTAGATAAAGTTTATAGAGTAGAAAATAATTTTAATAATGAGATACAAAAATTTAAAATAGAATATAATAATTGATTTGACAAAATAGAAGAACAACTTATACTTAACATAAAAGAAAAGACTGAAATATCATAAATTCACGAATCCGATGAGGAAACAATAATGAATAATACATTAGAAACCATAAATACTGAAATAGAAAGACTTGAAGTATAAGTTTTTTTTCTATTTTACGAATCAGATGAGGAAACAATAATGAATAATACACAAATGTTGAAAAAATATGAAATTGCTATACGAAGAGAATTTGGAAATTTAAATGCAGATCTAAAACATATAGAAGCTGAGAAAGAATACAGTAAATCTCAATTATACAATATGGAAAGATGTTCCATGTGTCCAGAAGATTTAAAAAGATACAATTGTGCTTTTCAATTGAATTATTATGAATTAGGAACTAAAACAAGTGACCAACTAGCTATATTTCGAAAATTATACTTTGAAAAATTACCAATACCTATAAATACTAGATCAAATGAATATATATGGAAGTATCGAAGCAAAATAGAAGATAACTATATGCCAAAAGATATTCAAACATGGGAAACCTTAAATTTAGATTGTTCAGAAAATGTTGATCTAGATATACAAAATTAGGTAGCTAAAGTAAATGCAAAATAAATAAAAGCAAAAATACCAGTTAATATGACATCTAATTATATTGAAGGAACTATCACAAGAATAGTAAAAAATTGGTTAACTCATATAGGAACAATAGATAAAACAGAAATAAGAAGTACTAAGATAGAAGGACATGAAATGACAGAATCAACACAAATGTTGAAAAAATATGAAATTGCTATTAGAAGAGAATTTGGAAATTTAAATGCAGATTTAAAACATATAGAAGCTAAGAAAGAATTTAGTAAATCTCAATTATACAATATTGAAATATGTTCCATATGTTCAAAATATTTATAAAGATAAAATTGTGATTTTCAATTGAATTATTATGAATTAGGAACAGAAACAACCGATCAACTAGCTATATTTCGAAAATTACACTTTGAAAAATTACCAATACCTATAAATACTATGGTACAAGAAGCATATTCTAAAGAGCCGAAATCGGGTACCTTAGGAGAGCAAATATCTTTCTTGCAAACCTGGTATAAAAACTATTGCACAGAAGTTAATAACCTGAAAGCATTTAAAAAACAAGCTAAGATAAGTGATTGCTTGTGAAAAATATGAAATACCAAAATCTGGATGCTATAGATTAAATAAAAGACATAGAACTAAAAGACCGAAATTAAGACAAAGAAGGTATAAAAGGTTTAAACCATAGGGAAAATATAGACATAAGAAAAAATCAAGCAGAAATTATTTTGTACATAGAAGAATTAATAAGTATATTAAAAACCCAAAAAAGTGTAGATGCTACAATTGTGGACAAATAGGTCATATAGCAAGAAAATGCAAAACAAAAGTAAATAAAAGCACTAAACTAAATAAAAATATTAACTTTATAGAGTTACATATAGCTGAATATGAAATAGAAACAAATAATATACCACCAGAAGAAGAAATATATGTTTTAGAATATGAAACAGATAGTAATGAAATAATAAGTAGCGAAGAAGATAACACTGAAACTGTTAGCGATGGATAATGAATTACAAGAAGTAGATTATGATGAATATATTATTTCACAACATAAAGATTAAAGAGCTATATTTGATCTACAAAAATATAATCAATTGAAGTATGAAGGGTTTACTTTATCACCAAATAAGATATTTGAGAAAAATCTGATAACAAATTCTTTTAGGATAGATAAGAAAGAATATTCAATGATAGTTGATAGAGAACACGTTATAGATATAACACAAGTACAAGGTAATACTAAAGTCCCATTAATAACAAAAGAAGTGCTAAACGAAGAAATAACAAAAATCAATAGATCATTAGGACATAACCTTATTACATTTAGATTTGTAGAATTAGCAGCCACAGAGATAATAATAAAAGCATGTTTTAAAGAAGGGATAGATACTCCGTTAGAAATAGAATTAGCATATGACAGGATTAAAGAGCCTATAGAAAAAGCAATTATATCTTAACTTAAAGGAAACTTCATTTATCAAAAGGTAAAGTTCATAATTAAACCAAATTATTCAATAAGCTTAACCGATATGAATATTGAAAAGGCATTAGTTTTATATTGGAAATTAGATGGAATTAGAATGCTAAACGGATGTAAAGTAATGACAAAGATAATGTAAAAGTGCTTACATATTAACTAAGAAACACCAAGTTTATACTAAAATAAAACTAGGACCAATAACTATAGATACCCCCTTTATGGAACTCCTTTTACCAATAGATAAAGGATTAAAATTATACTCTAAACCTAACTATGGAGAATTAGATATAGTAAAAAGACGAATAAGTTTTTCTAGATCTAGAGAACAAAAAGATAATAATCAACCTATCCAAATAAAATTTAAAAGCGAAAATAGATATTAATGCAGAAAATAATTCAATCTCTATAGAAAAATTATCAGATAAAATAATGCACAATAATGTAAAATTTAAAGGATTAATAACTATTACAACAAAAATTACAACACAATATATAAATGTCGAATATGAAGTAACCCTAAGTAACAAAATCATACTAGGAAAAGAATTTTTAAATAAAGTTCAACCTTGGAAAATTGAATCGAATATCTTGAGTTCACTTATAATCAAATCCAATTTAAAACTAGAATAATCAATGAGTAATTTAATCTATATACTGATAAAAATAATCTTTAAAGGGTATAAAAGTAGATAATATACACCGATGGTAGATACGGGAGCAAAGCAACTACAATTATGAAAGAAAATTGTTTACCGTAATGGAAGAAACTAGATACACCATTTAGGATAAACGGTTTTAATAATAATAGTAGCAGAATTACTCTTTATTAAGCTAACGTACAAATACAAATTTGGAATAAAATACTAATTATACCCGGGGTATATTGCTTTGAATTAGTAGGAAAATACATAATATTAGGAAATAATTTTCTTAACCAATATAAACCAATTAGTATAGATAAAGATTTTCTTACTTTATTTACCCCATGTAAACATAAGTTAAAGGCTAAAATAGTAAAAACTAGAGAACGAATATGTTAAGATTGGGAAAAATGTAAAAAGGGCGAAGAAGAAAAATTAGTCCAAAGAATGACAACAAAGATGGAACATATCAATTTTGCAATAATAGAAATCAGAATATTACATTTAGATAAATTTACTCCCTTAATAATTAAATTAGAAGAACTATGTAATGAAAATCCTTTAGCAAATTGGCATAAACATTAAACTGAAATACAAATCACATTAAAAGATCAAAATATCATAATATCTCAAAAACCCTTTAATAATACCCAAAGAGATGAAGAAGAATTTAAAATGCATATAACGGAATTATTAGCAAAGAAAATTAATTAGGCCAAGTAACTCAAAATATAGCAAGAGTGCATTTATAGTTAATAATCATTCGAACAAAAACGAGGAAAACTAGAATGGTTATTGATTATAGAATTTTAAATGAGAAAACAATTACCTATAATTATCCAGCACCAAATAAAATACTCAAAATGAGGCAAATACAAGGATATAATTATTTTTCAAAATCTGATTGCAAAAGTGCTTTTCATCAATTAAAATTAATTGAAGAATCTAAACAGTTAACTGCATTCAAAGTACCTGATGGATCTTATGAATAGAATGTGTTACCATTTGGATATAAAAATGCCCCTGGAAGATTCCAAGCATTTATGGATAAATATTTAAATCAATTATCAAATTGTGTAGTATATATTGATGATATACTAATATACTCTAAAACACAAGAAGAACATTATAAACTATTAGAGCAATTTATAGAAATAATAGATAATAGTGGAATAGCTTTAAGTAAAAAGAAAATGGAAATAGTCAAAACACAAATCGAATTTTTTGAATTTGAAATAGATAAAGCATGAATAAAAATGCAAGAACACGTAGCTCAAAAAATTATTGAATTTCTAAAAGAAATTAATACCGAAAAGGAACTACACAGATTCTTTGGAATAGTAAACCAAGTTAGAGAATTTGTTCCAAAATTATCACAATTTATTGAACCACTTACTAAAAAGCTGAAAAAAGACTATGATTTTAGGTGGACAGATACCGATACAAAAAATCTAGAAAAAAATCAAAGAATTAGTCAGAAAATTACCAAATTGAGTTTTCCCGATGAAGATAAGGAATTTGTATGGATAGTAGAAACTGATGCAAGTGAAACTAATAACGGTTACGGAGCAGTATTGAAATATAGGTATAACAATGATAAAAAAAGAATATGTATGTAGATACCACTCAGGAACATTCAAAGCAAATGAAACCAATTGGGATATAAATCAAAAAGAACTAAAAGCAGTCAAATATGGTATTAAAAAATTTAAACCTTATATAGTTTATAAAAATATATAATAAGAACATATAATAAAACTGTAAAGTGTTGGCTAACCCAGAAATTACTGGATTCTATTACAATGAAGGAAATAGATAGAATTATAGATGATATCAGACAATATAAATTTTCTGTTGAGTTATTAAAAACTAATGAAAATTGTTATGCAGATTATCTCTCCAGAGTTAGTTCAACAATTGATTCACGAGAATCAAGAGCAAAAAATACAGATAAAAGAGCTAATGGAGGAATTAACTCTTATGAAAAGAGAAGCTTCCAATCCAAATAAGGAGCAAAAAGATATTAGCTGTAGCCATAGTTATAATACTAGAAGCAGAGCTATCATCAAGAAAGTTAACTCTCCTTCAAACAAAAGAAATACGTCTTTACAAAGTTATTTCCCAAACCAAGTTAACTCCAAACCAATTATTAATGAGATCGAATTCCCTAATTTCGTGCCATATACTACCTCGTTTAAAGAAAAACTAACCCTTGGAACCTAACAAACAATGAACCCTTTGGTTCGACAATATATTTCAAATTTCCTGACAATTGCAAATAAACTAAATTGGAGGAGAAAATTTAAAAGCAAAAATAGATATTAATGCAGAAAATAATTCAATCTCTATAGAAAAATTATCAGATACTATAATGCACAATAATGTAAAATTTAAAGGATTAATAACTGTTACAACAAAAATTGCAACACAAGATATAAATGTCAAATATGAAGTAACCCTAAATAACAAAATCATACTAGGAATAGAATTTTTAAATAAAGTTCAACCTTGGGAAATTGAATCAGAATATCTTGAGTTCACTTATAATCAAATCCAATTTAAAACTAGAATAATGAATGAGTAATTTAATCTATATACTCATAAAAATAATCTTTGAAGGGTATAAAAGTAGATACTATACACCGATGGTAGATACGGGAGCAAAGCAACTACAATTATGAACGAAAATTATTTACTAGAATGGAAGAAGCTAGATACACCATTTAGGATAAAAGTGGTTGATGAAAGACAAAGGTAAATTTATTTGGGAGAGAGGAAGAGAGAAAAGATTTTTTAGTAGGGAAAGTCACCTCGTTGATGATGCCTTCTTTGCATCAAGGTTTCTCTTATTTATAGGCAAAGTTCGCACATTAAAGTTGCCTTACATACTATATCTACTTTTACAAACGTTACATACTATTTCTACCTTTACAAATGTTAAACTTACATGCCTTATCCGTTAGATGTCTTTTATGCTTTTATAAGACATCTCTAAACTTATCTTAACATCTTACATGCCTTATCTCTTAGTCGTCTTTTATGCTTTTATAAGACAATATCTCTAAACTTATCTTAACATTAAACATTATGTCGTGGCGAATTTTCCATCGCTACTCTATTCCGATGTCACTTCTTGTAGACTTCCCGATGATTCTCCCTTATCTTCTTCTTCTATGTCTTCAATCATAGGAACAAAGAGTTTGTTGGTTTCGCATATCCGACACGTATGGTTATTTTCTTGCTACATCCATCTACAATATTTTTTCAAAGTATCCACAATTATAAAATTTCTCGGAATGTATCTCGGTTATTGGTTCTTGATCCGGACGAAGTAGACTCCATATCCATGACTTTATGGTCTCTCTTTGCTTCATAGCCATATTCTCTCGCTTTGAGAAATAATTAATGTATTGAGCTCCTTGTGGTTTATCCATACCGGAATTTTAACGATATTACACAAGGCTTCATGAATTGTCTTGATTTTAACCGCTCTCTTTTCACTAAGAATATCTTGTACATCATTAAGATTTATCTCAGTCGAGCCATTATCTCTTCGGGGGATGATGTAATTTGTTGTACATCCCATCTTTATAACTCGATACGTTGCTTAATCTCCCGTAGGGTAACTTCGCCATGGGATGATAACATCTTACGAAAATGATTGGAGACTTCGTAATTTGTAAATAGTTTTTGGCTACTTTGTATAAACTGGGGATTGAAGATAACTCATCTCCATTTATTGTATAAATTGAGTTAAGGAGTCCATAATCATATGCTTGCCTTGACCAGTTTTGTATTACATCCTGGTAATGCAATTAGCTCATTTATCTTTCTCAGAGGATTAGTAACATAACCTCTTTCTATCTCTGCATGGTTATCTTTGATAGTAATTTCGGGAGTTGTATTTAGTTGATTTACAATTGTCAAGAAATTTAAAATATACTGTCGAACTAGAGGGTTCATAGTTTGTTTGGTTCCAAGGATTAGTTTTGCTTTAAACGAGGTAGTATCTGGCACGAGATTAGGGAATTCGATCTCATTAATAATTGGTTTGAAGTTAACTTGGTTTGGGAAATAACTTTGTAAAGACATATTTCTTTTGTTTGAAGGAGAGTTAACTTTCTTGATGATAGCTCTGCTTCTAGTATTATAACTTTGGCTACAGCCACTATCTTTTTGCTCCTTAATTAGATTGGAAGCTTCTCATTTCATAAGACTTAATTCCTCCATTAGCTTTTTAATACAAAACTGGTCAATGAATGGAGATGAGTTATCTTCAATCCCCAGTTTATACAAAGTAGCCAAAAACTATTTACAAATTACAAAGTCTCCAATGATTTTCGTAAGATGTTATACTGCCACTGTCGAAGTTACCCTACAGGAGATTAAGCAATGTATCAGAATTATAAAGATGGGATGTACAACAAATTACATCATCCCCGTAAAGATAATGGCTCAGCCTGAGATAAATCTTAATGATGTACATGATATTCTTAGTGAAAAGAGAGCGATTAAAATCAAGACAATCTATGAAGCCTTGTGTAATATCGTTAAAACTCCAGTATGGATAAACCACAAGGAGCTCAATACATTAATTATTTCTCAACTCAGAGAATATGGCTATGAAGCAGTAGAAACCATAAAGTCATGGATATGGAGTCTACTTCGTCCAGATCAAGAACCAGTAACCAGATACATTTCGAGAAATTTTATGACTGTGGATACTTTGAAAAAATATTATAGTGGATACTTTGAAAAAATATTATAGTTGGATGCAGCAAGAAAATAACCATACGTGTCAGATATGCAGAAACCAACAAACTACTGTTCCTATGATTGAAGACATAGAGGAAAAAGATAAGGGATAATCATCCGGAAGTCTACAAGAAGTGACATCAGAATAAAGTAGCGATGGAAAATTCGCCACGACATAATGTTTAATGTTAAGATAAGTTTAGAGATAATGTTTTGTAAAAGCATAAAAGGTAGCTAAGAGATAAGGCATGCAAACAGCTGTAAAAGTTGAAATAGTATGTAAGGCTACTTTAATGTACAAACTTTGCCTATAAATAATAGAAACCTTGATGCAGAGAAGGCATCATCAATGGGGTGACTTTCCCTACTAAAAAATCTTTTCTCTCTTTCTCTCTTCCTCTCTCCCAAATAAATTTACCTTTGTCTTTCATCAACCACTCCACGCAAACTCAAAGTTGGTATTGTCAGGAAATTTGAAATATATTGTCGAACCAGAGGGTTCCTAGTTTGTTTGGTTCCAAGGGTTAGTTTTTCTTTAAACGAGGTAGTATCTGGCCCGAGATTAGGGAATTCAATCTCATTATAATTGGTTTGGAGTTAACATGGTTTGGGAAATAACTTTGTAAAGACATAGTTCTTTTGTTTGAAGGAGAGTTAACTTTCTTGATGATAGCTCTGCTTCTAGCATTAGAACTTTGGCTACAGCCAATATCTTTTTGCCCCTTAATTGGATTGGAAGCTTCTCTTTTCATAAGAGTTAATTCCTCCATTAGCTCTTTAATCTGTATTTTTTGCTCTTGATTCTCGTGAATCAATTCTTGAACTAACTCTGGAGAGATAATCTGCATAACAATTTTCATTAGTTTTTAATAACTCAACAGAAAATTCATATTGTGTGATTTCAGCTATAATTCTTTTTATTTCTTTCCTTGTAATAGAATCATGTAATGTCTGGGTTAGCCAACACTTTACAGTTTTATTATTTGTTCTTATTATAAATTTTTTATAAACTATATAAGGTTCAAACTTTTTAATACCATATTTGACTGCTTTTAATTATTTTTTATTTATATCTCAATTGGTTTCATTTGCTTTGAATATTCCTGAATGGTATCTGCATACATATTTTTTTTTATCATTGTTATACCTATATTTCAATACTACTCCGTAACCGTTATTAGTTTCACTTGCATCAGTTTCTACTATCCATACAAATTCTTTATCTTCATCTGGAAAACTCAATTTTGGTAATTTTCTAACAAATTCTTTGATTTTTTCTAGATTTTTTGTATCGGTATCTATCCACCTAAAATCATAATCTTTTTTCAGCTTTTTAGTAAGTGGTTTAGTAAATTGTGGTAATTTTGGAACAAATTCTCTAACTTGGTTTACTATTCCTAAGAATCTTTGTAGTTCCTTTTTGGTATTAATTGCTTTTTGAAATTCTATAATTTTTTGAGCTATGCGTTCTTTCATTTTTACTCCTGCTTTATATATTTCAAATTCTAAAAATTCGATTTGTGTTTTGAATATTTCCATTTTCTTTTTACTTAAAGCTATTCCACTATTATCTATTAATTCTATAAATTATTCTAATAATTTATAATGTTCTTCTTGTGTTTTAGAGTATATTAGTATATCATCAATATATACTACACAATTTGATAATTGATTTAAATATTTATACATAAATGCTTGGAATCTTCCAGGGGTATTTTTATATCCAAATGGTAACACATTCCATTCATAATATCCATTAGGTACTTTGAATGTAGTTAACTGTTTAGATTCTTCAGTTAATTTTAATTGATGAAAACCACTTTTGCAATCAAATTTTGAAAAATAATTTTATCCTTGTATTTGTCTCATTTTGAGTATTTTATTTGGCATTGGATAATTATAGGTAATTGTTTTCTCATTTAAAATTCTATAATCATTCTAGTTTTTCCTCATTTTTGTTCTGAATGATTATTAACTATAAATGCACTACTGGTATGTTTTGAGTTACTTGGCCTAATTAATTTTCCTGCTAATAATTATGTTATATGCGTTTTAAATTCTTCTTCATCTCTTTGGGTATTATTAAAGGGTTTTTGAGATATAATGCTATTTTGATCTTTTAATGTGATTTGTATTTCTGTTTTATGTTTATGCCAATTTGCTAAAGCATTTTCATTACATAGTTCTTCTAATTTAATTTTTAAAGGAGTAATTTTATCTAAATGTAATTGTAGACACATAGTTGTGTCTCCCCATTTAAGGGTCCAATGATGAAAAATACCGCGGTCTTAGTTGGCACGACCCAATGGAGGAGTCAGTCTGAATAACCAGGCAATGTGTGTTTTGAAATTATATTATAAAAGCCCAATTAATCATTCATGATGATTAATTGCAAGCTCAACCCATAAAATATTTTTAAATCCATTTTAAAAGCCCAATTGAATATTTACTATTTTAATAAATATTTTTCTAATATTTATTGTTTTGATAGATATTTTCTTAATGTTTATTGTTTTGATAAATATTTTCCTAAAAGCTTTTATTATTATCCTTTACCCATAAACCAGATTTTTAATACGAAAAATTTGATCTCCAGATTTTTAGGGATAAAAAAGGCATCTTGAAAGCACGTGTAGCATAAAAAAGGAATATTCCAGAATTTACACCGGACGCGGCGGCTGCACTCAGCGCGCCACGTGCGTCCAGCTCATTGGCCATATCGCGTCAGGCACACCAATGAGCGCCTGACACGTGGAGTTGTGACTCACACAAAGTCCTGCGCCTAGCGCAAGTCTTGTGTGAGACGCAAGTTAAAATTTTATCTTCTAAAAAACGTGTTTCCATGTGCAATGTTTTAATTGGACGGACCATGTCAGGCAGGCCAACATGCGCCTGACGCGTGTCCGCGCGCCTGCCACGTAGGACCGCGCCTGGCGCTGGTCTTGCGTGGAGCGCACGCTTTATTTTGCCTATAAATATGGGCTGATTTCCCGAATCAAAGACGGCTTGGAATTATTATTTTTACACACGCAAATACTCTCAAACACTCCGAAACATACTTCGAATACAAAACATCCGAACACTTTTAATCTTCCACATTAATTCTTGTTCCTGATTCTACTATATTCCTGGTTCCAAGATTGCTTCGACTGAAGGCCACTACGCTCTTCGAAATAAACCGCATAGCTATAATCCTGAGGGCTCTTGAATAATCATATTTATTTTATTGAAGTTACTAACCTTTTTTTTGTCATGATGTAGATTCTTAATTAATAACCGTGGTTCTTTTGTAAATTCTAACCTCTTTTCTTTTATTTTATGTATATAACGTTCATATTATTATGATTGTCTTGCATGCCTTTTTATCACCCACATGTTATTATGCTAAACAAGACCTAAAGAACTGTTCTAATTAATTCAGATAATTTGGACAACCTGCTAGGAAACTTGTAAAATGATTGCCTAATAACTGATCACTAAGTAATTAGTCTTTTTGTGTGTTTCCTGAACCCATCTAGATTAATTATGTTAGGATGCTTAAAGATATTGTTTGATTGTTCGATTGCATAAAGTCTGTTGTGAATTCATATTTAGTATAGGCCAGCAATGGGCAATATAGTTCCTGACTATATTGTACCCTCACCCTCGAACTCACTTTTTGGTTCCTGACCATCTATGGAGTCATGACGGGGAAATCTACATTGGATAAGTCCCTAAGATGTCCCTTCCGTTTCAATATCCAATTAGGTTTATGATTCTTCCTCTAAAGAATTGTTGGCGACTTCAAAACGTATTTTTAATAAAACCTTAACAATGGGGTAGTCAAATAAACGCGCTCACATAGCGTGTAGGCATTGAAGGAATTCAAAATCCACGCCTACAATTTGGCGACTTCACTGGGGAGGATTTTTAAAAAAATAATTTTTTTTAAAATGAGTGGGTGAAACTTGAAAAATACAATTCACACTTATTTTTATGCCTTAGAATAATATATTGTTTTGCATGTGCATGACTATTAGCCATCATAAGGACAATCTACCTTGCCTCATTAACACATGTTCTATGTGAGGTCACCCCCGGGGGGTTTGCGCTTTGTCCTTCCAAAAAGCTTCATGTGCGATAGTGTTGGATCTTAGTCACAAGCAAACCTACCCAACTATGGCATTGTTCTCTTGTTCCTGACTTGAGACTGGAGTGCGTCTTACACGTGGCCACCTCTTTAAGCAGGGGTACGAAGCGTGGGATCAATCTCTTAGTCATAGACCCTTTTCAACCTTAACCTAAACCTGACCAATAGTTGAATGTAGAACTGGACTTTAGGTTGATAACTTTTGCATCCATGTTACTTGACATTTATGTGTGATTGCATTTTTTGCCTGATCATATTTTATTAACATGTTGATATGTGTTGCGCCTAAAACTAATACACTTTGCGTCTAAAAACTGTCGCTGTTTTCGCCCGAACATTTGTCAAATTACCAATATGCATGCCGCAGAGTATTGCGCCAAACGTATTAAGTTGCGCTTGACGCAACACTCCTGCGCCTGACGCAAAGCCCGCGAGCCGCGCACATCTGTTGCATGACACGCAGTCTTTTCGTCCCATGCAAATTGGTCTTCTGACCACTGCTCGCGTCTCCAATTGGTGTCAATTAGTGCGTTCTCAACTTAGTATATCCTAAACTGTTATTATAATTAGTGCGTCAATCTTCGCGTCTTGACATTATTCAAGATTTATCAGAACATCGTCTAAACTGTCACAAACACGAGGGTAGGCTCAGCACGCTAGACGCATGGGGATGCGCCTGACGCTGTTGTCCTTCGCCAAACGCACTCTTTGCGCCACACGCAAAATCGCTACGTGGCGTATTGTCGTCCATTTCTCATTTTCCGTCACTTTAGGCAATGTGGTGATCAATTCCGTATAATACTTCGTGCATTTGAGTCATTGACTATTCAGAACATCTCGTGTTTAACTTCACCTAAAAAAAAAAAAAGAGAGTCTTTGTTTTCTTTTAAAGTTCTCTCATCATTAGGTCTCACCTAGGTGCACGGTCATATTTTGGTTTTTTTTTGGAGAAAGTCGGATATTCCTATCCTCCCAAAAACTTACCCCATCTTTAAAAAATAAATTTAATTTTACAAAACTGCATTTTGATTGGTGATAAACTCTTGCCAATATATCATTATCCATTTTCCTCCACAAAATAAAATCCATAACGTCCACTATGTCATTATCCATTTTCCTCCACAAAATTAAATCCATAACTATGTCATTATCCATTTTCCTCCACAAAATAAATTCATCATTATCCATAAATTCATATATCATCCACAAAATAGATTTCCTTCCATAAATTTCCTCTCCTTTTGGCAGGAGTTTTGAACAAATTAAAATGATATTTTCGAAAATATTTTCATTCCTCACCCTATCCATTTCTGGAGTGCGTCCTAAGTCAATGTGTGTAACACCCCGGCCTTCGCACATCCTTATTAAATTAATTACCCCGGCTTTCGCAGCGGAAGGCCTTAGCTTAGCCGGCGCGTTACCGCCGTACTTTCCGCTAAGGGAAAATACAAGGCTACATTATTCACTAACTTACACGGACAATACTTTGATTTGACACTTTTAAAAAAAACAATTTAATAATAGATTAATCTTTTCTGAAAATTTCGGCAGAGTTTCCTTTGTAAATTGGACAACCCAAAATGGGAAAATGTTTGAAAAACCTGTTACAAATAAAATATACCAAATCCCAAAACTCAACGCTTTCGCGGAGTACCAGCTAAAAAGAATCAGGAGCACTAATGCTCAACCAGAACTAGAAATGAAACTAAATCAATTAATTATTTAACTATTACAAAGTGGAATGTCTTCGCCTCAAAGAAAACATAAAACAATCATAGCTGTACTCTTAGCACGTAACTGCTTCTGTCTTGGAACAGATGCTTCAGAACTTCAACCTGAAACTATTGTAACACTGCCACCCACCAAGTGACAGGCCACAGTAGTGACAAAACAAAACATTGACATACACATCAGCACAACGCTGAGTACTAACCCATAAAACATTCTTAAAACATGCTTTGGTGTCTACGATTCTCACGTAATCAATACATGTTCACATCATTCATAACCATATCACAACAGCATAGCAATATTCACATAATCCATACGTTCACATGTAGATATATATACAATGATTAATTACATAATTAATCTTAATAAATCCAGTTATTTAAGGAGAGGAAAGAGAACGCCCCGATGGCGGGGTCAATCCCCGTAACCACTTACTTCAACATTGTAGGCCGGGGTCAATCCCCTGTAACCACCTACGGATAACATAATGGCCATAATAACAGAGTCCCTAGTGTGCACACCCCTTCTACTTGGATCACAACAAGATAAAAGGAAGACAAGTAACAGAAAATCAGCATAGTAACCAGAGAACCTGTAGGGGCCGCTGAACCACTCATACGGGGCAACCTTGTTCATCATTTCCCTCCGATATTTCACTTTACGTGATTAACATCTTTTAATTCACGTCATCACATAAATCACGTATACAATTACGTTATCATTGTTCAATCCAGTGTGAACATATTTCATCCATCATAATCTCAATCCATTCATAGTGGTTGCATTAACTCATTTCATAAATACAACCGTCACTTGAGTTCATTTATCACTTCAGATTCATAATCATTTCATAGCATCGTATCATCATAATCATCATAAAATATTTCATTTCCCGCAATCCATATGCAAAACATATCATTAATCATGGAAAGTAATCATAAGCATGTCTCATAACTTAAAGTACTTTTAAGAATAACAACAGAAACATATCAGAAGCATAGCAGAAACATAGCAGTATTTTCGTATCTCAAATCGTTTAATAGTCATTCATACTTTGATACTGTTTCAGAATTAAAAGGAATACTTTGGCATATTCGAGAATTTATAAGCATAACTCATCAAATCACTCTTATACTCATCCATAGATATAATAATTCTTAACAACAAACTTTGAACAACAAATCAATCAGAAGACTTCTCCTCAGAGAACTAGAATCGTTTGACAAAGTATCATTATGAGTGAATATTTCATATCAGTACACATATACTTTTATATGAAATCCAATTCCACACATCACATACTTTTGTGTATAGATAGTTCATATTCTTTTCCACTTCACAAATATCGATGTAGGCACATCTTAATAACAATAGTAATAATTATCAAACGCCAACAATATTCGCAACAGGTCTCTCACTTAGAATTAACTAAGGAGGGTTAACTTAAACCACACAACTCAAGCTTCAACAATCAAAGGTTGATTATAAGTAATTAAATATGATCCAAGTTATACCATTAGTTGAATTCTAATTAGCATAATCAACACTGAACCCATCTAGGAACCATACTCGCACTTACATTGACGAGTCCACCCCTTTCCTAATTACAGAATAACTGAATCGAATAACTGAAGCTCCTTTGAAGTAATTATTAACCTTGTATTAAGTTATTTACAAAAACTCATATACTAACTCATTTTAGCGAATTCAACTCGGATAAACCAATTTTATTATATTACTCCATTCGCAATTATTAGACCAAATCCTTTTCTAGAAACATCACCTCGTTAGTCTAGTCCACAATTAGTTAAACTATCTCCAATATCTTCATTATTAGCGACAATTAGTCCATCCATTTTATAACTCTTTGTGAGAGAACTAATTAAATAATTAGTTTTCCAAAGTCTAGTTAAGTGGTTCTTCTTCATGACACCATTAAACATCTAAAATCATATTATACTCTTTTATCCCTTTAGAATTAACCTTCAAATTATCTTAACAACAATGATAAGAGCTAATAGCTATTCCTGTTAAGTTTCAAATAAATAAACTAATCGTATAAGTCTTCTTAATATATTCACTTTAACCAACTCATAGCATTCCAATTCCTTTAAAAGAGATGAGCTTCCTTAACCAAACTAATTAACTTTATTAATAGAATTCCAATTACAAACTGACTTACAAAATTAAGAACTCCAAGTATTCTTATTTTAAGACGCTCATTTAGCTAACGTCATACTTCATAAACATTAAGGTTATGTAAACTAACTTAATTATCGAACGATATTCTTATAACTTGTCTCATCAATATCCTTAACATTAAGTAGTTATAACTAACATATTCAACTCAACTAACATAAAACATTAACTAATTTGCAATTATAATTCATCAAAGAACTACATTTTCAATTTCTTTATCATGTATTATGAAAATCGATTGCTTTACCAACATAACAAGAATTATAGTTCCTTAAATTACCAAACAAATCTAAATGAAAAACTTAAGGCTTCGATACCCAAACAAATCTTCAAGCTGATTTTATTTTGTAATTAATCAAATTAGTACTTGGGTGTTTTTAGAATAGGAAGCAACAACAATAACAACACAACACCAATACATAACCACGCATCAACACAACACCACCACCAACAACAACAACAACATCTCATAACACAAGAAAAGGGGAAAAGTACCCAAATTTCAGAATTTTAGAGCTTCAATTATAACTCTAATATGAGGAAAGTAAAAGAGAGGAAGAAGGGGGTGTAGTACCTCTGCTCTGCTGAGCGGGGGACGAACTCGGGGGAGGGTGAACCGGACCGACAACAACACTACCAACCACGAACGGCGACGGCTCGACGAACTCCGTCCACCTGCGCGAACAATAGCAACAACCGCAAAGCAGACGGCAGAAAAGGGAAGTGAGAGAGAGATCGGGGCACGAGAGAGAGAGTACGAACACCCCACACACACAGCTCGCAGCAGCAGCACCGCACACAACACCACCACGAACTAGAGGAGAGAAGAGACGCGAGCAGAGGAGAGAACTGAGCTCCGGCGAGCTTCGGGTTTTCGGCGAGACAGGAGGGACGAGAGAGAAACTGGGCTGGGTTTTTGGGGTTTCACGGGGAGAGAGGAGAGAGAGAAAATGGGTTTTGGGGTTTCCTTTTTGGTTGTTGAACTTGTGATTTCAAAGCTCAATTACTGAGCATTTATAGAAAGAAATTTGGAGGCATTAATGGAGGTGGATAGATGGTGGATGGTGGTTCAAATAGGGAAGCTTAGAGTAGGGAGTAAAGAGGGAGTAGAGGGAGATGGTGGTTGGTTTGGAGAAGCTGATGTTCAGCTTTCTTCATTCCTCTTTCTTTTCTTTTTTTTTTTAATTTCATAAATCATATTATAAAATTATTTATCATAATAAACATCACTTTCGTAATAACTAGGGTAAATATACTTATTTTAGAAGATAATCTTCATCAGAATAGTTTCAAAAAATTTTAGGACGTAATTATACTAATAAACATAATTAGTAGCTAATAAAACGAGATTAAAATTCGGGGTATTACAATGTGTCCTTGTCAAATAGGGTAATTGAGAAAACAGTCTCGATAGGTCGTCCGCATGCGCGAAAGGCTAGATCTGTTCCACCGGCTAAAGAACGATCAACTGTTGAAGCAACAATGGGTGACGAAAAGGTTTATGAATTGACTAATATCATTGAACGAATGGCTAAGAACTTGGAGGAGGTCACTCTCCGCCTGCACCAAGTTGAAAGTGGTGAAAATGTTGTATTCGCCAAACAAATGAAAAATGCTGTTAAAAAAGTCACCAATTAGGAATCCTACTTTGATTTGGATGAGAACAGCAAATTCAAGGGAAAACTACCTGAAAAGTTTTCAACGAGTGACTTTCCTAAGTTCAAACCTACTGATAATCCCAAGTATCACTTCAGGAACTTCAAGTCCACTATGATCATTAAGTATAAGGATCCTGAACTTTATCCAACGGTATTCCCGATGTCGTTGGACCCTGCCTGTCAAAACTGGTTCCACTCCCTGAACCCCAAACATGTTGAAACATGGGGTGATATCACTAGAGAGTTCATAAAGCAATATGAGCATAACACTGTAATCCAAACTTCGCTAAGGGAATTGGAACTGTTGACGCAAGATAACAATGAAGGCTTTACCACCTAACTTAATAGGTGGAGGGAAAAGGCTGCTTACATGGTCTCCAGACCTGCTGACAAGGACCTCGTCCGCAATTTTGTTAACAACTTGTTACCCAAGTACAAAACTCATCTCAAATACTTGGGTATCGATAATTTCACTAAGTTATACGACATAGGTGTGCATATCGAAGGTGACTTGTTGAAAAATGCCCAAAATGACAACAATCGTTATAAAGGCAATAATAACAACAAGAAGAATGATTACGGATCTCCTTTCAAAGGTGGAGAGGTGAACCTTCTTGAGGCACCCCGAAGATCCTTCCAGAGGAATATGAGAAGGACATTCACCCCAATAGGCATGTCATATGCCACCGCTTTTGATCGCCTCAATTCGAAGGGCGCTCTTGATCCCATTGGACCAACTCCTGATCCAGAAGAGAGTAAGAAAAAACCGAGTTGGGACAAGAATGCTTACTGCAAATACCATAGGGGAACCGAACACAGAACGGAGGACTGTTTCAAACTAAAAAATGCCATTCAATACATGATTGATGAAGGTAGACTTCCCATTCCTCCTGCAGGGAAGAAGCCTACCAATCAAGATGGACCATTAAACACAGTTCTGGCTATCTCTGAGGATCAATACTGCTATGATCCACTTCTCTTGATCGCACCAATAGGGGATCCTGTCCCTGCTATCATTATTGCTAGCACCTCACCAGATATCAATGTTATCTGGGATAGTGATGAAGAAGACGAGTATGTCACAGAAGAAAGCGACTATATACAGGAAACATGTATCTCTCCACCTCTAGGACTATATGACGATGATGAAGTCATTAGTCCTAAAACCGATCGCTTTACTTTAGCAATGGATTGGTACAAAAGTGATGAGGAGGCAGTACGGGTACTTACTGGAACTGGAAGGCTAACTCAGCCTATTCAGGATAACCCTCCCACATTGTCTACATCTCCTGAAGGGGTTCTTCCCAAAGAGAACTCTCTCATTCAACAGCTCATGAAAACAAAAGCTGATGTTAACATTTGGCAATAATTGCTTCCTCTCATGGGCATCGCATGGCATTACTAAATGCCCTCACAAAGATGAACGTGCCATCTGACACTTCCCCTGAAGGACTGGTCAATTTCCTGACTGCTGATAAGCCAATATGAGGAACACTATTTCCTTTACTGATGATGACCTTCCTTTTGAAGGAAGCAAACACAACAAGGCCCTGCATCTCACTGTAGCATGCGTGGGAAAGAATGTCCCAATGATATTAGTAGACAATGGATCTGCCATTAACGTATGTCCGTTGCGAACTATAGCCTTAAACATCTCTGCAGGGGTTATAGAAAAGCGCACGATTTTCCGGTCATTGATATTAAGGCCTCCTTCAACTTACTATTAGGACGACCATGGCTTCATGAGCTTGGTGCGGTCCCATCTTCCTTGCATCAAAAGGTTAAGATGATTGTAGATGGCATTCCCATAACTCTCGATGCCTCTACAATGAAAGTACAAGTAATAGACAAACCTCTCATCCACATAGACCATGATGAGGAGGATGAAGATCTTCGAGGATTCGTTCCCGAGGAAGTAGCCCTCATTGAAGAGGATTTGGCCCCATTTGAATTTGATTGCTTCTCCAATTTAGCAGTCAACTATATCATGCGCAAGCAGGGACACTTCCCAGGCATGTCACTGGGTAATAAGAAGTCTAGAGCACCTCCTGTCACTGAATCTAAGTCAGTAGAAAATTTGTTTGGCTTAGGCTACAAGCCTAGCAGGAAGGAACTCATAGAACGTATTGCACATCGCATGGCATACCGCAATACCACGGATAAAGACAATATCCCTTTTCCTCCCTATCAACCCACTCTGAATGGGCAATTTCTGAGGGAAGGAGAAGATTATCCTTGCTATGAATTTCCTGAACCATTCTATCAGGCTCAAGAGGGAGTAATCTACCCCGAATTTGAAGTATTTCTGGACTGTCACTTTTTGGAAGAAGGGATTCCTGATCCCCAAATTAAACAGTTCACTGAAGACTGTTTAGACTACAAGGCATTGGGACTTCTATTCGGTCAAGAACGAGTTAAATGCCCAAATAATACTGCTCATATACAGGCTGTCCTACAAAATGAAGACTTCGACCCTGCCATGCTGATCACTCCTGCAAGTGGCGTCATGCAAGGATGGAGGAAGACTATCAAGCTGACTACTCCAAATGGAAAGAAGATGATCTTCACCACCGGGGAAGGGCTAATATTTGAAGAGTCCGAGTCATCTGAGTCAGAGTCAGAGTCAGAGTCTGAGTCTGAGTATGAGTCTGTTGAGTCTAGTATCCCAGTTGGGACTACTTCTAAGCCTGTTAATTCTAATGTCCAAGTAGGGTCTTTAGCTTCTGCTGAGTCATTGTTCAACTCTATGATTTCCGATTTTAATAATATGAACTCATTTGCTTATGATTTGTGCAATATCTCTACTTCCTCTTCTCCTTCTTCTTCTGATTGCAACAACGAATCTGAAAAAGTAATAATTAAAGCAGTGGAAGAACATGAAAATAAAACTCCAATCATTGAGGAAACAGAAAAAATTAATCCTTCAAATGATAATGAACCAAAGGAGGTAAGAATTGGATTAACTTTAAGCGAGTACGAACGCACTCAATTAATCAAAACGTTAGTTGAATATATCGACGTATTCACATGGTCCTACTAGGACATGCCAGGCATTGATCGCGAAATTGCTCAGCATACCATTCCCCTAATCGAAGGGATGAAGCCGGTCAAACAAAAGTTGCGCAGAATGAAGCCAGATGTAGCTCTCAAAATCAAAGAAGAGGTCATTAAACAACTTAATGCATGTTTTATAAATGTCGCTAATTACCCTGACTGGATTGCTAATGTTGTGCCTGTGCCTAAAAAGGATCGGAGAGTTAGGATGTGCGTCGATTATAGAGACCTCAATAAAGCAAGTCCTAAAGACGGTTTTCCTTTACCTCACATAGACGTCCTAGTAGACAACACTACCAACCATGCCTTTCTCTCTTTTATGGACGGGTATGCAGGGTATAATAAGGTAAAAATAGCCGAGGAAGATATGGAAAAGACTACCTTCATCACACCGTGGGGGACCTTTTCCTATACCGTTATGCCTTTTGGATTAAAAAACGATGGGGCCACCTATCAAAGAACTGCAACTACCCTTCTCCATGACATGATGCATAAAGAGGTAGAAGTTTACGTAGATGACATGATAGTCAAGTCTAAAGATAGAGAGGGACACCATACCGCCCTTGAGAAGTTCTTCATGAGACTTCGCAAATACAACATGAGACTTAATCCAAAAAAATGCGCCTTTGGGGTCACTTCCGGGATCCTCCTTGGTTATGTCATCAGTTCTAGAGGGATTGAAATTGACCCTACTAAAATAACAGCCATCATGACCATGCCTCCACCTAAGAATGAAAAACAAATAAGGGGTTTCTTAGGAAAAATCCAGTACATCAGTAGGTTCATCTCTAAACTAACCATGGTGTGTGAGCCCATCTTTAAAAAGCTTAAGAAAAGTGTTGCCGCTGAATGGGATGAGGACTGCCAAAAAGCCTTTGACAAAATCAAAGAATATTTATCAAACCCACTGGTCTTAGCACCTGCCTTGCTAGACATACCTTTAAGGCTTTATTTGATTGTGACTAGGACCGCGGCTGGGGCCATGTTATCACAAGAGGTTAATGGGAAAGAGTGCGCCATTTACTACCTTAGCAAGAAGCTTTTAGATTACGAATCCCGTTACACCCCCTTAGAAAAGTTTTGCCTTGCACTAGTCTGGGCCACTAAGAAGCTTAGGCATTATAAGCTTACTCACACAATCCATATAGTGTCGCGACTAGACCCTCTTAAGTTCTTGTTCGAAAAGCCAGCCCTTAATGGTAGACTCTCCCGCTGGGTAGTAATGTTGGCTGAATTTGACTTAAAATTTATCCCTCATAAATCCATCAAAGGCAACGCTGTGTCCGACTTCTTTGCGGATTTCAATGTAGATGAATCTCGCGAAGAATATGAATTTCCTGATGAAGACCTTCTCATGACGGAAGACGAAAGTTGGGCACTATACTTCGATGGTGCATCCAACCAAAAGGGATGTGGCGTCGGGGTACTCCTGGTATCACCGGAAAGCGAATACACTCCTCTTTCTGTTAAACTCGACTTCGATGTTACTAATAATGCAGCTGAGTACGATGCATGTATCATAGGGCTCCAGGCCGCAGTGTCCCTCGACATCAAGAAACTAAGAGTATATGGTGATTCATCTTTGATCATCAATCAAATCTCTAAAAGATGGAAAGTTAGAAATGAAAGCCTCTTGCAATACCAAACTCATCTAGAAACCATTTCTGAACAAATCCCTGAAATACAATATACATACCTTCCACGAGAAGAAAACCAATTTGCTGACGCTTTGGCCCGCTTAGCCTCTATGATTAGAATTCCCCGCACCATGCTAGAAATGCCCCTTATCATTGAAAGACGGCAAGAGGCTGCTTATGTTCATGCCTTAGACAATGAGCCAGATCCTATTCCTTCTGAACCCTGGTTTATTGATATTCTCAACTATTTAACAAAAACAGAATACCCACCTGGAGCTTCAACAAGAGCCCAGCGTGCCTTAAGGCTCTTGGCCTCCCAATATGTCGAGTATAACGGGACACTCTACAAAAGAACACCACAAGGCGTGCACCTGCTCTGTATTGATAAACTTGATACCACAACGGTCATGGATCAAGTCCATAGTGGAATTTGTGGCACGCATATGAACGGCTGCATGTTAGCTCAAAAGATCATTCGCTTAGGCTATTAATGGACTACAATGGAGAAAGACTGTTACCTTTATGCCAAAACCTGTCCAAAATGCCTTGTTATATACCTTCACTTCACCTTGGCCATTCTCAACTTGGGGTATTGACATTATTGGTAAAATAACACCACCAGGTACTGGGGGCATGAATTCATCCTTGTGGCCATAGATTACTTCACTAAATGGGTAGAAGCAGCATCCTATGCTAAATTGACAGCCAAACATGTCGCTGCCTTCTTAGAAAAGACCATAATTTGCCGCTATGGGGTTCCCCACGAGATCATCAGTGACCAAGGTACCCACTTCCAGGCTGAATGTGAACAAGTCCTAGAAAAATATAGCATCAAACACCATCGTTCATCCCCATATAGGCCCCAGGCCAATGGTGCTGTGGAGGCTGCTAACAAAAATATCAAGGTTATTATCCAGAAAATGACCGAAAATTATTAAGATTGGCCTAATAAGCTACACTTCTATCTGAACATCTACCGGAGCTGCACCTTATTCTCTTGTCTATGGCATAGAAGCTGTTCAACCTATTGAACTAGAAATACCATCCCTACGCATTGACCTAGAAAGTCAAATTCCTGAAGCTGACTGGGTAAAAGCTAAATTCGAAGAGCTCATCTTACTCGATGACAAAGATTAGCTGCCTTGCATCATGTGCAAATTTATCAAAATTGTATTGCAAGATCTTTCAATAAGAAGGTCAAACCCCGAATATTAAAGAGGGCGACTTAGTGCTCAAAGCATTAAGGAAAAATGTGTTCGATCCTCGAGGTAAATTCAGACCTACTTGGGCCGGTCCATAAATTGTCAAGACAATCCTATCTGGAGGAGCAGCTCAATTCATTGACATTGACGACACTGACTTTCATAATCTAACCAATCTTGATCAACTCAAGAAATTTTATGTGTAAAACACAACCAATTTTGATTGGTAAATTTGATTGGTAGCAGTTATCCAATTTTTTAGCATGAACTACGTGCGGCCTGATTCCTGCTATTTGGATACATAGGCAACCTTATACAAGGTTCGGCCCCTTCATTAATCAAAACCTCCTGCGGTTCATACGAGTTTACAGCAACAAAAATAAAAAAAAATAATAGTATTTAATAATGGTTAATCGCGCCAGACGCAGAAACGCTGCGCCAAACGCAGCACAGTGCGCTAGACACACCCTTTTGCGTCTAGCGCACTAACCTGGTTCGAATATTCTTCCGGCATTCGCTAAGATGCTTAAATACGATATATTTAGACTCACTTCGGTTTAAACGAAAATAAACTTTGTTTTTATTAAAATTGCTGAATGAAAATAAAACATGAAACATAAGTTATGAGTACACTATAAAACAACTATGTGGCATGCAAGCCTTATTGAAAGCAATAAATCAACATAAAAAAAACAATAACTTTGCCTACATTGTTGCAATCAGTCCTTCTTTTCCTTCCCCTTCTCAGCTTTTTCTCCCTTAGTAGAAGTTTCTCCCTTTTCCATTTGTAGTTTTGGTCTAGGTGCTTTCCTCTTTTCCCAATACACCATAGGTTCCTTCCCTTTGCCGGTAGGAGTGTCTGTTTGTTGAGTCGCCCTTCCTGTGTCACCCCTTTCCCTGATTACTACGCCCCCTAAGCATTGTATTCTCTTTGTCGGTGGCATCCGTGGCCCAAGTCGTTCCCGCGTTGGTACTACCTTTGGCCCTAAACGTTCCTTCACAGAGGAAGTTTAAGTAACAGGCTTCTGGCTGCTCTTCCCTACAGATGAGTGTCCAACTGGTCTCTTGCCCCTGTTATCCAAAGTCTCAAACGTTTTCCCCACAGTTCGGGGAGTAAATTTCCGCTTCTGAGTCACTTCGGCGGACTCCTTCACCCTCATCTCTTTCCTCACAGCAGGATCTCTAGTCAGCATCCATACCATATAACTCTTAGACACCTTCTCATATTCTATTCTTTCCTGGGTATACCAAAGTGGGCGCTCTCCCCAATACCTCTCCCACTTCCTAATTCCACTCCAGGTCAGGCCGTATATTTTGGGAGCAATAGTGTCTTCAGCAGGGATTACTTGGCGGTACCCATATTGCCTCAAAACCCTCGAAGGAAAATAAAAGGTCATGTTATACATACTACACAACCTCACATAGGGTGAATCATCACGAATACCTACCATGGACCCAATCCTCCACCATGGCACTACCCATCTGACGCTCAACTCATCATCCCCAAAGAAAAGGGTCCAGTCTTCAAAGGATTTCTTGGTGAATATTTTCTTCCTGGCAACGAAACCTTTTTTATTATATCGCTCCATATTCTCGGGAGGATCAATCAACCTCAAATGTTCCATAAGCCAGATCTGCATCAGCAAATAAAAAAATATATTATTATTGCTTCCTGATGAGTAATAATACATATACACTATTTCATTATTGCTTCTCAACAAGTAATAATACGTGCACAACTATTATTGCTTCATAACGAGTGATAATACATACAATCTTATATTACTTCCTATAGAGTAATACTATGTACGACATCTATCGCTTCACATCGAGTGTTCAATCATCCGCGCCTAACGCACAAAAACTGCGCCAGACGCATAAAATCAGTGACCGACGCAGTCGCTCGCGCCCAACGCAACAATATGCGCCTAGCGCAATCTTTTCTTCATTTTTTTTGGGATGTAATATCATAAATCCATTATTCAATACAGTCGTCACAATTCGGAAAGTTATTATTACTTCGCATAGAGTCATAATATATCCAAGTATAGAAAAAACTCATTATTACTTCACATAGAGTCATAATATGGCCAAATATAATAAAAAAAGAAGAAGAAGAAAATTATTCCTTTGGCTCGTGACTAAAAAGAAGATATATATATATATATATTTTACCTGCAACAGTAGGGAAGCAAAACCAGCACCATTGTCCCCGTTCAGAAACAGAAAACGACTAAGCAGGCAAAATACCAACGCCCGCATATGATATGTCTGTCTAGCCCTTTCAGTAGGAGGACTATGCATTGTAGCTAGCCTAGTCAAATTAACCCTCCTCTCATACACGATTTCGGACATATTTTCTTCCTTCAAATCCATGAACCTCTCAAAGTCCTTAAAAAAATAATCCTCCAAACTAGGGACACAGGGTAATTGACTACTAGGCCATCTAATTATAGCACCAAATTCCTCAGGCAAAATCGTTAATTCGTGATTCCCAAAACAAAAACAATGATTGGTGACATCCCAAAAATTAACGGCTGCATAAAGGAAATTATAGTCAAACTGAACAAACCTCAAGGATGCCAATACATCCATATGCCGCCTGCCGAGCTCGTGTTTCTCAGCAATGGTCAGCAATGACAACCACCCACTTAGAGTTGGGTTCAAAAGCCATGGCAAACAGTCAAAAGTGGCAGGGAGTATTATAGAGAAAAGTGCAAAGAAAAATAATACTGAACTCGTAATACTGAAATAACGTACATATTCGCCTATTTATAACGACTTCGCATCTCAACTCTAAACGGATTCGGATTTACCGTTCCAGACGGAAAACGCGTTACACGCTAAATTTGCGCCTAGCTCACAAGAGCGTGCCAGACGCTACTACAAACCTGCGCCCAGCGCGCGATCGAGCGCCAGCCACCAAGGTTGCGACGGCCGCCGCAAACATGCGCTCAGCGCATAACTTCGATTCACAAATGTCGACTCAGATTATGATCTCGCACAAGATTTCGGGCCACTCCCCCTCCACCTCGGATATAAAAAAACGGTTTTTTTTACTTAATGTCCACGTTTTTTGTCCATTTTTGTAAACCCACACGCCCAAACCCTTTTCGCTCTCCTATTTTCTTTTTTTGTTGGGAGACAGTCGGCTACGCTCCATTCAAATTTGCTTTAACCTGAGTCAGTCGCATTGCATTTATACATGGCATTTTAGAATAAGAGTAATTGCTAACAAAATCTCACTAACAAACATGGAAAAGAAACAACACCAATGATCATATAATGTTTGAACAAAAGACGCAATACATATCAACATACAAGATATACATCGTAACAAAAGTGCAGGCCACAGGTACACAAGAGTAAAGTAATGCAGACATCTAAGAGGAATGAGGATCCTGCTCCCTCGAAGAGGAGTCCTCCGGTTCTTCAACCCGAACCCCGCTCGACTCTCTCGCGTGATAGCCTATCCCAGGCTGCATGAAAGGAGTCATAGGCGGAGTCGGCCGCATGGGAGACAGTTGCTGCATCCCCAACATATGTTGTTGCATCTGCAACAACTGCATCTGCTGCATCTGCTGCATCTGTTGCATCCGCATATGCTCCATCCACATCGGAGAAGGCCCAGGGCATGGATCGGGCCTGGCGCCCCCATAAAATCCATACTGCCAACGTCAAATTGCCCAGTAAACGGACTCATCGGAGGCCTCTCAGATGTCGACTCTCGGGGAGTATGAGCTGAAACCCTAGACTAGGTCGATACCCTCACCTCGGGACGAGGCTCACTCTCCTGAGGATGACACTGCACACAATGTCACAAAGCATTAGCAAAACGAATGCAACAAAAAAATACAACCAAAGCACAATATGTCAGTCTACCTGGCTATGCGCATCGCTGCGGCGACTGGACATGCTCCTCTTCAGCTTGGCCGTCCCATGCTTCAGCGAGTTCAACCACTCGGAGAATCTGAACGACGGTCTGCCGATGAACCTAGAAATAAACAGTACATAGGTCACTGCAAGTAAGATGAATAATGAAAGTTCCTGACTTACAAGACTTACCGAGCTCACATGGGCCGACATAGCACGAACAGCGTGCTGCTCTGCCTCTGGGGCAACATGAATCATCTCCTCAACAAGCCTGGAATCTCCAGTATTTCAGATTCTCAGATCCGGAACGAATGAGATGCGAGCCGCAGCAGCCTCCTGGCAAAAGCAAGAAAGCAATAACATTCAATACCTTGATCCTGCCAAAGTAAACAAAAACAAGTAAACACAATGTACATACCGCATTGAACTTGACAGGAGGGGCCAAGCGAGGCAAAAGGACAGCTTGGTAATCGCTATCACGAAAAACAAAGTCGTGATAGCTCACCCAAAGCGTCGCCCCTCCCTCGATAGCCTGAACAAGAGCAACCCTATCCATCATAGTGATAGGGGGGTCATGAGGCACCAGTAATAGCCTCGTCCCGTCGTGCTGACAGGTCACCCACTCACCCAAATACCACACAGGGTATGACTCTCCGTAAAAAATGACCCTCTCACGAGTCAGAGTGCGGGCCCTATGAGCCCAAGCCGACATCTCCGGAAACGACGCCCAAGGATAAGAGGTAACCTGAAGGGCAAAGAAAAGTTAACATCTGCTACATACACCCAAGGGACAAGATTGATTCACTACGATTACCTTGTCATCCTTGACTCCCCGGATAGCCTTCCGGACACTCTTCATAGCACCATATCGCGTCATCCCGCGCTCCGCCCAAAACAAGACGGTAGGAAATGTAGGGTCACGAACTTTCCGGGGCCAATCCCGGAAAATACTCATAAAATCAAATCTGTAACAACAAGATCACCTTAGTACTGATTAAGATACCGAGACAAAAGATGGACGATGTGTACAGTCATACCTCCAGAAGCCTCCATGGACCAAACAAGGAGACTGGCCCACCATCACTCAACTGCCTGTGTAACACCCCGTATTTTTATACCTGTTTAGTTATTATTTATATTATTTTAGTTTATAAAAATAATTTAAAATACTCTTTTATCAAATATATATATTTATTTTTCATTTGACTTTACCTAAGAAGTAGTTAAAACAAATTCCTAGATTTACTGGGTTAAGTACCCAACATAAATCATAATAGTATTATAAGGAGTGAGAAAGTAGGAAAAAAAAAAGGGAAAGTAAAGGAGAACAACTGCACTTTTTTTTTCTTTCATTCAAAATCCCACGAGGCTCCCTTATTTCTATCTTCTTCAACCTCTTGCTCCAACCAAATACCTCCATTAAAGCTACAACTTTCATTATCAATCATCATCACACTTCAACTCTGGTTCATCCATCTTCATCAGTTCTCGGTTTTGTGGGTTTTTCAAAGAGGATGAATTGTTCTTGGGTTGCGTTTTTCGGGTCGTGAATCGGATCAAAGTAGAGATTTTCGGGTCTCTTATTGTGTAATTTTACCTTCCCCTAATCATGTAAGATTCCTTGTCATGTTTTAATTTCAGTTTTGGCTTAATTTCGAATTGGGGTTTTGTTAGTTTAGGGTTCTTGAGTTAAATTGAATTGGGGGTTTTTGATTATGAGTGTTGGGTGTAGCTTGATTGAAAGGAATTTTGCTTATTAATAATAAGTTTATCAACAAGAACTGTAACTCGTAGGAATTACAGGTCAGATTCGTAATTTGTATTTTTCGTCAGTTTATGGGCGTTTTTAGCCAAAATACTATTTCACAAAAGTTGTTCGTATCGAAATTTCACCCAAGATAGGCTCAAGAAACGTTTCATTTGGACTTCATAAGAGAAATTTATCCCTGTTTTAAGTTTCTGCTGAAATTAAATATAATGCATGTTATTTTCATGTAGTTAGTAGTATTTACCGTTTGACTTTTGTTGACCAGTTTGACTTTGTTGTATTCTTTTTGGATTAAATTTAAAGTGAGTTGTTTGTAAAGGTAGTCAAGGCTCATTAACTAGGTTATGTTGTTTATGCGTAAACTATGTAAAGTATAGTCAAGTGATTTATACTATATTATATTATATTGTAGATCGCGGGTTCGTAGAAGAACCTTTTTGACTTGTGATTGAGATTGGTTGACTATGGTTAGGTAATAAGGTAAGATTTCATACTAAACTTGTACAGAAAGTATTTCATATTGATTTGTGATTGATATTGAGTTTGGAATCGTTTTACGATGCTATTATGGAGCTTTTAATTGTTTTGACGATATTTATATCAAAATAGTTTATGAGATTATTTAAGAGAATTATATTAGAAGGAGGAAGTTCCTCGTGAGACAAGGTTGTGATTATCAAAAGGAGGAAGTTCCTCGTGAGACAAGTTTGAGATTATTAAAAGGAGGAAGTTCCTCATGGTTACCAAGTTTTAATTAAATTGTGGGGTTGCCGGTAAGCGGTATTCCTCGAGTATGGAAGTATGTTGAGTTAACAGTGTCTCAACAATTTATTTTAGTAGTGTATATTGATCAATACTCTTGCCATTCGTCTTCCTTCTTGATACGTTATCAAGTTAGGGGTATGCATACTAGGGACTTTGGTGTTTATCTTATCTAGTGAGCCTAGCTAGCTCATTGGATTTTTATTACTTCCTACTCACAGATTTCAAAGGAGTTATATTTGAAAGTTTTACAGAATGGTTTAGAAAGAAAGTAAAGTGGATTTGAATTATTGAAGGTTGTCTATTATATTCAAGTTGAATATTGTACAAGTGAAATGATTTTGTGGAATACTATGTATGTATTCCACCTGCACATTAGATAGTTCAAAGTTGTTATTGGTATGAAATCTTGCTCAGCCTTTTGGCTGATATTACATGTCTTCAATGTGCAGGGCTTGATGGTGACTAGCTTATATTGGGGTGCGAGCGTTGACTTCACCTAGATGTAGATTTATTAAAGTTAAGACTTCTGCTGCAATAGTTTAGAATTATGGTTTGTTATAGGAGTGTATTAATTAATTACATTTCCTTTTAGTTGTAATAGTTAATAATGAATTTATGTATTAGTAGTAATATCTTTCGCCTTGCGGTTATTAAATGTTTAATAATCGTGGCATAACAGCTCTTGAATTGTCCATGTTTTTTACTCTGTTATGTTTTCTAAAGAAAATGGAAATTCAGGGTTGTTACAGCCTGCAAGCAGTACGCATGCAGTACAAGAAACTGCAATAGCCCAGCTCGGCCCAGTCATAGGTCGACACTTGAGACAACTCACTCAAGGGCTGCAGATATTGCGTCGAGACGCGCGATCCCCTATAAGTGCCCAACAGGCCACAGACGGCTAACCACAGCAGAATGCGTACCTTCTGCTCCTCAGTAGTCCCCTGAAGGGTGAGTCCTCTAGCCACTTTAGACCGGGGAGCGTAAGACGTATTTGGAGGAAGCATATCGGCAACCGGGCCGATCAAACCTCGAACCACCGCCGACTTGAACGGCAACGAATCACCTATCGGCACCCGGACACCAGTAAAAGACAAGCCAGAAATCAAGGAGAAATCGAGCGGAGTGATGGTCAACTCCCCACGACGCATGTGAAAGGAGTTGGTAGTATCTCACCACCACTCCAACAAGCCTCGGACGACAATCTGAGAGGAATGAACCTCTCCCATACTCTCATAAACATCGAGAAAAGAGGCCAGACCACTCTGCTCGATGAGGACAGCTCGATGAGAACCTTTCGGACTTTCCTGAGCCAGGCAAAGTCAAAAGTCCCAAAATAATGAGTATTACCCTCGTCCTGCAAATGTCAGAACAATCAATAAAATGCCTAGGCTATCATATAAAATGAAGTCGACATAACGCGGAATACTTACGACGCCTGAGAGCGGGCGATGTGAAATATGATGCTCCGGGTCAAAGTACAGATGGTCGGGTGTCCACCCCACGGCCTTCCACGCCCTCCTGAATTCGGAAGCTGCCCTACCATCGTCCTACCCACCCGACTCTTCCGACGACATGCTAATCGGATTGAATATCACAAAAGAAACTAAGAATCAAAGAGTTCCCGACTCTAAACTACCAGATTTCATGAATCGGTAAAACAAAAAAAAGGCTTCAAAGCGTCACCGTTACATAAGATTCCCAGAATCCATTTTACAACAGCAAAATAGGTTCATTGCCTAAAACATGATTTCTACCAACAGAGTCATCACACATTCAAAGTTCCCTAAACATGTTTCTAGGTTCCAGACTTAGAAGCTACGCTATTCCTGATTCTGAGATTCATAATCCAAGAATCATCGCACATTCAAAGTTCCCTAATCATGTTTCTAGGTTTCAGACTTAGAAACTACGCATTATCATCACATGTCAAAATTCTCTAAACATATTTCGATGTTCTGGATTTAGAATTCTACAGAATTATTTAACAACGAACTCACATGAAACGAGTATCAAACTCGTGAAGAACAACAAAACTGCCGGAAAAATCACCGGAAAAGCTCATCGGAAAAGTCGCCGGAGCTCACCGGAGTAATCGCTGAAACTCGCCGGCAGCAACGCACGTGGCCTAGTCCGAAAACTACCCACAATGGTCAATATTTTCGGCCTCCAACATAAAAAAAATAAAGAAGAAAGAAAAAAAAAATACGGCGAGTGGAACAAAACTAAAAAAAAAAAAAAAAGGACATGGATACATACCTGACTCACCGGCAACCCGCCTAGAAACTCACCGGAAAACAGTCCAAAGCGGGGTCGAGATTTTTGGAGATTTTCGCACCCCAAATCTTTTTGCTCAAAAATGCCAAAAAAAACACCGCAAAAGTAACAATCAAGCGAAAATAATTACTCCTCCAAAGTAGATCTGAAGAAATGCTCGAGAAACAAGGAGTTTTAGAGCTTTGAAGTTTCGAAAATGGAGTTTGGACCTAAGAGAGAGAGAAATGAAAGAAAACGGCGGAGAAGGAGAGAAAAGGGGAAAAAGAAGGTCGCCCGTGTTTTTTAGGCCATTTGATGGCCTGCGCCCAGCGCGCCACATGCGCCTGACGCTTCATGAGGCAGCGCGTCTAACGCGAAACACTGTGTCCAGCGCAAACACCACGCCAAGCGTAGGTCTATGCGTCTGGTGCACAGTCCCATGCAACACGCTTGTGGGCTTCTTAGCCAAGTGGAACCCACACGCTTAATTCCCAAATGCATTCAAATGTTCGTTACGACATTGCGCATCACAATCCAATGAACTTTCAATCGACCACAACGATTGCCTTGGAATAGGACAAACATTCCGCAACAACTGCCTTGGAATAGGACAAACATTCCACAACAATTGCCTTGGAAGAGGACAAACATTCCCCCATGATTGCCTTGGAATAGGAAAAACATTCCGCAACAACTGCCTTGGAATAGGACAAATATTCCGCAACCATTGCCTTGGAAGAGGACAAACATTCCACCACGATTGCCTTGGAATAGGACAAACATTCCGCAACAACTGCCATGGAATAGGACAAACATTCCGCAACAATTGCCTTGGAAGAGGACAAACATTCCACAACAATTGCCTTGGAATAGGACAAACATTCCGCAACAATTACCTTTGAATAGGACAAACATTCCGCAACAACTGCCTTGGAATAGGACAAACATTCCGCAACAAATGCCTTGGAATAGGAGAAACATTCCGCAACAATTGCCTTGGAATAGGACAAACATTCCGCAACAATTGCCATGGATGCCACACATTCCGCAGCAATTGCCATGGAGGAGGCCAAAAACTCTGACATGAGCCGGATCATAATAGCTCATGATTCCTTTTCCCATATGTCATTTCATTTTTGCACCCATGTTTGTTCCTGAAACTTTCGTTGGTTTTGCAGGTACCGGCGCAAAAGAGTGATTATTGATTGTAGAGCGTCCGGAATCATTCTCCGTCCCGACACGTGTACTTTGACTTTCGGTTTTACAAACCTCAGTCAAAGTGGGGGCTTCTGTAGACACAATCGTGTCTCCCCATTTAAGGGTCCAATGATGAAATATACCGTGGTCTTAGTTGGCACGACCCAATGGAGGAGCAGTCTGAATAACCAGGCAATGTATGTTTTGAATTAATATTATAAAAGCCCAATTAATCAATCCTGATGATTAATTGTAAGTTCAACCCATAAAATGTTTTTAAATCCATTTTAAAAGCCCAATTGAATATTTACTATTTTAATAAATATTTTCCTAATATTTATTGTTTTGATAAATATTTTCTTAATGTTTATTGTTTTGATAAATATTTCCCTAAAAGCTTTTATTATTATCCTTTACCCATAAACCAGATTTTTAATACGGAAAATTCGATCTCCGGATTTTTAGGGATAAAAAAGGCATCTTGAAAGCACGCGTAGCATAGAAAAGGAATATTTTGGAATATTCCGGAATTTGCGTCGGACGCGGCGGCTGCGCTCAGCGCGCCACGTGCGTCCTGCTCATTGGCCATATCGCGTCAGGCACACTAATGAGAACCTGACACGTGGACTTGTGACTCACACAGAGTCCTGCGCCTAGCGCAAGTCTTGTGTGAGACGCAATTTAAAATTTTATCTTCTAAAAAACGCGTTTCCATGTGCAATGTTTTAATTGGAAGGACCACGTCAGGCAGTCCAACCTGCGCCAGACGCGTGTCCGCGCGCCTGCCACGTAGGATTGCGCCTAGCGCAGGTTTTGCGTGGAGCACACGCTTTGTTTTGCCTATAAATATGGCCTGATTTCCCGAATCAAAGACGGCTTGAAATTATTATTTTTACGCACGCAAATACTCTCAAACACTCCAAAACATACTTCAAATACAAAACATCCGAACACTTTTAATCTTCCACATTAATTCTTGTTCCTGATTCTACTATATTCCTGGTTCCAAGATTGCTTCGACTGAAGGTCACTACGCTATTCGATCTAAACCGCATAGGTATAATCCTGAGGGCTCTTGAATAATCATATTTATTTTATTGAAGTTACTAACCTTTTTTTTGTCATGATGTAGAATCTTAATTAATAACCGTGGTTCTTTTGTAAATTCTAACCTCTTTTCTTATATTTTCTGTATATAACGTTCATATTATTATGATTGTCTTGCATGCCTTTTTATCACCCACATGTTATTATGCTAAACAAGACCTAAAGAACTGTTCTAATTAATTCAGATAATTTGGACAACCTGCTAGGAACCTTGTAAAATGATTGCCTAATAACTGATCACTAAGTAATTAGTCTTTTTGTGAGTTTCCTGAACCCATCTAGATTAATTATTTTAGGGTGCTTTAAGATATTGTTTGATTGTTCTATTGCATAAAGTCTGCTGTGAATTGATATTTAGTAGAGGCCAGCAATGGGCAATAAAGTTCCTGACTATATTGTACCCTCACCCCCGAACTCACTTTTTGGTTCCTGACCATCGATGGAGTCATGACGGGGAAATCTCCATTGGATAAGTCCCTAAGATGTCCCTTCCGTTTCAATATCCAATTAGGTTTATGATTCTTCCTCTAAAGAATTGTTGGCGACTTCAAAACGTATTTTTAATAAAATCTTAACAATGGGGTAGTCAAATAAACGCGCTCACACTGCGTGTAGGCAATGAAGGAATTCAAAATCCACGCCTACAGTAATATTCCGATTTCTATTATTGCAAAATTGATATGTTCCTTCTTTGTTGTCATTCTTTGAACTAATTTTTATTCTTCACCCTTTTTACATTTTTCCCAATCTTGACATATTCGTTCTCTATTTTTTACTATTTTAGCCTTTAACTTATGTTTACATGGGGAAAATAATGTAAGAAAATCTTTATCTATACTAATTGGTTTATATTGGTTAAGAAAATTATTTCCTAATATTATATCTTTTCCTACTAATTCAAAGCAATATACCCTAAGTATAATTAGTATTTTATTCCAAATTTGCATTTGTACGTTAGTTTGATAAAGATTAATTCTGCTACTATTATTATTAAATCCGTTTATCCTAAATGGTGTATCTTGTTTCTTCCATTCAGGTAAATAATTTTTTTCAATATTGTAGTTGCTGCTCCTGTATCTACCATCGGTGTATAGTATCTACTTTTATACCCTTCAAAGATTATTTTTATGAGTATATAGATTAAATTACTCATTGATTATTCTAGTTTTAAATTGGATTTGATTATAAGTGAACTCAAGATATTCTGATTTAATTTTCCAAGGTTGAACTTTATTTAAAAATTCTTTTCCTAATATGATTTTGTTATTTAGGGTTACTTCATATTCAACATTTATATCTTGTGTTGTAATATTTATTGTAATAGTTATTAATGCTTTAAATTTTACATTATTGTGCATTATTTTATCTGATAATTTTTCTATAGAGATTGAATTATCTTCTGCATTAATATCTATTTTTGCTTTTAAATTTTCTCCTCCAATTTGTATTATAACATAACATTCTTGTGACCTTATTTGGATAGGTTGATTATTATCTTTTTGTTCTCTAGATCTAGAAAAACTTATTCTTCTTTTTACTATATCTAATTCTCCATAGCTAGGTTTAGAGTATAATTTTAATCCTTTATCTATTGGTAAAAGGAGTTCCATAAAGGGGGCATCTATAGTTATTGGTCCTAGATTATTTTTAGTATAAACTTGGTGTTGGTTAGTTAATATGTAAGCATTTTTACATTGTACTGTCATTACTTTAGATCCGTTTAGCATTCTAATTCCATCTAATATCCAATATAAAACTAATGCCTTTTCTATATTCATATCAGTTAAGCTTATTGAATAATTTGGTTTAATTATGAACCTTACCTTTTGATAAATGAGGTTTCCTTTAAGTTCAGCTATAATTGCTTTTTCTATAGGCTCTTTAATCCTGTCATCTGCTAATTCTAACGGCGTATATATTCCTTCTTTAAAACATGCTTTTAATATTATCTATGTGGCTGCTAATTTTACAAATCTAAATGTAATAGGTTTATTTCCTAATGATCTATTAATTTTTGTTATTTCTTCGTTTAGCACTTCTTTTGTTATTAATGGGACTTTAGTATTACCTTGTACTTGTGTTATATCTATAACGTGTTCTCTATCAGCTATCACTAAATATTCTTTCTTATCTTTCCTAAAAATTTTGTTATCAGATTTTTCTTATTTGGTGATAAAGTAAACCCTTCATACTTCAATTGATTACACTTTTGTAAATCAAATATAGCTCTTTGATCTTTATGTTGTGAAGTAATATTTTCATCATAATCTACTTCCTGTAATTCTTTATCCATCGCTAACAGTTTCAGTGTTATCTTCTTCGCTACTTATTATTTCATTACTATCTGTTTCATATTCTAAAACATATATTTCTTCTTCTGGTGGTATATTATATTTCCCTATTTCATATTCAGCTATATGTAACTCTATAAAGTTATTATTTTTATTTACTTTAGTGCTTTTATTTACTTTAGTTTTGCATTCTCTTGCTATATGACCTATTTGTCCACAATTGTAGCATCTACACTTTTTTGGGTTTTTAATATACTTATAAATTCTTCTCTTTACAAAATAATTTCTGTTTGATTTTTTCTTATGTCTATATTTTCCATATGGTTTAAACCTTGTATACCTTCTTTGTCTTAATTTCGGTTTTTTAGTTCTATGTCTTTTATTTAATCTATAGCATCTAAATTTTGGTATTTCATATTTTTCACAGCAATCACTTATTTTAGCTTGCTTTTTAAAAGCTTTCTGGTTATTAACTTCTGTGCAATAGTTTTTATACCAGGTTTGCAAGAAAGATATTTGTTCTCCTAAGGTACCTGATTTAGGCTCTTTAAAATATGCTTCTTGTACCATAGTATTTATAGGTATTGGTAATTTTTCAAAGTATAATTTTCGAAATATAGCTAGTTGATCAGTTGTTTCAGTTCCCAATTCATAATAATTCAATTGAAAAGCACAATTGTATCTTTTTAAATCTTTTGTACACACGGACCATATTTCCATATTGGATAACTGAGATTTACTATATTCTTTCTTAGCTTCTATATATTTTAAATCTGCATTTAAATTTTCTAATTCTCTTCTAATAGCAATTTCATATTTTTTCAACATTTGTGTTGATTATGTCATTTCATGTCCTTCTATCTTAGTACTTCTTATTTTTGTTTTATCTATTGTTCCTATATGAGTTAATCAATTTTTTACTATTCCTGTGATAGTTCCTTCAATATAATTAGATGCCATATTAACTGGTATTTTTGCTTCTATTAATTTTGCATTTACTTTAGCTACCCAATTTTGTATATCTAGATCAACATTTTCTGAACAATCTAAATTTAAGGTTTCCCCTGTTTGAATATCTTTTGGCATATAGTTATCTTCTATTTTGCTTCGATACTTCCATATATATTCATTTGATCTATTATTATTATAATTATAATTTCTCTTTCTAAATGTAGGTTTATAGTTTCTACTTGTCTCCATGTAATAGTAATCATCATCTGCAGTGAGTACATTAAGCTCTTTGTCTGTAAGAGAATCAGTTTATGAGTATTTTGAGTACCTAAATTCTTGACTCGATTGATCCGAGTTAAAGTCTTCATTGTTTTCATCTATATTATTACTTCAAGTCTTTCTATATCTGTATTTATGGTTTCTAATATATTATTCATTATTGTTTCCTCATATGATTCGTGAATTTATGATATTTCGGTCTTTTCTTTTATATTAAGTATAAGATGTTCTTCTATTTTGTCAAATCTATTATTATATTCTATTTTTAAATTTTGTATCTCATTATTAAAATTATTTTCTACTCTGTAAACTTTATCTAATATTTGTTTAGTATTATTATGTATTATTTTTATAGATTCTTCTATTTTTCTTATTCTTTCGTCATATCTTCTTTCTAACTTATCTAACTTTTTATATATGTAGTTTATTGTTTTGTTTTCTTGATGGTTACCTTCTATGTTTGTTATTTGCACTAAGTCACTTTCTTTAGCTAGTCTTCTTTCTCTGTCAAATTCATTTTCTAATATCATTTCATTTTTGTCTTTTATTAAATATAATCTTCCTTCCATAATTTCCGCAAATTGTCTATTATGATTTGTTTTATATATTTTAAATGGACCATCATGATATCTTATGATTTCTTCATCAATAATCTTTTCATTTTTATTCATTATTTCTGTTGTTCAATGATTCTCTTATACTCAACTTCTATTCTTTTCCTTAAAAGTAATTCCGGAAATAACTGAGAGTATTCTTTAAATATCTTTTTGTCTAAAATTTCATAACCCTGTTCTTCTAATTCTAACGGAACGTCAGTATTACCAGACTCAGTCTTGCTATCCTTTAATAATTCTATAATTAATAATATATTTGTAATTTATTAGTTTTAGATTAGTTACTAGATTATCTTCTTGCTCTAGTTCACTCATTTGTATAGAACATATTGATTTATCTTATATTCATTATAATCTTTGTGTGCTTTGTTAGCTACATCTTCCTGCTCATTTATCTGTATATTTTGCTCTTGATTCTCGTTAATCAATTGTTGAACTAACTCTGAAGAGATAATCTGCATAACAATTTTCATTAGTTTTTAATAACTCAACAAAAAAATCATATTGTCTGATATCAGCTATAATTCTATTTATTGTTATATTTATACTTCAATACTGCACCGTAGCCATTATTAGTTTCACTTGCACCAGTTACTACTATCCATACAAATTCCTTATCTTCATCGGGAAAACTCAATTTTGGTAATTTTCTAACTAATTCTTTGATTTTTTCTAGATTTTTTGTATCGGTATCTATCCACCTAAAATCATTATCTTTTTTCAGCTTTTTAGGTAGTGGTTCAGTAAATTGTGATAATTTTGGAACAAATTCTCTAAATTGGTTTACTATTCCTAAGAATCTTTGTAGTTCCTTTTTGGTGTTAATTTCTTTTTGAAATTCTATCTTTTTTTGAGCTATGTGTTCTTGCATTTTTACTCCTGCTTTATCTATTTCGAATCCAAAAAATTAGATTTGTGTTTTGAATATTTCCATTTTCTTTTTACTTAAAGCTATTCCACTATTATCTATTATTTCTATAAATTGCTCTAATAATTTATAATGTTCTTGTTGTGTTTTAGAGTATATTAGTATATCATCAATATATAATACACAATTTGATAATTGGTTTAAATATTTATCCATAAATGCTTGAAATCTTCCAGGGGCATTTTTATATCCAAATGGTAACACATTCCATTCATAAAATCCATTAGTTACTTTGAATGCAGTTAGCTAGTTAGATTCTTCAGTTAATTTTAATTGATGAAAACCGCTTTTGCAATCAAATTTTGAAAAATAATTATATCCTTTTATTTATCTCATTTTGAGTATTTTATTTGGTATTGGATAATTATAGGTAATTGTTTTCTCATTTAAAAATCTATAATCAATAACCATTCTAGTTTTTGCTCGTTTTTAAACTGAATGATTATTAACTATAAATGCAATACTGCTATGTTTTGAGTTACATGGCCTAATTAATTTTTCTGCTAATAATTCTGTTATATGCATTTAAAATTCTTCTTCATCTCTTTGGGTATTATTAAAGGGTTTTTGAGATATAATGCTATTTTGATCTTTTAATGTGATTTGTATTTCAGATTTATGTTTATGCCAATTTGCTAAAGGATTTTAAATATATAGTTCTTCTAATTTAGTTTTTAAAGAAGTAATTTTATCTAAATGTAATATTCCAATTTCTATTATTATAAAATTGATATGTTCCTTCTTTGTTGTCATTCTTTGAACTAATTTTTCTTCAGAAACGTCAAAAGCCATATCAAAATTAGTGAATTTATGTTAGATTTTCAAATCACGAATTTATAAGATAAAATAGAAGTTTTTTATAACTATTTATATGAAGCACATAGGAGGAAAGATATCGAAACGAAAGATGATTTAATCAAATTAATAACATAAACCCAAACAAAGAAAAATAAACTCTTGGAAAGAAAAGTAGAGCTTAAACATTTACAAAATTCGTTATATATATGACAATTAAATCTCAAATTAAAAGAGCTATAAGAAGAGCTAAATTAAAAATAATGATGGTAATTTTCGAAGCAGATATTAAAAAATTTAGAAAACCGAAATAAAAGAAGAATGGCTAGAATAAAAAAAAAAGGATAAGAGAAAAGGCAAAACTAACAAACGAAAATGATGTTGAAGAAAACTTAGATGATCAAATAGAAATGTTGAATATACAAATAAAAGAGCAGGAAGATGTATCTAACAAAGCACACAAAGATTATAATGAATATAAGATAAATCAATATGTTCTATACATATGAGTGAACTAGAGCAAGAAGGTAATCTAGTAACTAATCTAAAAGTAATAAATACAAACATATTATTAATTATACAATTATTAAAGGATATCAAGGCTGAGTCTGGTAATACTGAGGTTCCGTTAGAATTAGAAGAAAAGGGTTATAAAATTTTAGATAAAAACATATTTAAAGAATACTCTCTGTTATCTCCGGAATTACTTTTAAGGAAAAGAATAGAAGTTGAGTATAAGAGAATCATTGAACAACATAAATAATGAATAAAAATGAAAAGATTATTGATGAAGAAATCATAAGATATCATGATGGTCCATTTAAAATATATAAAACAAATCATAATAGACAATTTGCGGAAATTATGGAAGGAAGATTATATTTAATAAAAGACAGAAAAGAAATGATATTAGAAAATGAATTTGACAGAGAAAGAAGACTAGCTAAAGAAAGTGACTTAGTGCAAATAACAAACATAGAAGGTAGCCATCAAGAAAACAAAACAATAAACGACATATATAAAAAAATTTGATAAGTTAGAAAGAATTTATGACGAAAGAATAAGAAAAATAGAAGAATCTATAAAAATAATACATAATAATACTAAATAAATATAAGATAAAGTTTACTGAGTAGAAAATAATTTTAATAATGAGATACAAAATTTTAAAATAGAATATAATAATTGATTTGACAAAATAGAAGGACAACTTATACTTAATATAAAAGAAAAGACTGAAATATCAGAAATTCACGAATCAGATGAGGAAACAATAATGAATAATACATTAGAAACCATAAATACTGAAATAGAAAGACTTGAAGTAAATAATATAGATGAAAACAATGAAGACTTTAACTCGGATCAATCCAGTCAAAAATTTAGGTACTCAAAATACTCACAAACTGATTTTCCTACAGACAAAGAGTTTAATGGTACTCAATGCAGATGATGATTACTATTACATGGAGACAAGTAGAAACTATAAACCTACATTTAGAAAGAGAAATTATAATTATAATAATAATAGATCAAATGAATATATATGGAAGTATCGAAGCAAAATAGAAGATAACTATATGCCAAAAGATATTCAAACAGGGGACACCTTAAATTTAGATTGTTAAGAAAATGTTGATCTAGATATACAAAATTGGGTAGCTAAAGTAAATGCAAAATTAATAGAAGTAAAAATACCAGTTAATATGGAATCTAATTATATTGAAGGAACTATCACAGGAATAGTAAAAAATTGGTTAACTCATATAGGAACTATTGATTAAACAGAAATAAGAAGTACTAAGATAGAAGGACATGAAATGACTGAATCAACACAAATGTTGAAAAAATATGAAATTGCTATTAGAAGAGATTTTGGAAATTTAAATGCATATTAAAAACATATAGATGCTAAGAAAGAATATAGTAAATCTCAATTATACAATATGGAAATATGTTCCATGTATCCAGAAGATTTAAAAAGATTCAATTATGCTTTTCAATTGAATTATTATGAATTATGAACTGAAACAACTGATCAACAAGCTATATTTCGAAAATTATACTTTGAAAAATTACCAATACCTATAAATGCTATGGTACAAGAAGCATATTTTAAAGAGCCTAAATCAGGTACCTTAGGAGAACAAATATCTTTCTTGCAAACCTGGTATTAAAACTATTGCACAAGAAATTAACAACTAGAAAGCTTTTAAAAAGCAAGCTAAAATAAGTGATTGCTGTGAAAAATATGAAATACGAAAATTTGGATGCTATAGATTAAATAAAAGACATAGAACTAAAAAACCAAAATAATGACAAAGAAGGTATAAAAGGTTTAAACCATATGGAAAATATAGACATAAGAAAAAATCAAACATAAATTATTTTGTAAAGAGAAGAATTTATAAGTATATTAAAAACCCAAAAAAGTGTAGATGCTACAATTGTGGACAAATAGGTCATATAGCAAGAGAATGCAAAACTAAAGTAAATAAAAGCACTAAAGTAAATAAAAATATTAATTTTATAGAGTTACATATAGCTGAATATGAAATAGGGAAAATAATATACCACCAGAAGAAGAAATATATGTTTTCGAATATGAAACAGATAGTAATGAAATAATAAGTAGCGAAGAAGATAACACTGAAACTGTTAGCGATGGATAAAGAATTACAGGAAGTTGATTATGATGAAGATATTACTTCACAACATAAAGATCAAAGAGCTATATTTGATCTACAAAAGTAGAATCAATTGAAGTATGAAGGGTTTACTTTATTACCAGATAAGATATTTGAGAAAAATCTGATAACAAATTTTTTTAGGAAAGATAAGAAAGAACATTTAGTGATAGCTGATAGAGAACACGTTATAGATATAACACAAGTACAAGGTAATACTAAAGTCCCATTAATAACAAAAGAAGTTATAAACGAAGAAATAACAAAAATCAATAGATCATTAGGAAATAAACCTATTACGTTAATCTAATATTTCTATAAATTGCTATTCCACTATTATCTATTATTTCTATAAATTGCTCTAATAATCTATAATGTTCTTCTTGTGTTTTAGAGTATATTAGTATATCATCAATATATACTACACAATTTGATAATTGATTTAAATATTTATCCATAAATGCTTGGAATCTTCCAGGGGCATTTTTATATCCAAATGGTGACACATTCCATTCATATAATCCATTAGGTTCTTTGAATGCAGTTAACTGTTTAGATTCTTCAGTTAATTTTAATTGATGAAAATCACTTTTGCAATCAAATTTTGAAAAATAATTATATCCTTGTATTTGTCTCATTTTGAGTATTTTATTTGGTATTGGATAATTATAGGTAATTGTTTTCTGACTTAAAATTCTATAATCAATAACCATTCTAGTTTTTCCTCGTTTTTGTTCTGAATGATTATTAACTATAAATGCACTACTGCTATGTTTTGAGTCACTTGGCCTAATTAATTTTCCTGCTAATAATTCTGTTATATGCATTTTAAATTCTTCTTCATCTCTTTGGGTATTATTTAAGGGTTTTTAGATATAATGCTATTTTGATCTTCTAATGTGATTTGTATTTCAGTTTTATGTTTATGCCAATTTTCTAAAGGATTTTCAATACATTGTTCTTCTAATTTAATTTTTAAAGGAGTAATTTTATCTAAATGTAATATTCCGATTTCTATTATTGCAAAATTGATATGTTCCTTCTTTGTTGTCATTCTTTGAACTAATTTTTCTTCTTCGCCCTTTTTACATTTTCCCAATCTTGACTTATTCATTCTCTAGTTTTTACTATTTTTGCCTTTTACTTATGTTTACATGGGGTAAATAATGTAAGAAAATCCTTATCTATACTAATTGATTTATATTGGTTACGAATATTATTTCCTAATATTATATCTTTTGCTACTAACTCAAAGCAATATACCCTGGGTATAATAAGTATTTTATTCCAAATTTGTATTTGTACGTTAGTTTGATAAAGAGTAATTCTGCTACTATTATTATTCCAAAACATACTAGTTAATAATCATTCAGAACAAAAACGAGGAAAAACTAGAATGGTTATTGATTATCGAATTTTAAATGAGAAAACAATTACCTATAATTATCCAATACCAAATAAAATACTCAAAATGAGACATATACAAGGATATAATTATTTTTCAAAATTTGATTGCAAAAGTGGTTTTCATCAATTAAAATTAACTGAAGAATCTAAACAGTTAACTGCATTCAAAGTAGCTAATGGATTTTATGAATGGAATGTGTTACCATTTGGATATAAAAAAATGCCCCTGGAAGATTCCAAGCATTTATGGATAAATATTTAAATCAGTTATCAAATTGTGTAGTATATATTGATGATATACTAATATACTCTAAAACACAAGAAGAACATTATAAATTATTAGAGCAAATTGTTGAAATACTAAATAATAGTGGAATAGCTTTAAGTAAAAAGAAAATGGAAATATTCAAAATACAAATCGAATTTTTAGGAATTGAAATAGATAAAGCAGGAGTAAAAATGCAAGAACACATAGCTCAAAAAATTATAGAATTTCAAAAAGAAATTAATACCAAAAAGGAACTACAAAGATTCTTAGGAATAGTAAACCAAGTTAGAGAATTTGTTCCAAAATTATCACAATTTACTGAACCACTTACTAAAAAGCTGAAAAAAGACTATGATTTTAGGTGGACAGATACCGATACAAAAAATCAAGAAACAATCAAAGAATTAGTCAGAAAATTACCAAAATTGAGTTTTCCCGATGAAGATTAGGAATTTGTATGGATAGTAGAAACTGATGCAAGTGAAACTAATAATGGCTACGGTGCAGTATTGAAGTATAAATATAACAATGATAAAAGAGAATATTTATGTAGATACCACTCAGGAACATTCAAAGCAAATGAAACCAATTGGGATATAAATAAAAAAGAACTAAAAGCATTGAAATACGGTATTAAAAAATTTGAACCTTATATAGTTTATAAAAAATTTATAATAAGAACTGATAATAAAACTGTAAAGTGTTGGCTAACCCAGAAATTACAGGATTCTATTACAAGGAAGGAAATAAATAGAATTATAGCTGATATCAGACAATATGAATTTTCAGTTGAGTTATTAAAAACTAATGCAAATTGTTATGCAGATTATCTCTCCAGAGTTAGTTCAACAATTGATTCACGAGAATCAAGAGCAAAAAATACAGATAAAAGAGCTAATGAAGGAATTAACTCTTATGAAAAGAGAAGCTTCCAATCCAATTAAGGAGCAAAAAAGATATTGGTTGTAGCCAAAGGTATAATACTAGAAGCAGAGCTATCATCAAGAAAGTTAACTCTCCTTCAAACAAAAGAAATATGTCATTACAAAGTTATTTCCCAAACCAAGTTAACTCCAAACCAATTATTAATGAGATCGAATTCCCAAATCTCGTGCCAGATACTACCTCTTTTAAAGAAAAAAGTTTGCGTGGAGTGGTTGATGAAAGACAAAGGTAAATTTATTTGGGAGAGAGGAAGAGAGAAAAGATTTTTTAGTAGGGAAAGTCACCCCTTTGATGATGCCTTCTCTACATCAAGGTTTCTATTATTTATAGGCAAAGTTCGTACATTAAAGTTGCCTTACATACTGTTTCTACTTTTACAGCTGTTACGTACTATTTCTACTTTTACAGCTGTTTACATGCCTTATCTCTTAGCTATCTTTTATGCTTTTACAAAACATTATCTCTAAACTTATCTTAACATTAAACATTATGTTGTGGCGAATTTTCCATCGCTACTTTATTCTGATGTCACTTCATGTAGACTTCCTGATGATTCTCCCTTATCTTCTTCCTCTATATCTTCAATCTTAGGAACAATAGTTTGTTGGTTTCCGCATATCAGACACGTATGGTAATTTTCTTGCTGCATCCATCTACAATATTTTTTCAAAGTATCCAAAATCATAAAATTTCTCGTAATGTATTTGGTTACTGGTTCTTGATTTGGACGAAGTAGACTCCATATACATGACTTTATGGTTTCTACTGCTTCATAGCCATATTCTCTACTTTGAGAAATAATTAATGTATTGAGCTCCTTGTGGTTTATCCATACTGGAGTTTTAACGATATTACACAAGGCTTCATAGATTGTCTTGATTTTAACTGCTCTCTTTTCACTAAGAATATCTTGTACATCATTTAGATTTATCTCAGGCTGAGCCATTATCTTTTCGGGGATGATGTAATTTGTTGTACATCCCATCTTTATAACTCTGATACATTGCTTAATCTCCTGTAGGGTAACTTCGCCAGTGGCAGTATAACATCTTACAAATATCATTGGAGACTTTGTAATTTGTAAATAGTTTTTGGCTACTTTGTATAAACTGGGGATTGAAGATAACTCATCTCCATTCATTGTATAAATTGAGTTAAGGAGTCCATAATCATATGCTGCCTTGACCAGTTTTGTATTACATCCTGGTAATGCAATTAGCTCATTTATCTTTCTCAGAGGATTAGTAACATAACCTCATTCTATCTGCATGGTTATCTTTGATAGTAATTTCGGGAGTTGTATTCAACTTATTTGCAATTGTCTGGAAATTTGAAATATATTGTCGAACCAGAGGGTTCATAGTTTGTTTGGTTCCATGGGTTAGTTTTTCTTTAAACGAGGTAGTATCTGGCACGAGATTAGGTAATAATCTCATTAATAATTGGTTTGGAGTTAACTTGGTTTGGGAAATAACTTTGTAAAGACATATTTCTTTTGTTTGAAGGAGAGTTAACTTTCTTGATGATAGCTCTGCTTCTAGTATTATAACTTTGGCTACAACCAATATCTTTTTGCTCCTTAATTGGATTGGAAGCTTCACTTTTCATAAGAGTTAATTCCTCCATTAGCTCTTTTATCTGTATTTTTTGCTCTTGATTCTCGTGAATCAATTGTTGAACTAACTACGGAGAGATAATCTGCATAACAATTTTCATTAGTTTTTAATAACTCAACAGAAAATTCATATTGTCTGATATCAACTATAATTCTATTTATTTCCTTCCTTGTAATAGAATACTATGGGTTAGCCAACACTTTACAATTTAATTATCTGTTCTTATTATAAATTTTTTATAAACTATATAAGGTTCAAACTTTTTAGTACCATATTTGACTGCTTTTAGTTCTTTTTTATTTATATCCCAATTGGTTTTTTTTTGGTTTGAATGTTCCTCAGTGGTATCTGTTTTGTCCACTTGTCCAACAAGTAAGTTGTAGGCTTAGCTTCCTTGTCGAGCAAGTAAATTAGTATCTTGAGTGTTCTTCAGCTGGAGACTTGTGCAACGATGTCTGAATCCGCTTACTCCTTAGCCTTGGCTTCGCTCCCGAACCTGCAAAAAGGGACCCACCCTGGAGGTTTGGGTGGTGGTTCCCCCTCCGATGCTTAAGTCAGATATCAGGAGTAGTGAGAGAAAGTAGAGATAGAGAGAGAAAGTGAGAGAGTATTTTATCAGAGTAACTTTGCACTGTTTGCATTGATTTCTCTTTCTCCTGATTTCAGGGGTATTTATAGTGATAGCAAGATGACAGCTAACCTTAAAATCTGACCTAGAATAGTGGCTTTTGATTGGCTGAAGAATCAGATCATGACACGTGGCAGGCCATGATTTGGGAGGGTTTATCAACCACTCTCATGCAGCCACCTTACATTCTTTGGGCTCACCTGTTGGGCCGGAATTTAGACCTTTTAACTCTGTCGAGGGTAGCCCAAAGATGCAAGACATTTCTTCTCTTTAACTAAGGTGACACGTGTACGACTCGATAAGCCCAAGTGTCTCGAGAAGAGCCGTAGATGTTAGACTACAACATTTGCCCCTAAAAGGGCTTTTACATTGGCCCATCGACGGTTAAGGCCCTTTTACCCTCAAGGTAGTTCAAATCCGGGTAAAGTGGTGCGCCTTCTTACGGGTTCTACCGGTCATATTCGACCGTTGTATTATTTTTTCGGTCATTCTTGACCGGTTCCACAAGTTTCTTATTCCTCTATAAATACCCTTGGAGCAAAGACATTGAATCATTTAGCACTTCGAACAAATTTGTCTAGAGAGAGAAACTCGAGAATTTTCTAGAGAGAGAGAGAGATAGATCGTCCGGCTTCGACATTCTTCACCGAATTGCCCAGGACGTTCTTAGCGGTATCGTTTCTTTGAACTCTTCATTCTTTATTCTTTATTTTTTTCTTAGAAAATCAATAAAATGGAATCATCTTCGTCAAATAATCTTAGCCAACCAAGAGCTTGTCTTCACCCTAGAACCGATACTTCTTCTTCGGCACATTCTAGAGTTGGGCCTCTTACGGCCGAGTATATATATTTTCATAGTTTTGGCCGAGAAAGTCGGACGACCCGGTCTTTACCTCGTGCACGGTAATGCGGCGCGCGTCAAGCAAACGGCCCGTCTAAGACGAAAAGCAATAATCCCACAAATAGCTCGGATATGGAGGAATCCACTTGGACGGGTGCCCGATGAGGCAAGAGAGGTCCAAAGTGCTCGGTCTTTGGACGGGCATCCTTTTGACCATGAGGCGAAAAAACTCCGAAATAAATCCACAAACCGGTACTTACGGTAGGGACGCCGAAATGGTAGAGATCGGCGAAGGCAATAACGGTAGCAATTACGAAGGCTGGCCGAAGAATCGACGGTGCCTCTACTACCTCGTCGGAGATTAGAAGACGTTTAGGTCCCCTTTCGATCCGGGTTTCATTTTGGTCAACCGTAAGTGGTTAGAGAAACTAGGACCGAGACCCTAATTACTTATCGTCTTTCATGCCCATGCCGGGCTTTTCCTTTGTCATTCCTAACAAGGACGCGACGATCTTGAGCGCTCCTAAGAACCATTTCGCGGTCTATAAACTAGCCTTAGACGCTGTGGATTGAGGTTTCCCCTCCATGACTTCATAGAACAAGTGCTACAAGCACTACCACATAGGCCATAATCAGGCGGCTCCTAACGCTTGGCACAACGTCCCGACGTTTATCGCCGTCTGCGAGCTACGCGGCCTAGCCCTTTCTCTTCGAGGCCTTTACCCACATCCACTATGCGGCCAAGGTACCGGGCGCGTGGACGGGACATGGCTCGGTATCTGCAACCGCCACGGCTTCCTTACGGCTTGGGGAAACCTTCGAAAATGCATGAATGGAAAGCCGACTTCATCTTTTTAAAAGCGGCCAATGATTCGGCTGCGAGAGAGCTATAGATTCCATAACCGGTCCGTCACGAATACGGGACGGAAGCGATCTGGGCTGGAATTGGAGGACAATTTCGATGATGAAGTTGTGGAGTACTTCGGGACAAAAGAGTACTCCGAGGCCCAGTAGACGTTCCATTAAAGGGCCAGCCAACCTGGATACCTTTTAAGGAAATGTTTTACCAAGACGACTTCTTGGTTCTTTGCCGGCTTGAGGTTGGCCGATGATAAAGGTATATATTAAAAATCATCCAACTAAAACTCTTCGTCTATAGTCCATTTGATGAACACATTTTTGTCCTTTGCAGACTCGGCCAGACAACGCCTCGAAGCATCTTGGACGGGGGAGATTAGCATGTCCCAATTTACCGCCAACCTTTGGAAGGAGTTTGCAAAGAGCAAGTCTTAGAAGAGGGCAGAAACATTGGTAATAATAATTTTTTTTTTTTTTTTTTTTTTTCCGAGGATCATATGTGCTCGTCCGAAATTGTCATCCAATTTTTGGACGAGGGTCACCCAAAGAAGGAGAACGTCCAGACTTGGATGGTCACCTTCTTGGTGCCAAACTCGTCCGAAGTTGGCATACAATTTTCGGACGAGGGTCGCCCAAGGAAGGAGAGCGTCCAGAATTGGACGGTCACCTTCATGGCGCCATACTCGTCCGAAGTTGGCATCCAATTTTTCGGACGAGGATCGCCCAATGAAGGAAATCGTCCAGACTTGGACGGTCACCTTCATGGCGCCATATTCGTCCGAAGTTGGCATCCAATTTTTCGGACGAGGGTCGCCCAAGGAAGGAGAGCGTCCAGACTTGGACGGTCACCCTCTTGGCGCCATACTCGTCCGAAATTGGCATCTAATTTTCGGACGAGGGTCACCCAAAAAAGGAGGTCGTCCAGACTTGGACGGTCACCTTCTTGGCGCCATACTCGTCCGAAATTGGCACCCAATTTTCGGACGAGGGTCACCCAAAGAAGGAGATCGTCCTGACTTGGACGGTCACCTTCTTGGCGCCCTACTCGTCCGAAATTGGCATCGAATTTTTGGACGAGGGCCACCAAAAGTATGAGAACGTCCAGACTTAGACGTGCACCTTCTTGGTGCCCTACTCGTCCGAAATTGGCACCTAATTTTCGGACGAGGGTCACCCAAAGAAGGAGATCGTCCAGACTTGGACGGTCACCTTCTTGGCGCCCTACTCGTCCGAAATTGGCATCGAATTTTTGGACGAGGGCCACCAAAAGTATGAGAACGTCCAGAATTAGACGTGCACCTTCTTGGTGCCCTACTCGTCTGGAGTTGCACAATTTTTTGGACGAGGGCCACCAAAAGTATGCGAACGTCCAGACTTGGACGGGCACCTTCTTGGCGCCCTTCTCGTCTGGAGTTACACAATTTTTTGGACGAGAGTCTTCCATAGAACTTCTATATTTGAACGGTCACCTTCTTGGGGACATACTTGTCTGCATATTTGTCTTTTCAGAAAAATGCTCCTACCAACAAACTTCCACCCGGGAAATCGTCCTCGTCCAAAAAGAGGCCAACTACAGCTGCTGACCAGCCTTCAGCGAAGAAGCCTAAGGGCTTCACAAGGAAGAAGGCAGATAAGACGACTCCACTTGGTGAGGTTGGGGAGAGAAGTATGCCTCCCCCCTCAGCCAAGGTTCCTAAAAAGGAGCCTTCGGCTGTTGCCCCGGCAGAGGAGGGAGAGGGTGCTCATGCGGCTGTTCCGCTCAGCGTGTTGCCGGCCGACTCTACTGAGGTCAAACCGGAGTCTGCCGTGGCTCTAGTTGCACCAGAATCTGGAGCGGCGACTGAGAACTATCCAGGGTTCAGCGGTTCGGTGGCTAAGCTGGTGCCACAGATGCCCTTAGCTGTTAGGACGGCATCTATTTCGTCCGGTGAGTCGTATTACCCCAATATAGTTAGGACGGTGCGGGTCGGTGAACTGTCCATGAGTCCGTCCAATAGACAATCCATCGTCATTCCTATCAAGATAACTGACTCTCCCCCTCTTTCAGATAAGGGCAAAGGCCCTGCTATTCCCCCAACTCCTCCCCTCGTTGATTCGGACGAGGAGTCTTCTCTGCTTTCGCCAAAATGTCGAAGCCGGAGAAGGAGCGACTTAAGCGGGGAGCTCTTCAAGTGCTACCCCGAATCCTACATTAAGGGATTAAGGGGGCGTCTGTTGGCATGTGGGCTACATGTCTCGACTACTTTGCCGAGGTATTGCCTTTAGCTTTGCTTTATTTTATACTTGATACAAATTTTGGTTCTTTCACTCGTCTAATAACTTGGTTTGTTTTCATTGTTCCGGCTTACGGCTCGCAAAGCATGCTAACTGAAGAATGGGCGAGGGAGCTCAGAAAAGAGAACAAGCACCTCGTCCATCTTGCTACAACGGCCGGCGACAAGGCCATTCACGACATTGAGATGGCGAATACTCTCCATCGTCAGTCACTCGATGCATTGGAGAAAAGGTCGGCAGAACTTGAATCCAAGAACAAGAAATATCTTGTTACCATCAATGATCAGTACAAGGAGAGAGACCATCTGAAGATGATCATCAACACTCTCTCTACAGATCTTAAGGGTGAGAGAGACGCCGCCCTTCTTGCCGCTGCTCGGTGAGAAGGGAGAACATTCTTCTAAGGGCGAGAACGCTCGTGCGGAAAAAGACGGTTTCCCAAACCTTTGACGATGCCAAAAAGGGGCTTGAACATGTTGTAGAAACGTCCAAAGGTTGGGCCGTCAAGGCCTTCGAAATCTTGGTGAAGCCGAGGAGGTCCCGGAGCTTTGTCCGTCGCTCGGAATACCAACGAGTGCCCATAGGGCCATGGTGCATGCTGAGGATCCTCCGGAGTTTATAGAGTCGGGCGACGAGGCTTCGCCCGAAGATGAGGAGCCCGAGGACAACCAAGAAACTCATGTTGAAGACGAAGCCTAGTTTTAGGTTTATTTTTCTAGTTTCTTTAGTTATCTGCCGTTGTAGCTTTCAGTAATCACATTTTGTAAATTTACTCATGATATATATGAAAGACTTTTGCCACTTGCTTGCCTCTTATTTTCATCAATTCCCATTTGAATATCACATTAACTTTGAATTGTTTCTAAGTACAAAAGTTGACTCGTCTTGAACATCGTAGACGATCTGCATAATATGATTGAAACACTTGTTTTGGACGACCTTGTTCTCCTGAGCTCGTCTTTTAGGCTTCTATCATTCCCCCCTTCTTGGGCTTAGTTCAACCGTACATGGTGGGCGAGCCAAAGACCAAGAAGGAAAGCGGCCTACTTTGGCCGAGCTCGCTTGAAACTATCGGACGGGCTTGTTATATATGTTGAACGCATGTTTTAGCCGAGCTTCCTTGAGGGAGCAACACTCGTCATTAAGTAGTGATACCTTACTAGGGTCTAGGCTACTTAGGCGGCCGTGCTTGTGAAGATAAGTATCCTTTACTAAGGACTTATTTCAGGCCAGCTTTCTCTCAGAGACTTTGACGTTACTCTTACTAGAGGTTTTGTCAGATTGACGGCCTTGTATGTGCTATACTTTGGCCGGTCTCTTCGATGGAGTGATGTTCGGCATAAAAATGAGTAATTGTGACGCTTTTCCTTTTTTATCCAAGTTACTGTCACTTTTAGACGAGTAACTGATTTAATGCCCCAAAGTGAGTTAAGTTGGTAAAAACAAATAAGGAAATAAGAAAGTAGGAATTGTATAATATGGATTTTGCTTGACGGAATGCCAAGATGCATGTATACAATTCTTTTTTCTAATTTGTGCCGCGGCACTTTGGATTAGCTACAAACTACCTCATAGACATTCGACGGTGGAGTGAATTAGACGTGATACTTTTTCAAATTATCGGAATTCCAAGTACGGCGTGCGGTCGTCCATCCGGATCCCGAAGACGAAAAGTACCCTTTGCGCAGTTCTTGGATAATCATGTAAGGTCCTTCCCAATTAGGTGTTAGCTTCCCTAACTCTTTTGCTCGTCCAACCGCTTCCATCTTTCTAAGGACAAGATCCCCTACTTTGAGTGGTCGTCTAACAACTCTTTTGTTAAACTCCCGAGCCATACGCAGTTTGTACAATTGCATTCTTAGCAAGGCATTGCCCCTGACTTCTGGCACTTGGTCCAAAGCCGTGCGTAATGCAGCCCAGTTGGCGTCTTACGAGTACGGCATAACTCGCGGGGTGGGTTCTTCAATCTCAATGGGCAAGACGGCTTACGTGCCGTAGACTAACATGAAGGGCGTCTCCCCGGTAGAGTTCTTGGCGGTTGTTACGATGGACCATAACACCAACCTGCGGCTCTTGAACCCATTGTCCCTTGGCATTTTCTAGCTTCTTTTTGATTCCATTTGATAGAATCTTGTTGAAGGACTCTACCTGCCCATTTGCTTGTGGGTGGGCAACGGCAGCGAAGTGTGCTTTTATTTCTCTTTCTGCCAACCACTCCTTCAGTTTAGGTGTTTCAAATTGGGGGCCATTATCAAAGACGATGGACTGTGGTATGCCAAAACGGGTTATAATGTTTTTCCAGATGAAGCCCTTGACGTCGTTTGTCGTAATTCCTCGCATGGCCTCTGCCTCTATCCATTTAGTGAAGTAATCAACGGCCACGATCACAAACTTCTTTTGTCCAGCGGCCACTGGGAAAGGTCCTAGGATATCCATGCCCCATTTGGCAAAGGGTAAAGGGAACAAGATGGGGGTTAAGTAGTTGGACGGCTTCTGATGCACATTTCCATGCTTCGACAAGCTGTCACACTTCTTTGCATAGACTAGAGCGTCTTCCTTTAAGGTTGGCCGGTAGTACCCCGTCCTTAAAGCCTTCTCCCCTAAAGCTCTTCCCCCAATGTGAGAAGCACAAGCTCCTTCATGGAGTTCTTTCGGGACCTCCAGGACCATCTTCTCCCGGTGACGCACTTGAGCGAGAGGCCGGTTGAATGATTTCTTGTAAAGTGTCTCGTCCCATAGCTCAAACCACTTGTCCCTAGCCTTCACATACTTGGCCTCTACGGGATGCGAAAGGCAATCGTCCCCGTCTTCTTGTATTCTATGATCGGCTCCATCCCGGACGATCCGCGGGTGAGAAACATAATCTGCTCTTGATCGATGCTCTTTTTGGGTTTGACTTCCCAAAATCTTGTTCTTGGCACATCACCTTCAGCCCGAGGCCAACTTCGAGAGAGCATACGCTTGATGATTTTCGACCTTGGTACTTGGTCGAGGACAAATCGTTTTAATGGCTCTATCTCATCTTTGATGAGTTGCATGTATTTGCTCATTGAGGCTTCTTTGCATTCAAAATCTCCATTAACTGGGTCGACCACTAAGAGGGAGTCCGATTTGGCCTCGATCTCAGCGCCGCCAGGCCGCTTTGCACATTTTGATTCTCGCCAAGAGTGCCTCATATTCGGCTTCGTTATTGGACGCTACGAACCGGAATCTTAATGCATATTCAAACTTGTCCCCTTCGGAAGATTGGCAAATGATTCTGCGCCACATCCATTGATTGTGGACGAGCCATCAACCATGAGCGTCCAATGCCTTCTTCCTCTTCTTGGATCGGATATCGGCTCTATGGTCGGCCGAGTAAGTTCGACTATAAAGTACGCCAAGGCTTGCCCTTTAATGGTTGTCCTTGGTTCAAAGGATATATCAAACATGTTAAGCTCCACCGCCCATTTTAACATTCGTCCAGCGGCTTCCATCTTCGGTAGAACTTGCTTCAAAGGCCGATCGGTGTAGACGATTATACGTGCGCCAAGAAATAGGGCCTTAACTTTCTACGGCCATGACGAGGGCCAATCCAAACTTCTCAACGGGAGTGTACCTATTTTCGCGTCTTTGAGTACGTGACTCACGAAGTATATTGGGACTTGGACGGATTCTCTTTCGGCCCGGCGAAACGGCACTCACGGCTTGAGCGGACACGCGAAATATACAAACGACTTCTCCCCCCTCGGCGGGTGACCAACCTAGGAAGGCTGCCGAAGGTGGTCCTTGACCTGTTGTAGTGCTTGCTCCGCCTCATTTGTCCACTCAAACTTAGCTTTTTTCTTAATGGTAGCGAAGAAGTGATGGCACTTGTCGCCTGACTTAGACAGGAAACGTCCAAGGGCAGCCAAGCAACCCGTCAGTCTCTGAACTTCCTTTACCTTGGACGGAGACTTCATGTCTAAAATAGCTTGTATCTTTTCGGGATTTGCTTCAATTCCCCTTTGATCCACCAAGAAGCCTAAAAACTTCCCGACAAAACTCCAAACACACATTTCTTTGGGGTTCGGCTTTAACTTGTATTTCTCGAGAGTTTCAAAAGTTTCTCTCAAATCACCAACATGATTTTCTTCTTGACGGCTTTTGACTATCATATCGTCAATATATGCCTCCATATTTCTTCCCAATTGTGGCTGAAAAACCGTATTGATCAATCTTTGAAAAGTGGTCAGGGGCATTGCGCGGGCCGAATGGCATTCTCAACCCGGCCATATAGTCCTTTTCGGTGATGAAGGACGTCTTGTCCCGATCCTCGGGCCAAAATGGGATTTGATGAAAGCCCAGAATAAGCGTCCATGAAGCTCAGCAAAGCATGACTAGCTGTAGAGTCTACCGGACGATCCAACTTAGGCAAGGGGAACTGGTCCTTAGGACAAGCCTTGTTGAGGTCGGTGTAGTCCACACACATCCTCCAGGTGCCATTGGGCTTTGGCACCATGACCACATTAGCTATCCGGTCTCGGGTAATAGGTTTCTTTGATGAACTTGGATTCCAACAACTTCGAACTTCTTGGTCAACCGCTTGATTTCTAGCCAGGTCCCAAATGCCTTTTCTTCGACGGACTGCCTTTAATTTTGGATCAACATTTAGCCGATGGACGGCTACTTCTGGATCAATTCCAGGCATTTCTTCAACACAATAGGCAAACACGTCTTGAAATTCTTTCAGCAAGCTGATTAAGAGGCTTTTTAAGCCCAAAGAGAGTGAAGAACCAATTTTCAAGGTTCGTTCTGGACGAGCCTCATCCAGACAGACGTCTTCTGGGGCCTCGGCGGTTACGGGCTCTATTGCTAGTCCCATGATGGCCATCACTTCTTCGAGCAAGGGAGGCTCTTCCTTGATGATTTCATATTTTCTCTTCTTCTTTGGGAAGATGCTCGGACGCCTTCCTTGAGGGAGCGAGGGCGTCGAGGGCTCTCAATGGCCGTCTTCAATGAGGCCAAGTGGTCCTTGACGATTCGGACGTTTTCCTCTCGCTAACCACCTTCGTCTTATCCTTCTCTATTTCGGACGTTTTCCTTTCACCAAGCACATGCGTCGATCTTCATTGCATATCTTCCATGAGGACGGCTTGAGGGTAGTCAGATAACACTCCCTAGCCACCTGCTTGGTCCCCATATAATGAGCCAATCTTGCCATCATCACACTCATACTTCATCAACATCAAGTGGGTAACTATTACGGCTTTGACGTGATTCAAAGTTGGTCGCCCAAGAATGACATTGTAGGCTGTCAAATCTCGGACTACCAAGAACTTGATAAACAAAGTTCTAGCGGCATCCTTTTCTCGCACTCGAACAGGCAAAGTAACAGTTCCCATTGGGTGGATGACTCCTCCCCCAAACCCTATGATGGGATGGTGAACAGGAACCAAGTTCTTTTCATCAAATTTTAATGCGGACAAGCGATCGGCAACGATGATGTCCGTCGAGCTTCCGAGTGTCGATCGGAATCCTTCTTACTCTCAAGTTTGCTATTTTCATTTCTACAACCAAAGGATCATCATGGGGAGTCCTCAACCTGCCCCGATCTTGCTCACTAACTACCACCCTTGGAAAGGGCTCAGCCTTTGTCTGATCGGCTAACAAAACTTGGCCAAGCTCCCTAAGGTAGTTTTTGTGTCCTCTATTGGTTGGTCCTCCAGCGGCAAAACCCTCCGAAATTACGAGAACAACATCCTCGTCACGTGCTCTCACTTTCCTTCTTCTTAGGCGCCGATTGTCTTTTCTTTGAAACTTCCTTCCCCCTTGAGGCATATAGGGGTTCATCTTTCCCTTTCGAGCTAGCTCCTCCAAAGCCTTCTTGAGGTGCTTACATTCATTAGTTTCGTGACCGCAATCCTTGTGGAAGTGGCAATACTTGCTCTTATCTCTATTTCTATAAGGGGTTTTCATCTCAGCTGGGGCCTTCAACTCATATTGATCCTTAATCTCCATGAGAATGGAGTATTGATCCTTGTTAAATTCAATAGGATTGGATGAGGATGGCTCAGCCTCTTTTCTCTTGCTCCTCCTAGATGAAGTGGTGGAGGTTATAGCCCAAGTCTCGGCCTTCTTGGGGTTGCTCTTCTTTGGCTGAGCAACCTCTTCAGGCTTCTTAGACTCGGGATGCTTTGCCTCAGCACACACTTCGGTAGCGTGAATAAACGCTTCAGCTTCCCTTAAGGCTTCGGCAAGAGTGGAGATTTTCTTTTTAACAAGATCAAACTTAAAGCTTCCCGGCCTTAGACCCCTAATGAAGGCGTCAAAGGCCACTCCAGCATTAAGATCTTGGATCTGAAGGGCTTCAAGGTTGAATCTCTTAACGAAACTTCTAAGAGCCTCCTTAGGTCCCTGGACGACCTTGCCTAGGTGCATGCTTGTTTTTTGCTCTTGCTTGTTGGCAATAAACTAGTGAATAAGAAACTGAGTTCCGTGAAATTATTGGTGAATTGGGTGGAAGATTGTTAAACCACTTCGAGCTACTCCCTTCGAGTTGCTTGGGAAGTTTTTACACCGGTAGCATCATCTACTCCTTGGACGTACATCGATGTTTGTAAGCGAGATAAGTGATCATCGGGATCTGTTGTTCCATCAAAAGGTTCTATAGTAGGGAGTTTAACCTTTGGGAAGGGGGAGCCTCCATTATCTCGGCCGAGAATGGAGTGGGCCGGTTAATGCGGAGGGCTCCCATCTGTCCTTCAATGGGTATGTACTCCTTACGATAATCCTTTAACACCGGATCGGAGCGACATGCTTGCGAGGCAAGGGACGCCTATAGACCATGGGTTGAGCCACTTGTCTTCTCTGCCGTGGATGAACAAGAGAGTGACTTAAACTTCGTTCCTCCCCTACGGACGACAACCTCAAAGGAGGGTCTCTCGGGTATGATGTAGAACTCGTCGGCGATCGTTGTATTCTTCTTGCTCTCTTTGCTTCTAGATATTCTCTGGCATCTGTTTCCATTCGGTGCCCGCTTGGACGAACATGGTCTCGGGTCCTTACCACCGGGTTCCGAGTCCATCTTCCTTCGGCCGATCATTATCCTCACGTTTGCTTTCCTCTTGCCGTTCTCTAGAGGGTTCCGACGAGCAGTCGACTAGGACTCGGACGATCGTCTTGGGAACGTCCCCTAGGGGGAGGTGGATTGTTAGCAGTGGCTCGGGGTTAAGTTTGGAAAAACAACATATTGCTCTTGATCCGCTCTGGGACGACTGCAGCCATCTTTGCACGGAAATCGTTCAAGGCGTTCTCTAGATGGGCGGCGATCCTTGGACGTTCAAGATTCTCTTGAATGACAGAGTTCTTGGCTTGGTCCCGAGAACACAGACGATAGACGGGGTCTATCCCTTCCTCGAGGTGGTCTCTCGTGTTCTCTTGTGTCTTCGACATTAACACGAAGACTTCGGTTTTACGCGAAGGTTGGACGACCGACAATCGATCATCGTTGCGTCTCCCCACGAGACGGCGCCAAATGTTTTGTCCACTTGTCCAACAAGTAAGGCTGTAGGCTTAGCTTCCTTGTCGAGCAAGTAAATTAGTATCTTGAGTGTTCTTCAGCTGGAGACTTGTGCAACGATGTCTGAATCCGCTTAGTCCTTAGCCTTGGCTTCGCTCCCGAACCTGCAAAAAGGGACCCACCCTGGAGGTTTGGGTGGTGGTTCCCCCTCCGATGCTTAAGTCAGATATCAGGAGTAGTGAGAGAAAGTAGAGATAGAGAGAGAAAGTGAGAGAGTATTTTATCAGAGTAACTTTGCCTTGTTTGCATTGAATTCTCTTTCTCCCCGATTTCGGGGGGTATTTATAGTGATAGCAAGATGACAACTAACCTTAAAATCGACCTAGAATAGTGGCTTTTGATTGGGTGAAGAATCGGATCATGACATGTGGCGAGCCATGATTTGGGAGGGTTTATCAACCACTCTCATGCGTACCACCTTACATTCTTTGGGCTCGGCTTTAGCCGGGCCGAATTTAGACCTTTTAACTCTGCTGAGGGTAGCCCAAAGATGCAAGACATTTCTTCTCTTTAACTAAGGTGACACGTGTACGGCTCTGATAAGCCCAAGTGTCTCAGAAAGAGCCGTAGATGTTAGACTACAACAGTATCTACATACATATTCTCTTTTATCATTGTTATATTTATACTTCAATACTGCACCGTAGTCATTATTAGTTTCACTTGCATCAGTTTCTAATATCCATACAAATTCCTTATCTTCATCGGGAAAACTCAATTCTGGTAATTTTCTGAGAAATTCTTTGATTTTTTCTAGATTTTTTGTATCGGTATCTATCCACCTAAAATCCTTATCTTTTTTCAGCTTTTTAGTAAGTGGTTCAGTAAATTGTGATAATTTTGGAACAAATTCTCTATTTTGGTTTACTATTCCTAAGAATCTTTGTAGTTCATTTTTGGTGTTAATTTCTTTTTGAAATTCTATAATTTTTTGAGCTATGTGTTCTTGCATTTTTACTCTTGCTTTATCTATTTCAAATCCTAAAAATTCAATTTGTGTTTTGAATATTTCCATTTTCTTTTTACTTAAAGCTATTCCACTATTTTCTATTATTTCTATAAATTGCTCTATTAATTTATAATGTTCTTCTTGTGTTTTAGAGTATATTAGTATATCATCAATATATACTACACAATTTGATAATTGATTTAAATATTTATCCATAAATGTTTGGAATCTTCCAGGGGCATTTTTATATCCAAATGGTAACACATTCCATTCATAAAATCCATAAGGTACTTTGAATGCAGTTAACTGTTTAGATTCTTCGGTTAATTTTAATTGATGAAAACCACTTTTGCAATCAAATTTTGAAAAATAGTTATATCCTTGTATTTGTCTCATTTTGAGTATTTTATTTGGTATTGGATAATTATAGGTAATTGTTTTCTCATTTAAAATTCTATAATCAATATCCATTCTATTTTTTCCTCGTTTTTGTTCTGAATGATTATTAACTATAAATGCACTACTGCTGTGTTTTGAGTTACTTGGCCTAATTAATTTTCCTGCTAATAATTTTGTTATATGCATTTTAAATTCTTCTTCATCTCTTTGGGTATTATTAAAGGGTTTTTGAGATATAATGCTATTTAGATCTTTTAATGTGATTTGTATTTCAGTTTTATGTTTATTCCAATTTGCTAAAGGATTTTCATTATATAGTTCTTCTAATTTAATTTTTAAAGGAGTAATTTTATCTAAATGTAATATTCTGATTTCTATTATTGTAAAATTGATATGTTCCTTCTTTGTTGTCATTCTTTGAACTAATTTGTTGTCATGCAAACAGTGCAAAGTTACTCTGTAAAACTACTCTCTCACTTTCTCTCTCTAGAATTACTTTTCTCTTACAACTCCTGATATCTGACTTAAGCTTCGGAGGGGAAGCCACCACCCAAACCTCCAGGGTGGGTCCCTTTTTGCAGGTTCGGGAACGAAGCTCAGGCTTGGACTTGGTTGATTCAGACATTGTTGCACAGGTCTCCAAAGAAGAACATCTAAGGGATACTAGTTTACTTGCTCGACAAGAAAGCACCATCTACAGCTTACTTGTTGGACAAGGGACAAAACAATACTGATGTACGCGTACAAAGGTAATAAAAAGTTTATTTCGACCTCTCATAACAGCCCATTATTTTGATGTTTTCCCTCCCTCCCAAGTCCCTCTCTTTATTTCGACCCGAGCACTGTACTCCATCGCCGTCCCTCGCTCCCTCCCTCCGCCGTCCCTCGCTCCATCTCTCCGTCGTCCGCTCAAGTCCACCGCTCAAGTGCCCTCCTCAATTAGTTTCAACCTCGCTGTTTCCATCGCTCCTTTAGGTTTTATGTTCTCCTAATTTCTAGGTTTTTCTGATTACTCAATTAATTCTAGGGTTTAATCTAATTAGTTTCTGCAATCATGTTGTAGATAGTTTCTGCCTTGAAGTTTCGCCAGCGTTCAAAGCCCGTTGGTGGTGGAAATTCTGCATGGCCCTAAGCTTGCTGGGGTTCAACTCGGCAAGGTAATTGCAAGATTTCTTTTGCTAATTTCTGTATCTGTTTTTGTTATTGGGGGGAACTGATAAGAAAATAGAGGGATTTCGTTTAATCTAATTGGTTTCTTTTGCTTTTCTGGGCATGAGCCTTTTTATCCTTAGCCCACATTCAAGCACAAGTATTATGGACTCAAAATTCTTATTTATGTGATTATATTTATTTATATGAGTTTGGAACTAGATATGAGAGCCACACTCTTGAATTGATGCCTTTCACTATGCTTCAAGACACGCTAGCTAACATTTACTGTTTATATGATCATATTTTGAGGTTGTTTTATGATCATGTTATACCTTGGAGATTTATGTATAATACTATAAAACTACATGAAAATGACATATATATACTACAATATATATTGGTTTTATGTGTACTTAGCACAAATGTTAAACCATGGCAACATACTACACATTTAGGGACATGTCGATAGGACTGTAAAAAAAAATGTACCTATCAGGCGTTTGTGATTGTCGTTTTCTGTAATCAAGCCGTACAGAGCACTACAAAGTTCTGATGGATGAGTTCAATTATGTCAGAACTGCTTTTTTGGAATTTGATAAAAGTTACCTTCTTATCTCTTGAATCTACATTAGAGTAGCATTTTGCAATGTGCGCAGGTATCTCAATACTGTATGTCTTGTTAACATGAACTCATAAATTGTTGCTGATTGTTTCTCCTTTAGGGGAGGTCTATACATCAATGTTTAAGAACTGCTTACAATATCCATGTTTCACAAGCTTAAACTCCGGTCATGTCCTTGATGTGTAAGAATTTGGCTGATCTTGCAGTGATACTGAATTGCTTTGAAGATCCGCAATCGGCTATTGCCATGTATTAGCGGTGTTGCGCGAAATTTTGATTTAAGCAAGATTTATAATTTCCGTGACTTTCAAATTTCCACTAATTTTTGCTGGAAATATATGGTCTATATGATTTTTTGCAGCTTTCATCATCCCTACCTCAAAACAAGCATGTACAATGGCTAGTCTTTAGTTGATTGTAAATCTTGAAGAATCTAAAGGGCTTTTATTCTTGTTCTGAATTTAACTTTTTCTATGGACTGTTATAGGAAATTTTTACAAGGATATCCTCATCAATTATGTTTTATATCTTTAAAACTTTGTCCATAAATAGTTTTTAAAGGGATTTGAAAGGGAGCGTCATTGCATGTGAGTCATACCTTCCAATGTTCAAGGTCATGAGGGGTAGGACGCTGGAATCTATGTTGCACCGATACGGATACGGGGACGGATACGGGTACGGGTACGGGGACGGAAAACGGCAAAATCAAAATTGCAAAAAAACGGGTACGGCATGGATTCGGCAAAAAAAAAATTAAATTAAACATCCATACATAAAATTTATGTAAATTAAACATTCATACATAAATAGTTCAAAGTTGAAAATACCATAAAACAACAACTAAATTTAATGTCAAAGTAGATAAAAGTTAGACAAAGCACATCTATCTTCAAGGAGCAACTCACTTTCTAATAAAATGAAAAATAAACACATTCAACAATTCACGACTAATTACTAAACAACTCAACACTCAACACTTAACACTCAACACTCAACATTCAACACAACAAGTCAACACCAACACTCAACAATTCAAGTCCTGCATAAATATAAAAAAAAACCAAAGAAAACAGAAAAAACAGACTCCCTAAATAAAGAAACCAAAGAAAACAGAAAAAAAAAACAACTCAACACATGCGTGACTAAAGAAGTGAAGAGAGGGAGAGACAAATTAAAACAGAAAATAAAGAAAAAAAATCAGAGATAAACCCTAGAATTCGACCATTACCAGAAGAAATCTTACTCACCAAGGCTAGTTCAGGCCATCATTCAGGTGAGAGAAGGAATCCGGCGAGAGGACGACCGACGAAGCCACCGCGAGAAGAAACCAGAGAAGTCGAGACTCGAGAGAAGTCGAGACACGAGATGACAAATTGACGAGAGACTTGCTTCGAACTTAGAGAGATTTGCTTCGAAGGAGTCGAGACGATGACCGGCGAAGCCTCCGGTGACCGGCGAAGCGGCGAGAAGAAGTGCAGGTAAGTTCGCACTTTCAAAGTTCAGTGAGATGAGAGAGATTTGAGAATTTCGAACCACACAATGATAAAACCCTAGAATCTAATTTGGGGCTTTTGAATGTCATTTGGGTACGGCCCTTTCCCTTCAAAAACGTACCCAACCCGTACCCATAGTTGGTCCATCCGTCCCGATAAACACCCCCTGTATCCGACCAACTGGATTCGTCCTGGGTACGAATCCCAGGCGAATCCGTACCGTACCCAGGACGTCCCCATCCCCGGTACGGGATTCACAGCCTGGGAGGCGTACCCATGCATCATAGGCTGCAATTCCGTGGACAAGAAGATTTAAATCATCAACAAGCGCTCACATGAACTCAAAATTGGAGTTGATATCCCTGCTCGAGCTGACATACTTGTGAGTGAGACTTGCTTCGAACTCAGAGAGATTTGCTTCGAAGGAGTCGAGACGATGACCGACGAAGCCTCCGGTGACCGGCGAAGCGGCGAGAAGAAGTGCAGGTAAGTTCGCACTTTCGAAGTTCAGTGAGATGAGAGAGATTTGAGAATTTCGAACCACAAAATGATAAAACCCTAGAATCTAATTTGGGGCTTTTGAATGTCATTTGGGTACGACCCTTTCCCCTCAAAAACGTACCCAACCGTACCCATAGTTGGTCCATCCGTCCCCATAAACACCCCCCGTATCCGACCAACTGGATTCGTCCTGGGTACGAATCCCAGGCGAATCCGTACCGTACCCAGGACGTCCCGTCCCCGTGCGGGATTCGCGACTTGGGAGGCGTACCCATGCATCATAGGCTGCAATTCCGTGGACAAGAAGATTTAAATCATCAACAAGCGCTCACATGAACTCAAAATTGGAGTTGATATCCCTGCTCGAGCTGACATACTTGTGAGTGAGAATCCATAATCCTTTTCTTTTAACATCAACTACAGGCTATCACCTGTGTGTCAAATGTCAATATTCAATTGTGATTCTAAAATGTAGGTAAGTGAGATCCTAGACTCGGAGTTATTAGGAGGAGGACTCATTCCAACTTTGCAACATGCACATGATGAGCTACTCATACAGAATCCTCTCACTGTCCCATATCGAGCTATTGTTTATGGCCAGGTCCGTCAGATATTGTCAACTCTTCTTAATTAGCTTGTCTGCCTAACCATTAACATTTAGTAATCTTTATTTTTCTCTCAGATCAGTTACTTGAAAGCAACTTCTTATGGAAACTACATGATCTCTATAACAATGACATCTCAGCATAAGATGCCATTTGTCTTCTTCCGCGTCAACTCCCTTCCATTTTAAATGTCAAACCTAAGTATCCAATGCATTGTGATTTGTTCCAACATGAGTCTAAACTGGTAAACTGCTTTTAACATGAGTCATGGGGAGGCTGACATTTTCATGAACTCAACTACTGTTGGGACTCTAAATGTTGTTCTTTCCTGGTATATCATCCCATTCCCAGCAGTTAAATCATTTTCTTTTTGCTCTTTCATCATAATAGCTTTTACTTTTACTCTGTTTAGGTGGGTACTTCGACTTGATCAAGAAGAAACATTTTATTGGGGGTGGGGAGTATGGTAATTATTTAAACTAGGGTTCTGAAGCGGGTGAAAGGATCTATGTGGGTTTTTAGATTGGAGAAACTCAATACTTTGAAGAATCTATAGTTTCAGGGACTCACAAGGTAATACCTCCTGAAGTGTGCATATTATGTCTTGTTAGTGAGGAGATAGGGATGATTTGTTTTGGATTGTTGAATGTGACTTCTTTTAATGGTAGAATGGTTGCGTCAAAGTATATTTTTTTTGGGGGGGGATAACTTACAAATACACTGTATGAGGTTTTGAAGGCAAAGGAGGCACAAGAATTTGTGAGAGGTTCATGCTTTGGTCGCAGAGAAATGATAGAAATTTGTCGTGGTTGAGTCTCTTTGGTTTTTTTTTTTTTTGTGGGATAGGGTGGTGTATTTAGGCTTCTCATTATGAAAACACTTATGGGGTGTATCTTCGTGTCTTCTCTTTTGATGTAATGTGTGGACATTCTTTTTTTCTTTTTGTTTGATTATGGACTCCTAGTTCCCCTTCTTTTATTATTCTTCATTTCCTTTTTGATGGAGTTCTGTTTCTCATCTAAAAACGTGTTTGCTATTTTGTTAGGTTATTGCTGGTATCTGTGCGTGTGTTGTATATGTTGGAGCCAAAATGTGTGCTTAGAAGTTAGAACTAATGATGGGGCATGGTACATTACATCCTAAGATCATGTATACTTTAATCCTTGCTCTCCCTTGTACATGAGTGACAAATTGACAGTTGACCCCATTGGTCTCTATATAATGTATTTCCTTACTTCCTCATCCCATAAAGAAGAAGAGAAAAGAAAAGGCAGACATCTTCTTTCATTACGATGTAAACTCTTCTTTTGTTGCATGTTGAACTCCGTTCATTTTCTTCTGTTGTGATGTGTACTCTTATTTTCTGTTGAATGTTGGGTTCCTTTTATTATCTCGCCTCTCTCACGACTTGTGATTATCAACTCATGGCACCAGCAACTCCTGTTTTCGGTCACTTGAATCTCGTTACTAGATATTTTATGTGGACTGAACCTCATGACACCAATAGTCTTTGATTTTCTGAGTGTAACGGAAATCAGTAGAGAAAGATTTGTATTTTTTACGTGGTTTACACTTTCAGCTGTTGTTTGATAAAGTTTTTTTTTCGTTCATGGTTGATAATTGGTACTGTAATTTTTGTTTTAAAGTTCTCAGTGCATTGCTTTGTTTATCTGTCTAGATTGCTTGTTGCTCGGCAATTGCGGCCTATTCGGAGGGGCTTCCAAATTTGTTGTTACAACGTGTGTAGATACAACTTTTCATGTTGTTGCATTGGCAATTTTGTTGTTTATATATATTTTGATTGGCTTCAGGGCCTCAGGCTGCAATTTCATGAGTATCCTTTCTTCTTGAAGGTGTTTGGCTCTTGGTACGAAACGAATGGCCAGGTTCATGAGTATCCTTTCTTCATGAAGATGTCGGCCTCTAAGGTACTTTTTGCACCTTATTGATGTAAAGCATTTGACTTCTAAAGTTCTTTAGTTAAGAGAGTCAGACATATTCATGGTTATGTAGCATAGGAGATGCAAGCAACTTTTACGGTTAATTATCCTCACCTTAAATCATTGGGTTGACAACAATGTGATGACTAACCAAAAATAGAAATTTTGTAGTAAATATTGTAGATATTATCATACTAATACCAATGATGGATATGGTGAGTAATTGTAAATATTTGCTATAGCAAAGTCAAAGATAAACCTCACCGTGTCCAGTGACCAAGGTGATCGATTGTTCAATAATGCCTTTGATTTTGTATCAGCTATATGCACTTATAAGTATGATGCTTAACATTTTTTTTATATTTTTTTCCAGATAAGTGTGCTCCATTCTGTGCGCCATAATCCTGCGCCATAATCCTATTACATCACAATATGGAGTCAGTGGGACAACATATGCTCCTGAAAGAATTATTTGTGACAATGATGGAGAGCGGGTAGATCTTTCTTCCCGTCTTTTTTTTTTATGGGGTGGAAAGCTGGAAACTTGTCTTTATACCTACCATATTATTATTTATCACTAATCATCACTTATATGTTCAGGGCCTTTAGGCTTTCAGATATCTTCCACTTTTTTGATTGCTAAGTCATTGAACTTTATATGTTGTAAAATAACATCTGAACCATCATAATTCATACGTGTGGATTTTCACAGAGTTTGGCGACATCTGGATTAGAATCATTTTTTGCATATATCCCTATTGAATACTTTGGGTAGTGTCAATTTCTAGCTCTCAAATGGATCTTGTTCATCTTCCTTGATCTTTTGATCCAGAATCCTCAAGTTGAAGCTCTTAGGCTAAAGCAATAAAAGTGATAAAATTAAGGCTCTATACAGAATGGTTAGACTGGTACAGTGGCTTGTGTAGTCGTGCCAAGCTTGTTGTTGTTGTATGCAACAGCAGCGATTTTTTTTTAATAAAAAATTACCTTCAAGTGCTCCGGTTGTTTGCAAGAAACCGGAGCACTTGTGTTCACAAGTGCTCCGGTTTTCTCTTAACAACCGGAGCACTTGACGCATTCTGAACATATAAAATTCACAAGTGCTCCGGATTTTAAGACAACCGGAGCACTTGTAAGTCTAAGTGCTCCGGTTTTCAACCGGAGCACTTGATAAATACTCAAGTGCTCGTACGGCGTCTGCTATGGGTCAAATACGGAGCACTTGTACGGTTTTTAACCGGAGCACTTGATGTTTTTTTCCACTAGTGGGGTTTTTAATATACTTATAAATTCTTCTCTTTACAAAATAATTTCTGTTTGATTTTTTCTTATGTCTATATTTTCCATATGGTTTAAACCTTTTATACCTTCTTTGTCTTGATTTCGGTTTTTTAGTTCTATGTCTTTTATTTAATCTATAGCATCCAAATTTTGGTATTTCATATTTTTCACAGCAATTGCTTATTTTAGCTTGCTTTTTAAAAGCTTTATGGTTATTAACTTCTGTGCAATAGTTTTTATACCAGGTTTGCAAGAAAGATTTTTGTTCTCCTAAGGTACCTGATTTAGGCTCTTTAGAATATGCTTCTTGTACCATAGTATTTATAGGTATTGGTAATTTTTCAAAGTAAAATTTTCGAAATATAGCTAGTTGATCAGTTGTTTCAGTTCCTAATTCATAATAATTTAATTGAAAAGCACAATTGTATCTTTTAAATCTTCTGGACACATGGAACAAATTTTCATATTCTCTTCTAATAGCAATTTCATATTTTTTCAACATTTGTGTTGATTCTGTCATTTCATGTCTATCTATCTTAGTACATCTTATTTCTGTTTTATCTATTGTTCCTATATGAGTTAACCAATTTTTTACTATTCCAGTGACAGTTCCTTCAATATAATTAGATGCCATATTAACTGGTATTTTTGCTTCTATTAATTTTGCATTTACTTTAGCTACCCAATTTTGTATATCTAGATCAACATTTTCTGAACAATCTAAATTTAAGGTTTCCCCTGTTTATATATCTTTTGTCATATAGTTTTCTTCTATTTTGCTTCGATACTTCCATATATATTCATTTGATCTATTATTATTATAATTATAATTTCTCTTTCTAAATGTAGGTTTATAGTTTCTACTTGTCTCCATGTAATAGTAATCATCATCTGTAGTGAGTACATTAAGCTCTTTGTCTGTAAGAAAATCAGTTTATGAGTATTTTGAGTACCTAAATTCTTAACTGGATTGATCCGAATTAAAGTCTTCATTGTTTTCATCTATATTATTTACTTCAAGTCTATCTATTTCAGTATTTATGGTTTCAAAATGTATTATTCATTATTGTTTCCTCGTATGATTCGTGAATTTATGATATTTCAGTCTTTTCTTTTATGTTAAGTATAACATGTTCTTCTATTTTATCAAATCTATTATTATATTCTATTTTAAAATTTTGTATCTCATTATTAAAATTATTTTCTACTCTGTTAACTTTATCTAATATTTGTTTAGTATTATTATGTATTATTTTTATGGATTCTTCTATTTGTCTTATTCTTTCGTCGTATCTTCTTTCTAACTTATCTAACTTTTTATATATGTCGTTTATTGTTTTGTTTACTTGATGGTTACCTTCTATGTTTGTTATTTGCACTAAGTCACTTTCTTTAGCTAGTCTTCTTTCTCTGTCAAATTCATTTTATAATATCATATCTTTTTTGTCTTTTATTAAATATAATCTTCCTTCCATAATTTCCGCAAATTGTCTATTATGATTTGTTTTATATATTTTAAATGGACCATCATGATATCTTATGATTTCTTCATCAACAATCTTTTCATTTTTATTCATTATTCCTGTTGTTCAATGATTCTCTTATACTCAACTTCTATTCTTTTCCTTAAAAGTAATTCCGAAAATAAATGAGAGTATTCTTTAAATATCTTTTATCTAAAATTTCATAACCCTATTCTTCTAATTCTAACGGAACCTCAATATTACCAGACTCAGTCTTGCTATTCTTTAATAAATGTATAATTAATAATATGTTTGTATTTATTACTTTTAGATTAGTTACTAGATTACCTTCTTGCTCAAGGTTCACTCATATGTATGTAAAGCAGATTGATTTATCTTATATTCATTATAATCTTTGTGTGCTTTGTGAGCTACATCTTCCTCGCTCTTTTATTTGTATATTCAACATTTCTATTTGATCATCTAAGTTTTCTTCAACATCATTTTCGCTTGTTAGTTTTGCCTTTTCTCCTATCCTTTCTTTTTTTATTCTAGCCATTCTTCTTTCTTTTTTTTTGGTTTTCTAAATTTTTAATATCTACTTCGAAAATTACCATCATTATTTTTAATTTAGCTCTTCTTATAGCTCTTTTAATTTGAGATTTGATTGTCATATATATAACGAATTTAGTAAATGTTTAAGCTCTACTTTTCTTTCCAAGAGTTTATTTTTCTTTGTTTGGGTTTCCGTTATTAATTTGATTATAGCATCTTTCGTTTCAATATCTTTCCTCCTATGTGCTTCATATAAATAGTTATCAAAAACTTCTATTTTATTTTGTAAATTCATGATTTGAAAATCTAAAATAAATTCACTAATTTTGATATGGCTTTTAACGTTTCTGATTTGTGTTTTCATATTCTAAATTCTCTTCTGAACTTTAGTTGAACTCAATCCCTTCATTTATAATAAACATCAATCAGTTAATAATAGTTCTATCAACCTTCATGTAAGTATTACTAATCCGCTCTTCGACTCTTAAGCATTAAAGCAAATTAAATAAGATCACACTTTGTCACCTCACCACATAGGTTTTACATATTAAGTCCACAACAACCTTCTTATATTCAACGACATAAAAAGAACTACTACTACCAATTGTCTCTTGGTTTCTAAGCATGATTTTACTGAATCGAGGATAGCATATTTAAGATATTTCACATCCTATATGAAGTTATAGAATTATTATTACAGATCACAGTATTATTATAAACTAAAGGATTGAATTTATACTTAGTTCAAAAGATAGAAATTTACCTTAGCTTCTCCTATAATTATAGAGGATTATTTTGATAATGAAATATCTTCTACAAGCTCTGATACCAACTTTGAGTTTGCGTGGAGTGGTTGATGAAAGACAAAGGTAAATTTATTTGGGAGAGAGGAAGAGAGAAAAGATTTTTAGTCAGAAAAGTCACCCCTTTGATGATGCCTTCTCTGCATCAAGGTCTCTCTTATTTATAGGCAAAGTTTGTACATTAAAGTTGCCTTACATACTATATCTACTTTTACAGCTGTTACATACTATTTCTACCTTTACAGCTGTAAACTTACATGCCCTATCTCTTAGCTGTCTTTTATGCTTTTATAAGACATTATCTCTAAACTAATCTTAACATTTTACATGCCTTATCTCTTAGCTGTCTTTTATGCTTTCATTTATCTCTAAACTTATCTTAACATTAAACATTATGTCGTGTATGGCGAATTTTCCTTCGCTACTTTATTCTGATGTCACTTCTTGTAGACTTCCTGATGATTCTCCCTTATCTTCTTCCTCTATGTCTTCAATCATAGGAACAGTAGTTTGTTGGTTTCTGCATATCTGACACGTATGGTTATTTTCTTGCTGCATCCATCTACAATATTTTTTTTAAGTATCCACATTCATAAAATTTCTCGGAATGTATCTGGTTACTGGTTCTTGATCTGGACGAAGTAGACTCCATATCCATGACTTTATGGTTTCTACTGCTTCATAGCCATATTCTCTGCTTTGAGAAATAATTAATGTATTGAGCTCCTTGTGGTTTATCCATACTGGACTTTTAACGATATTACACAAGGCTTCATAGATTGTCTTGATTTTAACTGCTCTCTTTTCACTAAGAATATCTTGTACATCATTAAGATTTATCTCAGGCTAAGCCATTATCTTTTCGGGGATGATGTAATTTGTTGTACATCCCATCTTTATAACTCTGATACATTGCTTAATCTCCTGTAGGGTAACTTCGCCAGTAGCAGTATAACATCTTACGAAAATCATTGGAGACTTTGTAATTTGTAAATAATTTTTGGCTACTTTGTATAAACTGGGGATTGAAGATAACTCATCTCCATTCATTGTATAAACTGAGTTAAGGAGTTCATAATCATATGCTGCCTTGACCAGTTTTGCATTACATCCTAGTAATGCAATTAGCTCATTTATCTTTCTCAGAGGATTAGTAACATAACCTCTTTCTATCTCTGCATGGTTATCTTTGATAGTAATTTCGGGAATTGTATTTAGCTTATTTGCAATTGTTAGGAAATTTGAAATATATTGTCGAACCAGAGGGTTCATAGTTTGTTTGGTTCCAAGGGTTAGTTTTTCTTTAAACGAGGTAGTATCTGCCACGAGATTAGGGAATTTAATCTCATTAATAATTGGTTTGGAGTTAACTTGGCTTGGGAAATAACTTTGTAAAGACATATTGCTTTTGTTTGATGGAGAGTTAACTTTCTTGATGATAGCTCTGCTTCTAGTATTATAACTTTGGCTACAACCAATATCTTTTTGCTCCTTAATTGGATTGGAAGCTTCTCTTTTCATAAGAGTTAATTCCTCCATTAGCTCTTTTATCTGTATTTTTTGCTCTTGATTCTCGTGAATCAGTTGTTGAACTAACTCTGGAGAGATAATATGGATAACAATTTTCATTAGTTTTTAATAACTCAACAGAAAATTCATATTGTCTGATATCAGCTATAATTCTATTTATTTCCTTCCTTGTAATAGAATCTTGTAATTTCTGGGTTAGCCAACACTTTACAGTTTTATAATCTGTTCTTATTATAATTTTTTTATAAACTATATGAGGTTCAAACTTTTTAATACCATATTTGACTGCTTTTAATTCTTTTCTATTTATATCCCAATTGGTTTCATTTGCTTTGAATGTTCCTGAATGGTATCTGCATACATATTCTTTTTTATCATTGTTATACCTATATTTCAATACTGCTCCGTAATCGTTATTAGTTTTACTTGCATCAGTTTCTACTATCCATACAAATTCTTTATCTTCATTTGGAAAACTCAATTTTGGTAATTTTCTAACTAATTATTTGATTTTTTCTAGATTTTTTGTATCGGCATCTATCCACCTAAAATCATAATCTTTTTTCAGCTTTTTAGTAAGTGGTTCAGTAAATTGTAATAATTTTGGAACAAATTCTCAAACTTGGTTTACTATTCCTAAGAATCTTTGTAGTTCCTTTTTGGTATTAATTTCTGTTTGAAATTCTATAATTTTTTGAGCTATGTGTTCTTGTATTTTTACTCCTGCTTTATATATTTCAAATCATAAAAATTCGATTTGTGTTTCTAATAATTTATAATGTTCTTCTTGTGTTTTAGAGTATATTAGTATATCATCAATATATACTACAAAATTTGATAATTGATTTAAATATTTATCCATAAATGCTTGGAATCTTCCAGGGGCATTTTTATATCCAAATGGTAATATATTCCATTCATAAAATCCATTAGGAACTTTGAATGCAGTCAACTGTTTAGATTCTTCAGTTAATTTTAATTGATGAAAACCACTTTTGCAATCAAATTTTGAAAAATAATTATATCCTTGTATTTGTCTCATTTTGAGTATTTTATTTGGTATTGGATAATTATAGGTAATTGTTTTCTCATTTAAAATTCTATAATCAATAAGCATTCTAGTTTTTCCTCGTTTTCGTTCTGCATGATTATTAACTATAAATGCACTACTGCTATATTTTGAGTTACGTGGCCTAATTAATTTTCCTGCTAATAATTCTGTTATATGCATTTTAAATTCTTCTTCATCTCTTTGGGTAGTATTAGAGGGTTTTTGAGATATAATGCTATTTTGATCTTTTAATGTGATTTGTATTTCAGTTTTAGGTTTATGCCAATTTGCTAAAGGATTTTCATTACATAGTTCTTCTAATTTAATTTTTAAAGGAGTAATTTTATCTAAATGTAATATTCCGATTTCTATTATTGCAAAATTGATATGTTCCTTCTTCTTTGTCATTCTTTGAACTAATTTTTCTTCTTCACCCTTTTTACATTTTTCCCAATCTTGACATATTCGTTCTCTATTTTTTTACTATTTTAGCCTTTAACTTATGTTTACATGGGGTAAATAATGTAAGAAAATCTTTATCTATACTAATTGGTTTATATTGGTTAAGAAAATTATTTCCTAATATTATATCTTTTCCTACTAATTCAAAGCAATATACCCTGGGTATAATTAGTATTTTATTCCAAATTTGTATTTGTACGTTAGTTTGATAAAGAGTAATTCTGCTACTATTATTATTATTAAAACCATTTATCCTAAATGGTGTATCTTGTTTCTTCCATTCTGGTAAATAATTTTCTTTCATAATTGTAGTTGCTGCTCCTGTATCTACCATCGGTGTATAGTATCTACTTTTATACCCTTTAAAGATTATTTTTATGAGTATATAGATGAAATTACTCATTGATTATTCTAGTTTTAAATTGGATTTGATTATATGTTAACTCAAGATATTCTGATTCAATTTTCCAAGGTTGAACTTTATTTAAATAGCCTACTTCAGGTATCTTAGGAGAACAAATATCTTTCTTGCAAACCTGGTAGAATATATTTCATTATCAAAATAATCCTCTATAATTATGGGAGAAGCTAAGGTAAATTTCTATCTTATGAACTAAGTATAAATTCAATCCTTTAGTTTATAATAATACTGAGCTCTGTAATAATAATTCAATAACTTCATATAGGATGTGTATACTATCTTAAATATGCTCTCCTCGATTAAGTAAAATCATGCTTAGAATCCAAGAGACAATTGGTAGTAGTAGTCCTTTTTATGTCGTTGAATATAAGAAGGTTGTTGTGGACTTAATACGTAAAACCTATGTGGTGAGGTGACAAAGTGTGATCTTATTTAATTTACATTAATGCTTATCAGTCGAAGAGCGGATTAGTAATACTTATATGAAGGTTGATAGAACTATTATTAACTGATTGATGTTTATTATAAATGAAGGGATTGAGTTCAACTAAAGTTCGAAAGATAATTTAGAATATGAAAACACAAATCGAAAACGTTAAAAGCCATATCAAAATTAGCGAATTTATTTTACATCATCCCCGAAAAGATAATGGCTCATTTGAGATTAATCTTAATGATGTCAATTCTTAGTGAAAAGAGAGCGCTTAAAATCAAGACAATCTATGAAGCCTTGTGTAATATCGTTAAAAGTCCAATATGGATAAACCACAAGGAGCTCAATACATTAATTATTTCTCAAAGCGAGATAATATGGCTATGAAGCAAGTATAAACCATAAAGTCATGGATATGGAGTCTACTTCGTCCCGGATCAAGAACCAAGTAACCAGATACATTCCGAGAAATTTTATGACTGTGGATACTTTGAAAAAATATTGTAGATGGATGCAGCAAGAAAATAACCATACGTGACAGATTTGCAGAAACCAACAAACTACTGTTCCTATGATTGAAGACATAGAGGAAGAAGATAAGGGAGAATCATCAGGAAGTCTACAAGAAGTGACATCAGAATAAAGTAGCGATGGAAAATTCGCCACGACATAATGTTTAATGTTAAGATAAGTTTAGAGATAATGTTTTGTAAAAGCATAAAAGATAGCTAAGAGATAAGGCATGTAAACATCTGTAAAAGTAGAAATAGTATGTAACAGCTGTAAAAGTAGAAATAGTATGTAATGCAACTTTAATGTACGAACTTTGCCTATAAATAATAGAAACCTTGATGCAGAGAAGGCATCATCAAAGGGGTCACTTTCCCTACTAAAAAATCTTTTCTCTCTTCCTCTCTCCCAAATAAATTTACCTTTGTCTTTCATCAACCACTCCACACAAACTCAAAGTTGGTATCAGAGCATGTAGAAGATATTTCATTATCAAAATAATCTTCTAAAATTATGGGAGAAGCTAAGGTAAATTTGTATCTTATGAACTAAGTATAAATTCAATCCTTTAGTTTATAATAATACTGAGATCTGTAATAATAATTCTATAACTTCATATAGGATGTGTACTATCTTAAATATGCTCTCCTCGATAAACGGTTTACATGCATTATCTCTTAGCTGATACTCCCTCAGTATTTTTTTATCTTTCTCACTTGGAATCTTAACACTATTCATAATTAGAGAGAATCTTCTAAATTTTTCTCTATATATGAGAAAAAATATAGTCATATGGAATCTTGTTTGATTCGTCTCAATGAGTATTTTATTAATATTCAATCGTTATAATTTTTACTAATATATAACAAAAGATATTTAAAATAAAGAATGTGCATTGGCAAACGTGCACAGTGAAAGTAGGAAAGATAAATAAATACAGAGGGAGTATCAGACAATATGAATATGTCAAGATTGGGAAAAATGTAAAAAGGGCGTGGAAGAAAACTTAGTTCAAAGAATGACAACAAAGAAGGAACATATCAATTTTGCAATAATAGAAATCGGAATATTATATTTAAATAAAATTACTCCTTTAAAAATTAAATTAGAAGAACTATGTTATGAAAATCCTTTAGCAAATTGGCATAAATATAAAACTGAAATACAAATCACATTAAAAGATCAAAATAGCATTATATCTCAAAAACCCTTTAATAATACCCAAAGAGATGAAGAAGAATTTAAAATCCATATAACAGAATTATTAGCAGGAAATTTAATTAGGCCAAGTAACTCAAAACATAGCAATAGTGCATTTATAGTTAATAATCATTCAGAACAAAAACGAGGAAAAACTAGAATGGTTATTGATTTGAGAATATTAAATGAGAAAATAATTACCAATAATTATCCAATACCAAATAAAATACTCAAAATGAGACAAATACAAGGATATAATTATTTTTCAAAATTTGATTGCAAAAGTGGTTTTCATCAATTAAAAATAACTGAAGAATCTAAACAGTTAACTGCATTCAAAGTACCTAATGGATTTTATGAATGGAATGTGTTACCATTTCGATATAAAAATGCCCCTGGAAGATTCCAAGCATTTATGAATAAATATTTAAATCAAATATCAAATTGTGTTGTATATATTGATGATATACTAATATACTCTAAAACACAAGAAGAACATTATAAATTATTAGAGCAATTTATAAAAATAATAGATAATAGTGGAATAGCTTTAAGTAAAAAGAAAATGGAAATATTCAAAACACAAATCAAATTTTTAGGATTTGAAATAGATAAAGCAGGAGTAAAAATGCAAGAACACATAGCTGAAAAAATTATAGAATTTCAAACAGAAATTAATACCAAAAAGGAACTACAAAGATTCTTAGGAATAGTAAACCAAGTTAGAGAATTTGTTCCAAAATTATCACAATTTACTAAACCACTTACTAAAAAGCTGAAAAAAGATTATGATTTTAGGTGGATAGATACCGATACAAAAAATCTAGAAAAAATCAAAGAATTAGTTAGAAAATTTCCAAAATTGAGTTTTCCATATGAAGATAAAGAATTTGTATGGATCGTAGAAACTGATGCAAGTAAAACTAATAACGATTACGGAGCAGTATTGAAATATAGGTATAACAATGATAAAAAAGAATATGTATGCAGATACCATTCAGGAACATTCAAAGCAAATGAAACCAATTGGGATATAAATAAAAAAGAATGAAAAGCAGTCAAATATGGTATTGAAAAGTTTGAACCTTATATAGTTTATAAAAAATTTATAATAAGAACAGATAATGAAACTGTAAAGTGTTGGCTAACCCAGAAATTACAAGATTCTATTACAAGGAAGGAAATAAATAGAATTATAGCTGATATCTGACAATATGAATTTTCTGTTGAGTTATTAAAAACTAATGAAAATTGCTATGCAGATTATCTCTCCAGAGTTAGTTCAACAATTGATTCACAAGAATAAAGAGCAAAAAATACAGATAAAAGAGATAATGGAGGAATTAACTCTTATGAAACGAGAAGCTTCCAATCCAATTAAGGAGCAAAAAGATATTGGTTGTAGCCAAAGTTATAACACTAGAAGCAAAGCTATCATCAAGAAAGTTAACTCTCCTTCAAACAAAAGAAATATGTCTTTACAAAGTTATTTCCCAAACCAAGTTAACTCCAAACCAATTATTAATGAGATTGAATTCCCTAATCTCGTGGCAGATACTACCTCGTTTCAAGAAAAACTAACCCTTGGAACCAAACAAACTATGAACCCTCTGGTTCGACAATATATTTCAAATTTCCTGACAATTGCAAATAAGCTAAATACAACTCCCGAAATTACTATCAAAGATAACCATGCAGAGATAGAAAAAGGTTATGTTACTAATCCTCTAAGAAAGATAAACTAGCTAATTGTATTACCAGGATGTAATACAAAACTGGTCAAGGCAGCATATGATTATGGACTCCTTAACTCAGTTTATACAATGAATGGAGATGAGTTATCTTCAATCCCCAGTTTATACAAAGTAGCCAAAAACTATTTACAAATTACAAAGTCTCTAATGATTTTCGTAAGATGTTATACTGCCACTGGCAAAGTTACCCTACAAGAGATTAAGCAATGTATCAGAGTTATAAAGATGGGATGTACAACAAATTACATCATCCCCAAAAAGATAATGGCTCTGCCTGAGATAAATCTTAATGATGTACAAGATATTCTTAGTGAAAAGAGAGCAGTTTAAATCAAGACAATCTATGAAGCCTTGTGTAATATCGTTAAAACTCCAGTATGGATAAACCACAAGGAGCTCAATACATTAATTATTTCTCAAAGCAGAGAATATGGCTATGAAGCAGTAGAAACCATAAAGTCATCCAGATCAAGAACCAGTAACCAGATACATTCCGCTAAGAGATAAGGCATGTAAACAGCTGTAAAAGTAGAAATAGTATGTAACAGCTGTAAAAGTAGAAATAGTATGTAAGGCAACTTTAATGTACGAACTTTGCCTATAAATAATAGAAACCTTGATGCAGAGAAGGCATCATCAAAGGGGTGACTTTCCCTACTAAAAAATCTTTTCTCTTTTCCTCTCTCCCAAATAAATTTACCTTTGTCTTTCATCAACCACTCCATGCAAACTCAAAGTTGGTATCAGAGCTTGTAGAAGATATTTCATTATCAAAATAATCCTCTATAATTATGGGAGAAGCTAAGGTAAATTTCTATCTTATGAACTAAGTATAAATTCAATCCTTTAGTTTATAATAAAACTGAGCTCTGTAATAATAATTCAATAACTTCATATAGGATGTGTACTATCTTAAATATGCTCTCCTCGATTAAGTAAAATCATGCTTAGAATCCAGGAGACAATTGGTAGTAGTAGTCCTTTTTATGCCGTTGAATATAAGAAGGTTGTTGTGGACTTAATACGTAAAACCTATGTGGTGAGGTGACAAAGTGTGATCTTATTTAATTTACATTAATGCTTATCAGTCGAAGAGCGGATTAGTAATACTTATATGAAGGTTGATAGAACTATTATTAACTGATTGATGTTTATTATAAATGAAGGGATTGAGTTCAACTAAAGTTCAGAAGATAATTTAGAATATGAAAACACAAATCAGAAACGTTAAAAGCAATATCAAAACTTGCGAATTTATTTTACATCATCCCCGAAAAGATAATGGCTCAGCCTGATATAAATCTTAATGATGTACAACATATTCTTAGTGAAAAAAAAGCAGTTAAAATCAAGACAATCTATGAAGCCTTGTGTAATATCGTTAAAACTCCAGTATGGATAAACCACAAGGAGCTCAATACATTAATTATTTCTCAAAGCAGAGAATATGGCTATGAAGCAGTTTAAACCATAAAGTCATGGATATGGAGTCTACTTCGTCCGGATCAAGAACCAGTATCCAGATACATTCCGAGAAATTTTATGACTGTGGATACTTTGAAAAAATATTGTAGATGGATGCAGCAAGAAAATAACCATACGTGTCAGATATGCAGAAACCAACAAACTACTGTTCCTTTGATTTAAGACATAGAGGAAGAAGATAAGGGAGAATCATCAGGAAGACTACAAGAAGTGACATCAGAATAAACTAGCGATGGAAAATTCGCCACGACATAATTTTTAATGTTAAGATAAGTTTAGAGATAATGTTTTGTAAAAGCATAAAAGATAGCTAAGAGATAAGGCATGTAAACAGCTGTAAAAGTAGAACTAGTATGTAACAGCTGTAAAAGTAGAAATAGTATGTAATGCAACTTTAATGTATGAACTTTGCCTATAAATAATAGAAACCTTGATGCAGAGAAGGCATCATCAAAGGGGTGACTTTCCCTATTAAAAAATCTTTTCTCTCTTCCTCTCTCCTAAATAAATTTACCTTTGCCTTTCATCAACCACTCCACGCAAACTCAAAGTTGGTATCAGAGCTTGTAGAAGATATTTCATTATCAAAATAATCCTCTAAAATTATGGGAGAAGCTAAGGTAAATTTCTATCTTATGAACTAAGTATAAATTCAATCCTTTAGTTTATAATAATTCTGAGATCTGTAATAATAATTCTATAACTTCATATAGAATGTGTACATCTTAAATATGCTATCCTCGATTGGAGATTCAGAAATTGGTGAAATCCAGTTCTAAATTGGCGAGAAGAACAACATGAGTTGGTATGTATCTCTTCGAATTAAATCAAACCAACTATGAAAAGTATAACTCAAGAGTACAAAATATAAACTACACAAGCTCTCCAAAATCCCGATCCCAATGATGCATCATCTTCAAACCTGTAGATAGACAATGCACTATTGATCCCTAGAGACTGCTCACCGAAATGAGTCATCACAGGATCAATAAGGCATAGCCATGATCAACATACACAACAAAAGCACGTAATCAACAAAGCTGAGTACTACATACTAAATAAGTAAACAATCCTAACATGATACTAAGAAATAGTAGGCAGGAATAAATAATAGTATAATAACTTGCAGACAACTTTTACTGAACTAAACTTTTACAACATTCTTATTACTTTAAATGGAATAGTCAATGGACCGAGTTGTCTAACTAAAACCAATCTTCCCTTTATTCCCATGACCTACGATATCGAGGAACCTTTGAAATAAAAATAGGACACGGTGATCAATCCGGCCCCAGCAAGAAAAATATTGTAGTTGGTTTGATTTGGTTTTAAAGTTGACTTTGGTTTTGTTGATTAGTTTGGAGTTGACTTATTGTTGACTAAGTTTTATTTATAAAGTTTATTATTATTGTTTTCCGCTGCAAAATTGTGAAAAAGCCGATACGTTTTCACACGGGCGATAATACTTTGATAATTCTCTATGTTTTATATTAAAAAGGTATTTTAGAAAAGAGAGAATTATTGGGGTGTTACAGGGTTAGAGAGAGAGTTAGGGTTTACTTAGGGTTTTTAGGGTTTACTTAGGGTTAATTACGTTTACTTAGGGTTTTTTAGGGTTAATTAAGGTTAATGACTCACGGAAGTATTTTTTAGAAAGTCAGGGGTATATGGTGAATTCGAAAAAAAAGTTGGGGTATCTGGTGAATTAAAAAATTTGTCAGGGGTATTTGGTGAAAAAACCGATTATTCTACTAGTGCTAGGGTTAATTAGGTTTACTTAGGACTTTTTAGGGTTAATTAAGGTTAATGACTAACGGAGTTAACCGCCGTTAGTCATTAAGGGCATTTGGATGTATTTTTTAGAAAGTCAGGGGTATATGGTGAATTCGAAAAAAAGTTGGAGTATCTGGTGAATAAAAAACGGTTTTTTCACCAGGTACCCCTGTAGTTTTTCAAAATTCATGGGGTACCCCTACTTTTAAACAAATGCACCAGGTACCCTTACTTTAGAAATTAAATGTACGAAATGCCCTTAATGACTAACGGTGTTAAGTTTCCGTTAGTCATTAGGGTTAATTAATCCCTCTAATCCTAATTAAACCTTAATTAGCCCTAATTAACTAACTAAACCCTAACTTCTAACCCTAACCCCCTAACTTCAAACCCTAACCCCCCACCACCACCCCACCACCACCACCACCACCACCGCCACCCGTAGCAACCCCCCTCCCTCGTTAATTTCCCCCCCCCCACCCCCTCCACCACCCCGATAGCGACCCCCCTCTCCCGTCAATTTCCCCACCCCGCCCCCTCCACCACCCCAGACAAAGACCCCCTCCCCGTCAATTTTCCCACTCCCACCCCCACCCCCATGCGCGGCCCCCCTCCCCCATCGATTTACCCACCCCACCCCCCACCCCCGTAGGTGTGCGACCCCCTCCCGCGTTGATTTCCCCACCCACACCCCCTGCTGACCCTCCTCCTCCGTCGATTTCCCCACCCCCACCCCCTACGGTAGCCCCCTCCCCGTCGATTTATCCACCCCCACCCCCGTCGATATCAACACCCTCCCTCCTCAGACGGTCCCCCCCTCCCCCTCGATTTCGCGCCTATTCCCCACCCCCGTCGATTGCGGACCCATCCCCCACCCCTCGTCGATTGCGGACCCATCCCCCCCCCTCGTGGATTGCGGAATTCACGGCCAGGCGGCAAAAAAAACCCGAACCGGCCTATGGATTTCGAATTTGGGCTTCAAAATAACGCGAACGGGATGGGGGAGGGGGGGATTCGACACTGGGGGGAGGGTGGGGAATTCGACGAGGTAGGGGAGGCTGGGGAACGAGAGTAGAGGGGAGCTGCGGGAAGGTGGGGGAGGGGGAGGGGCTGCGGGATAGTGGTGGTGGTGGGGGAGGAGCTGCGGGATGGTGGGAGTGGTGGGTGGGGGGAGGGTAGAGGGGGGCTGTGGTGGTTGGGTAGTTAGGGTTAGGGTTTAGGGTGGGGGTGAGGTGTTAGAGAGTTAGGGGTTAGTGTTAGGGTTTTAGGGTTAGGGTTAGAGGGTTTAATTAGGGTTAATCGGGGTTAGAGGGGTTAATTAACCCTAATGACTAACGAAAACTCGACAGATTAGTCATTAAGGGCATTTCGATACATTTAATTTCTAAAGAAGTGCACCGTGCATTTGTTTAAAAGTAGGGGTGCCCGTGAATTTTAAAACTACGAGTGCACGGTGAAAAAACGATAAAAAAAAAAAATTATCGGGGCGTTTGGTGAAAAAACAATATTTTTTAAAGCAAAACCCCAGTCCTGTCACACAATTAAGGACATTCTTCATAAGTTCATCTGCGTTACAGGTGAGGTCATAAATTACACTAAAACAATGATAATGTTCAGTCCTAACACGGCATCGCGATTCAAAAGATATATGAGCTGGGACCCATTCTAGGGACAGCCTAGGGAAGTACTTGGGATGTAATGTTGAAGAAGATGGTAGAAGCACCAATAAATTTGCACCATTGCTGGAGAAGGTACGCCGAAAAGTGGGGGACTGGAAGCATCTGGCTTTATCACATGCAGGGCGTGTGATCCTAATAAACGAGGTGCTTGCTTCTCTGTGCCAACACATCTTGTCTGTTTTCTTCCTCCCAAAAATGATAGCTGATAAAATGAAAGCAATCTTCTCTGGGTTTTTCTGGAGAAATTCAAAGACAATGCATCCAATTTACTGGAGAAGTAGACGACTTCTAGAGACGCCAAAGGCTGCGGGAATCAGCAATGTTCATCTGTTTAATAAAGCACTTTTAGTAAAACAAGCAACTCGTATGCATAATAATCCTGATTTTCTTATCTCAAATGTGATGAAAGCAAAATAAATGGATTGCCAGTCACTTTAGGATTGAGTGGCAGGAAACTTGGTTCATCAACATGGGGATTCAGAGGACTATATCATGATGTAAGAGAGTGCGCAGAAGGCTTCATGCGAATAATAGGAAATGGCCGCAGTTGAAGGATTCTTCTGGATAGCTGGGTAAAAGGGGATCCCTTGCAGGTGAAACAAGGAATCACCTAGATTAAGAAGGAATCTTGACGTACAGTTTATTTACCTGGCTTTTTAATAGTTTTTAGTTGATTTTGTAGTAGTTTTTAGGTTAGTTTAGGCTAATTTGCTTCTATTTTCTTTAAAGTTGTGCAATACTCCTCCTTTGTGCATTTCCTTTGGGTGTTTGGTTTTATTTTAGGATTTGGGAGCATGCTTGGAGGATATTTGCACAAACCCGAAGCAAGGAATTGAAGAAAAGGGCATCAAAGGGTTCGAAAGAGGAGCAAAAGGAGAGCGAGGGACTGAATCGAGGGCCCAGGTTGTGTGATCCGCCCGGGTCAGTTAAGGGGAGCAGCCAATTTCCTTCATGACGAGACCACCCGCCCGGGTCGGTTAAGTGATCCGCCCGGTCAGCAGACTCGAGGGCTTGGGTTGACTTGACCCGTCCGAGTCAGATCTTGGAGCAGCCCAATTCTTTTCTTGTAATTAAACTTGTTTTATTTTAGGAAACTCCTCTCATTTTAGGTTAAGCTAATTTTGATTCTAATTAGTTGAGATTTAATTTGTGCTTAGTACTCAAACTTTAGAACCCTAGGAGAGAGAAAGTTGAGGTTTGAAGTTTTGGAACTCCATTTTCAGATTTATGCAAGATTAAAAGTTGGCAATTTCATGTTTATTTCATTTTCTCTTCCTATAATTTTGTTTAGTTCATGCTTTATTTGCTTAGATCTTGGTTTATTAGTTGATTATCCCCCCCCTTTTTTTCTTTTTCCTCCATGGTTATGGTTATGAAGTTAGTTCAAGTTTTATTTTGCTTTATTTCCATGATTTGTGAGTACTTTCCTACTAGGGGAACGGATATAGCTTTCATTTACTCTTTCGATCCTAAATCTAAGTTAGGGGGTTAACATTTGGGGTTAAGCTTGTTGATTAAACTTGTTTGGTTTGGTTTGTCGGGTGATTGATCACCACTTGACTTGCTTATTTGGAATCCCTAGTGAAGGATCGAGAGATGAAATTAGGGATAGATTAAGTTTGGTTGCTAGACTAGGATCTCCATGAAAATAGGTGTTTTCTAGTTTAGGGAAGCTCGATTATCTTGTTGTTCTTGATTTGGTTAGATTAGTTGCTCATGCCATGAGAATAGGTCATGAGTGACTAATTAAGCTCCTCTAATTAGCTAGAGAGAGTAACTAGAGTTCCTATGTGAATGATTTCCCATTGTGATCCCCCATTTGTTTACTCTTGACTTTGATGATTGGATTATTGGATTGGATGTTGGTGAATCCCCTAATCCCCTTGTTCCTTTATCCTTGATTTATCCTCTATATTTGCTTTGCTAATTTGTTTTGTCAGCTCCTACTTATTTTAGACTTTACAATTGTTACTAAACCTTCAAAAACCCCAAATTAGATTTAGCTCATCGTAATTAGCGAATTACCCTTGATTACCCTACTTCCTTGTGGATTCGACTCTATACTTACCCTATATTAGATAGTTTAGGTATTTTTGACGTGTTTACAACGAGTCCGTCAAATCTCTATGGTTCATCACTTAATGTTGTTGGGGCCAAAAGGTCTGGAACTCCATCCTTATATGGGACAAACTCACCCCGCAGTCAGCACACAAAATCCTAGAAGCTCACATCCCTTATGCTGACATGGAAGATGAATATGTTTGGGGATGGAATAACTTTGCGTCTCTCAGTACAAAGGAGGCATATGCAGTCCTCATATAGAAAACAATGGGGATGAGTCCTACGATGAGCACAAAGAAATTTTGGAGGAAGCTCTGGGCTATGAAGGTTTGCCCTAAGTCGAAAATATTTGTATGGAGATTGATAAACAAAGCACTAGCAACAAACGTCAACCTGCGGAAAAGAAAGATTCCAGTAGCGGAAAACTATCATTTGTGCAGGAGTGGAAGCGAAACAGAAAATCATTTGTTCAGGGATCACGAAATCATCAAACGAATTTGAAAAAGTTTAGATCTAGGAATAAATATTGAATTTGATGCGAGTGTCCCAATAGCATGATGGATAGAGAACTACCTACGGTATATGTGGGCCATGAAGAGCCAAGATTACTATAGTAGTAAGGTGTTCATAGCCACGCTTTGGGCCATATGGTTATATCGAAAAAAAAAATAGCTTTCAAAAAAGAATCGGTGCAACCGTCAGAAATTATCAGCCTTGTTGGGGAACTAATGGGGGGAAGAAGGAGGGCACAACATCTTCATTCCCAGCAGCAACTTTGCCAACAATCTTGGAACATGAAGCCCCTATTGAATACTCTGCAACCTAAAGTAACGGATAATCGGGAATACTGTTGGATACAAGTGAATGGTGCGTGGAAGCAAAAAGATAGCGGATTAAGTGTAACTAGTATTGGATGGAAACCCACAAGGGATGACGGCGTACTGTTTGAAGGTAATGACGCAGTAGCAGCATCGTCTACACTCCAAGTTGAGGCACATGCATTTCTTCAAGCCATGAGTGAAGCAGTGCAGAGGGGAATTAGCAAAATAATAATGCAATCTGACTCAACTCAACTAGTGCAAGCAATAAATGAAACAAGTCGGAATATAGACATAATCACCATAGTGTTAGACGTTAGTATATTAAGACATAAGTTGTTAGAAAGTGACATTAGGAAAGTAGACAAAGCTAAAGTCAGGCATGCACATGACTTGGCTACTAAAGCAAGAAATGTCATGTTCGCTTAGTTGTACTATCTGAGTACTTGTTGCCAAAAAAAAGTCAAAAAGTACCAGATTCTTAAATTTTTGCGCATTACATCAAACTAAGTTAAATTATTAACAGCCTTTGAAAATCTCAGGCACAAATACAACTCGTAATTCGTACCCGCAACTAGGTAACAATAAAGATGTTCCACAAAACGTCTCAGATAAACAGATATTTATTTGCTCAAAGTGTACTAGTTAGTGAGATGAAAAGTATAAAATGTAACTGATACATGTTAAACTGTGGCAAACTTTCATTGTTGGTATGGGATTGATTCAGAACTCGTGCATTTTTAATCCTCAAGTGGATTGAAAATGTGTCCAGTGAATAGGACAACTCCAGTCATGTCTTCTCTAATGACGAACATAAATGGATGATCAGCCACGAAGTCTAACTTCTCCCAATCCGGTAAGCTCCTTTGAGCTATCATCACAGCAGAAGCAGCAGCAGCTTCACTACCTTCCTCATTAACTTCAATAAAAGATTTCTGGAAAATGCTCGAAACATAGAGATTTTTAGCCATAGGTGAGTCTACCATCTCAGTAAGGCCACCCCCTTTAAAGGGCAACTCGACACCCAAGCCCTTCAAAACCTTGGAGGCTTCAAATCCAAATGAAATCTTGAACCTTGGAAGCTTAAAATTACCCACTTCAACTTTCTTGGACGGAAGGTGTCCATTCAAGAAACCAGGTTCAGAGCTTACTTTCTCTACCAAGGATGGAAGCCCATCCTTTAAATCTGGAAGAAAGAAATACATGGAAAATTTGCGCTTGTCTCCTCCTTGTATATAAGATAGACTAAGGACACTGAAACCGTCAAAAGCTTGGATGAACTGCTTCTTATTGCTAGTCATAAAAGGCACCTTAACCAAGTTACCGTTAAGAAGATGAAAGTTATCTTCTTTTGTTATAGATGCATCAAACTTCTCACTCCATGCGCCCTTGAAGTAAATCGCATTTGCAAAGATGAGTCTGGTTATGTTATCAACAGTACCAGGAGGCAGCAACTCTTTAATAAGGCCACTAGTTTGCTTCTCAGCCCATGTATTCACTTCGGAGGCCACTTCAACTGCCTACAAACACAGAAGAAACAATGTCATGTGCCTAGAGTGTATTACGCCAATGCCGAATAAGTGAATAGTAATTAGGCAAAAGCAAAATCATATAGCGCATCATCATATTACTCACATTTTTAAGCCTTATATCATTTGTCATAACTATATTCACAGATGTCTGAGTTCATAATATTCACAATGACAAGTAAACTTAATGAGTGGCCCAGTAAAACATGCTTGCAAATGAGGAAAAACACAATGCAATTTGCAAGAACAAAGTATTGTCCAGCTGAATCATAAGATCAATTCAGAAAACTGAAGAAATGCATAATATATGTCTGCTAAATAACAGTCCGTTGTCAGTATATTGTTAGTCTTTTAAGCAAAATACCAAAAACTATTATAAAAAAAGATTGAGAAAAAAAAAATACATGCATAACAGTATAACACCCCAAAAATCTCAATATCAAAACATAAGCAGACTACATGACAAGTGGAACATTCATTTTGGAGATGGGCAAACTTTTGCCTATCTCACCCCTTATAACACTAAAATAAATCAAAGACTCGTTATGTTATGCAATGTAGGCAGTTAGACACTATATTGTGAGTTTAACACTAACAGACAATATCATCCACTCCCTCCCTATTATTTTATTCATGCAAGAGGAAAAATAACCCGTCAAGATATACACTTGCCAAAGCAACGACATTGAAACAAATTCTAGCTAGGTAGCAGTTATGAAATTGTGGAAGAACAAAGGAGAAATATTCATAGGTCTACCTTAACAATAGGATCAGATTATTCGATCCTTGTGGTTTCAGTTTGCAGGTTCATTTCAGCAAGAAAAGATCTATTCCAGGTGGCATTTGATGGAATTTGTTGAAAAGAAGCAAACAAATAATTCTCTTTTGGTGTGGCATAGTTTGCATTATCATAATACTAAAACTCTCTGGAAAAGAGCAAAGCAGAAAAAGAAAATAATCATTTATTTTCTTAAGGTCTCAATTTGCAACAGAAAGAAAATGTTACGGTAATAAAAAAACTGATCATTAGGAAGTAACTAGAGAATCATGCAAGCACTAGTGTTATGCAGGCTCAAAGACATGTTGCACCTAAACCATTGATTAAACTTTCATGCTACTTTACTCATTTTAGACACAAGCACATATCTAAGCATTGACTCGGCTATTTTATAAAAAAATTACATGAATTGGGCCTATAATAAAATGTCAGAGCGTCCACACCTATGTTGAAGTGTTGAGTAACTGACACAGGTACTCAGGTAGAAAGATGATTAAGTTCCATTTCCACCTCTTATCTTTGTCCGCACCCCCTTACCTCAAACTGTCGAATCATTCCATATGACAGAATGATGAAAGACCACTTGAATATAAATTAACTACTACAACAACAAAATCTACTATACGAGGCCTTTTAGATAATCACAATCAAGCATTGTCTATCTGATCTTTCTATTACCCTGCAACTGAACTTAAAGACAGCGTGCATTAAGATGCACTGATTGCCAAGCTTTAAACTAGAAAGTGAGATGACAAAAAAGAAGTTTGTATTTGTGAAAAGGGGAAGAATGAACAAAGTTTCACGAAATTCCACGCAGACGAGTATCTGACGTAACCCATATCACGTGTCTACAATAGGTTTTGATCGTGTCAAAAAGGAGATGGCCAGGATAAAGGTCAAGTTCGAGCATCACAGAATCTGGGTGACATGCCTACAGAGTTTGATTCTACTTGAAAATCTTACCAGAATACACAGGCAAACACTACAAAACAACATAGGAGGCCAGACATGGAACCAAAAAGTAGAGCATGTTGCTTAATGCTCACTGAAACCAATAATTGCACCCATACAGTTTCATGATAACAATTTTGTGGCATCAGCATATATTGATTTTGTGAGTTACTAACAGTAAAAGCTATAGCACTAACACAAAAAAGATCTGCGCATTAAGCCATGAACATACTAGTTGCTGTTGGAGTTAGTATATGGGGTGTTAGTTTTTCTGACTCCAAAAGTTGCTTCAAAAGAACAAAAAGCTAGTTGTCTGACATTGGTAGTTTAGAGGTATTCTACCTTCTTTATATAGAGTTTCCATCTTTATACATTTGTTGAGGTTTGTGTGCAACAAATCAGCCTCGCCCACCAATACTGCTGACCTATCATAGACGTGGCAAGAGAGGAGTCTAAGGAGAAGAATGATAGGTAACGGTCATATCAGAGAATAGCAGAGAATATCAGAGAATGTGAGAGCATATTCTGTAATCACAGAGAACGATGAGCTGTAAGATGAGGTGTCCTTTTTCTGCTGTCATTAGGAAGAATGAAAGCTGTAATAGCTATAAATAGCTATAAATAGGTATCCAGAAATTGTGTAGTATCTTAGTAGTATTGGGAGAGATCTTGGCCTCTCGAAAGCCTTGAAGTTATCTTGTAATTTCCTTTTGTTCAATCAAACTCACCTCATCCCTCTGTGAATCAGTGTTGTGCTTCGTTGTGTGAGTGAAAACTCTATCTGTTCTGTTCATTATTAGCTTGCTCATAATCAGTTTGTTACAACATGGTATGAGAGCAAAATTGATCCATGGCTCCGGTGACAACAGCCCAGAACGCTTAGAGCATGGACAAACTCGAAGAGGAGGTTGCAGCCCTCAAGAGTACCATGGCAGAGGAGATAGCCACGGCAGTGGCAAAGGCGGCGGCTGAGATGCAGACCTCCATTACCAACCAGATTATTGCAAGCATGGATCTTTCGACCAAAAGGTTGGAAGGACGCATTGAGCGTTCACGGGAGAACCAGGAAGGTATCATCGAAAAATTACGATCGGACCAGCTCAAGTTCCAAGAGGAGGTAAGGGCTTCTTTGAATCAGAGGCGCACGTCTCCTACTCCTTTTGTTACCCACGAGGAGGAGGAATGGTCACAGGGTGAGGGGTTCGTTCAAGGGCGGTTTGGGACCTTCATCAATGGAGAGAAAAGGGGGGAAGAAGAACTCACCTTCGCAGAGAACCCAGAAGGCGGTGGAGTCTTTATTGTGAATCCGAGTGGAGGGGGATCTGGAGGAGGTCCAGGTGGATCCCGATCGAACGGAGAAAGGTACAGAAATGAAGGGGAAATTGGAGGCACCGGAGGAGTAGGTGGTGGTTTGGAATTGGAATGGCTATGGCGGGAATGGTGGTGATGGGGCTACATGGGAAGGCGTCGGAAGAGGTAACGGAGGAACCGGGTGGGGTGGGGTGGAGTTGGTGGAAACGGAGGCGGAAATGGTTGGGACGGTGCTGGGAGAAACGGGCCTGGTTGGGGTGGAAACGTTGGTAGCGGTGGTTCCGGCTGGGGTGGTAATCACGGGGGAAATTGGAGGTATCGAAAGTTGGATATGCCGCTTTTTGACGGTCAAGATCCTGATGGTTGTGGTCAAGGCAGAGAGGTACTTTAACTTCTACTACCTTAGCGAAGAAGAAAAGATGGAGGTTGCGGTAGTGGGGTTAGAAGGCAATGCCCTATCCTATAGGGAACATCGATGGCAGGCTATCAGAAGGTGGCCAGAGCTACGAGAGTTAGTGTTGCAGCAATTTCGCCCGGCCAACGCTGGATCGTTGTACGAGCAGTGGCTCGCAGTGAGGCAAGTAAAATCAGTCCAGAATTACCGGAGACGATTCATTAAAATGGCTGCCCCATTGGACTGGACTGGGTCCTGAGAGAATTTTAATGGGCCAATTTTTGCATGGGCTTAAAGAGGAGAAAATTCGAGTTTCTAAAGGGCCCAAAACTTAATCGTAATTAGGCCCAAAAGGAAGGGGTGCATGGGGAGGAAAAGGCTTAACTTACTTCTCTACATCAGCCCAATCCAATCACGCCTCAACAGCTGCAAACAAGAGTTGAGTAGGGCCAAGCTCACAAACCTATCTACCAAGAGTATCTTCTAACTCCACGAAACCAGTAAGGGAAGTAAGGACACTTACTGATCGAGAATTACAGGAGAAGAAAGAAAGAGGTTTGTGCTTTCAGTGCGATGACAAATGGTCAATCGGACACCGATGCAGGAGGAAAGAACTCAGCGTGTTGCTCACGTGTGAGGAAGATGAAGAGGGAGATGTCCCAAGTGAAGAGTTGGAGGGACCACGTGCCGAGGGGGGAGCCACCTCCCATGAGGTATCCCTAAATTTGGTAGTGGGTCTAACTAACCCAAAGACTATGAAGGCGTTGGGAACGATCAAGGGAGCAACGAGTGGTGGTCATGATCGACCCGCGCCACGCAAAATTTCATATTGCTCGACACGAGTGAAGAAATTAGGCTTGAAATTTCAAATTGCAGGAGTTTTGGTGTGTCGTTGGGGAATAGAGATTCAGTCCAATGGGTCGGAGAATGTAGGGGGATAAAATTACAATTGGAAGGGCAGGAAGTGGAAGAGGGTTTCTTGCCATTTAAGCTAGGCAATTCAGATATGATTTTAGGGGTTCAATGGTTAGAAAAATTGGGCTCGGTGGTGACTAGCTGGAAAACCAAACCATGAAGTTCCAAGTAGGGGAAGAAGCGATTGTAGACACTTGGGAGACCCATCGTTGGCTAGGTCACGCATTTCATTGAAGGCGATGATCCGAACCATACGCAAGGAAGGGGAGGTATTTTGATCGAGGTGGGTCGAGATGGGGGAAGAAGTGCACTGACCGAGCAACAGGAGTCGAGGGTACCGATACCCACCTACCTAAGGGGCGTGGGGTATTTCAAGCACCAACAACACTACCCTCGGACCGAGGTCACGAGGCATCGGATTATCCTCAAACAAGGTAGCAATCCCGTGGGGGGTGCGACCTTATAAGTACCCACAGTACCAAAAGGATGAGATCAAGCGGTTGATCAAGGAAATGCTAAAGGCAGGGATCATCCGACCCTCTAATAGCCCGATTTCCAGCCCGATCTTGCTAGTGCACAAGAAGGATGGTTCTTGGCGCTATTGCGTCGATTACCGCGCACTAAACAAGGAGACGATTCCAGCTAAATATCCAATCCCTGTAATTGACGAGTTGTTGGATAAGTTGCACGGGTCCAAGATCTTCACCAAATTGGACCTCAAGTCCAGAAATCATCAAATTCTGCTCAAACCAGAGGATACTCATAAAACAGCCTTCCGTACTCACGAAGGTCATTACGAGTTCCTAGTCATGCCCTTCAGCTTGACCAATGCTCCGGCAACCTTTCAATCACTAATGAACGAGATATTTCGGCCCTTTCTTCGCAAATTCGTACTTGTGTTTTTTGATGACATTTTAATCTATAGTGCAAGTGAGGAGGAACATGCCACTCATTTAGCAATGGTGTTGCAAACTCTGGAAGAAAAATTAGCTATTTGTCAATATGAAGAAATGTGAAATCGGGCTACCTAAGGTAGCATATTTGGGCCATAAGATATCCGAAAAAGGGGTGGCTGCTGATGTAGATAAAATCTGAGCCATGGTTAATTGGAAGCCGCCAAAAAATCACATGGAGCTCCGTGGGTTTTTGGGGTTGACCTGGAAGTTCGTGGCCCACTATGCACAGATCGCGCAACCACTCACATCCCAGTTGAAGCGGGACTGTTTTGGAGGGCCTTTGAACAACTTAAGAAGGCTATGACAAATACACCGGTTTTGGCGATGCCTAACTTCACACTCACCTTCATCATAGAGACCGACGCATCGGAGTATGGAGTGGGGGCGGTGTTGATGTAGGAGCAACACCCCAAAGCCTTCTACAGTAAGTTATTAGGCCCTCGCGCACAGGCAAAATCAGTGTACGAAAAGAAATTAATGGCGATGTGTCTTGCTATCCAAAAATGGAGGCACTACCTACTTGGGCGACATTTCATCGTGCGCACAGATTAGCAGAGTTTGCGCTTCATAATGCAGCAAAGGGAGATTGGTGCTCAATACCAACGTTGGGTGAGTAAATTAATTGGGTTGGATTTCGAAATACAGTACAAACTAGGGGCCTCTAATCGCAAAGCGGATGCGTTGTCGCCTAAGAATCAAGGGGAATTGGAGTTAGGGGCTGTTATGTGTACTCAAGGGATAGATTGCTCCACCCTACAGCAGGAGGTTGAACAAGATCCGACACTCCAACAACTAAAAACAGACCTACAGAAAGATGAAAACTCCCACAACGGCTATACTATAGTCGAAGGCAGGTTGCTGTATAAAGGGAGGTATGTGATTCCAAAATCTTCTAGTTACATCACTAAATTACTTGAAGAATATCATGATTCTCCGATGGGGGGCCATTTGGGAGACCTCAAGACTTACCTGAGATTGGCGGCAGATTGGTACTGGTGTGGGATGCGAGGAGACATGGGAGCATACGTAATGCAGTGTGGAGTTTGCCAACAGTATAAGGCTACCAACCTCTGCCCAGCAGGATTACTACAACCCTTGCCCCTTCCAGTGTTGGTATGGGAAGACATCGCCATGGATTTCATTGAGGGACTTCCCCGCTCTAAGGGTTGTGTCACGGTCCTTGTGGTGGTCGACAAATTAACAAAGAATGCTCATTTCCTGCCCTTAAAACACCCGTTCACAACATACACTGCTGCTTCAATTTTCATCAAAGAAGTAGTCAAGCTGCACGGATTTCCATCCTCTATTGTATCGGACCGTGATAGAATTTCTATGAGCTTATTTTGGAGAGAATTGTTCCGTTTGCAAGGAACCAAATTGAAGCGAAGCACGGCATATCACCCACAAACGGATGGGCAATCCGAAGTGGTGAACAAATGCCTTCAGACATACCTATGTTGTTTCACTTCGGGTCAGCCTCGCAATTGAGGCTCATAGCTTCATTTGGCCGAGTTTTGGTATAACTCACACCATTCTACAAAAATTACGCCCTTTAAGGCCCTCTATGCAAGAGATCTGCCTCATTTACTTCGCCTAGGCAGGGGGCATACTGCAGTAGACAGCCTCGAAACCATGCTTATCGAGCGCGGGGCCATCCTAGACAACTAGTCACCACATGCGCGCCGACCGGGCTCGAGCGAGGGCGTGTGGCGCGTTCGCGGTTGTGGTTGTTGGAGATTTTTGTTCACTTATTTTTTTGCCGCAAATCAGCATTCATATCTTCGTTGATTTCGTAACAATTATTCTTTAAGTTATCCCTTAATATCCGCCTAATTGATTGCTTTCCCGATTTTGGTTTTTTGCCTTCCTCTTTATATTTGAGCTTGTTCAGTTCTCTTTTATGGGCATTGTTCAGAGTGTTCTCAAACCGTGACTCTGGACTACAGGAGGAGCAAGAATCGTGTATCCCTAGAGGTTGATTACCAAGAGTCCGTGTGTACATAACGGGGTAAATTCAACTTTAGGGCAGTGTTCATTCACGCCACGGCTTTTAGAAAAGTTAATTAGTATAGCTACCAGTTTAGTTCTTACATTCTAATGTTGAACTTTCGTTTTTATTTCGTACATATGTAGAACTACTATGGCTCGTGAAAATCTTATCCCTACGGCAGCGCCTATTACTGCCCATCTTTTAATCCCTGATATGTCTAAGTTAGACCGTTTTGATGGCAAGAATTATAAGATGTGGTCTGATAAGATGGAATTTTTATTTTGGGACAAATTGGTGTTGATTATTGTCTGTTTTCCAATGTTGCACCCGAGAATTCTATTAAGGATTTTGTTAAGGATAATAAAACTTGTCGTGGGATGTTATTGCATTTTATGACTGCTGCACTTTATATGATCTATAATAAGATGAAAGATGCTAAGGATATTTGGGATGCTTTACAAACTAAGTATGGTACTAATGATTTTGGGACTACGAAATATGCTTGTAGTCGTTGGTTAAAATTTTCTACGATTGATAATAAACCTGTGCTAGATCAAGTTCATGAGTATGAACATTTATGTGCTGATATTGTTGCCAAGGGTATGAAAATCTGTGAAACTTTTCAAGCCAACTCTCTTATTGAGAAGTTACCCCCATATTGGGAAACCTATGTCCATTCTATGAAACACAAATCGAAAGACTTTACCCTTCAAGAGCTTGTCTCCCATATCAAGATTTAGGAACAGAACCGAATCCAAGCCAAAGGAAATCTATTGATCATTCTTCCTCTGCTGCTAGATAAAGGACCAAAAGGTAAGGGTCCAAATCAGTTTCATGGTACTAGGCATAATAACAACTTCAAAGGAAGACAGTTCAAGGGAAATTATTTCGTTTGTGGTAAGTTTGGTCATGCTCCAAAAGATTGTCACCAAAAAAGCACTCCTAGAAACAATCAAAGGAAAACAAACCTCAAACCAACCTTACTGAAGATGTTATTATTGTTGTGGTGTCCGAGGTAAATCTAGTGAGTAATGTGACCGAGTGGATGCTGGATACTGGAGCAACTCGCCACATCTGTTCAAGCAAGAAAATGTTCCATGACTACAACAAAGTTTCAGAAGGCGAATGTGTCTTCATGGGCAACTCAAGCACGGTGAGTGTACTTCGTAAAGGAAAGGTTTTTTCAAAATTAACTTCTGGAAAAACCATTGTTTTGCAAAATATTTTACATGTGCCCGATATCCGTAGAAATCTCATTTCTGGTTCTCTTTTAAACAAAGCTCGTATCAAGATGACTTTTAAATCTGATAAACTTGTATTAACCACAAATAATGATTTTGTGGGTAAGGGATCTTGTAATGGGGGGTTATTTGTTCTTGATGTTGTAACTAATAATAAAACTTCTACTACTTCCGTTTATATTGCTGAGTCGGTTTCTTTATGGCATTCTAGACTAGGTCATGTGAATGTTGCATCTATTAACAGACTTAAACAACTTAGTCTTATTCCTGACTTTAGCAATACCTCCTTTGATAAATGTGAAGTATGTGTAGAAGCTAAGCACCGTAAGAAAGCATTCAACAAAAGTGTTGCTCGTTCTTCCACCTTACTTGAGCTGATTCATAGTGACTTAGGTGACTTTAAGAATTCTATGAGTAGGGGCGGAAAGCATTACTATATTACTTTTGTGGATGATTTTTCTCGGTTTACTAAGGTTTATTTATTGAGTTCAAAAGATGAGGCAGAAGAAAAATTTATTATTTATAAAGCCAACGTTGATAACCAATTGGACCTTAAAATAAAGAGGGTGAGATCAGATAGGGGTGGAGAATATGATGGAGTTTCCCTTAAGAAATTTTGTAAGTCTAATGGAATTATTCATGAGGTTACAACCTAGGTAGCACCAATACGGATACGGGAACGGGTACGGGGACGGAAAACGGCAAAATCAAAATTCTCAAAAACGGGTACGAGATGGATTCGGCAAAAAAAATTAAAAAATAAAAATTTACACAAATTTATGTCTATATGCAAATGAATATCCATACTTTAAATCTGAAAATATAGTGGATAAAAAATTACAAGTTGTTTTTAGTGCTCTAGGAGTAAAAGAGTAATAGCTGCTGTCAAACAAAAAGTAGAAGTAATAAGAACTGAGTTATGAGGGTTGTATTTCTGTCAAGGAGAGATAAAAAATAATAAATAGTTAGAGAACTATGTTGTAACAATTTAAAGAAAAATTAACTAAAGAGGCTACTAGGCTAGTAGGGCATATGATGTGGCCCATAAAAGGACCATATGCTTGTCACTTGTCAACTTGTTTATTTGAAAATTGAGTAATATTAAACTCATTTTTCAATGGTTTTTTTTGTACTCCTCTTCATCTCCCCTCTCTTTTTCCTCTGATATGTGATGAAACCAAACCCAGCAAAGTCCCACCTTTCGATGCTTTCTCTCTCCTCTTCCCCTCCCCAATGTTTCTCCTTCAATCTACAATGAAGCCAGCCAAGTTAAACACTAAAGACCGAAGAGAAACGCAAGCCCTAGACCTAATTCTAAAGGATTTTTTTTTTGAAAAATTGACAATGGCAGTCCCAACTATGACCGCCCTTCCATAAAAGGTCCCAATTATGGGATATCCCACAACAAGCTCAAGTTTAAGGTCCATTTGACATGCGTGGTCCTTATAGGTTACTGACCTGCTAGAGCAGGTAAAAGTGCTCACGTGATGTAGGTAGTTGCTGCACATGATTAAAATTACAAAAAAACCTCACCTTCCCATGTTTCTTCCTCTTTTTTCCTCTTTCTTCCTCACTTAACCAAATAAGCTACTTTGGTTGCTTGCCTTTCCGCAAATTTTGAAGCTTTCTTCCTCACTTAACTATGGCAGCACAACTCAAAGGGATCCGGTTCAATCAATTCAAGGGCTACAGATGCAACAATGACAATTCTACAATATTGAGAAGTGTACAAATGGAGCAGACTTTAGGAGGAGATTTACGGCTCTTCAAATGTGGTTGTAAGTTGTTTATTTTTTTCCTTTAATGCATACCATGATACCAGTTTAAATCTTCCCCTTTTCATGATTTTCCATTTTTTCATGAATACTAGAATAATTAGGGGTTTTTTTGAAACTGAAAATTAGGGATTTAATATATATTTTTCTTTGTGAATTCGGGGGAAAGTCGGACTGTGATTTCTTCAAATTGGAGGCTTTGTGTTGAGTGGGAGAATTGCAAGCAAAGCTGTTGGTGGCCTGGAGCAGTTCACGTCGGTTTTGGAGTTGAATCGCGAGAATCATGAGTTGAATTCGAGATTGCAAAGTTGGAGAAGAAACCCAAGAGAGAAAAAATGAGATTAGTGTGTAGAAGAAAGAAAGGAGGTTGAGGATTCTATTGGCGAGCTTCAGGATTTGTTGAAGGAATATGTGGTTAAAGTGAAGCAAATGGAGAAAAAAATGGAGGAATTGGTGAAGAAATCAGAATCATAACAATGGCGGATTGAAAGGATTGAACAAATCTGGAAAATTTTACACTGCTTTCTTTTTCGTTTGGAGATGGTTGATTTTTTATCCCATTTTTGTTAAACGATGTGTTTGAATGCTGATGAATATTACGTTTTGTTTGAAAATAATTCTTGCTATAAAATTTCAAATTAATGTTGCAATGAAGTAGTTTGAGTTATGTCATTTTGGGGAGGAGGAGGAGTTAATGCTTTGGGGAGTAATTAGTTTTGGAGGGAGTATTTCGTAGCTTCTAAGAGGAAAAAAAACAAGTCAATGATGGTTTCAGCTGTCAAATGGACCTTGATGTTGAGTCTGCTACGGGATATTCCATAGTTGGGACCTTTTATGGAAGGGCGGTAATAGTTGGGACTGTCCTTGTCAATTTTTCCTTTTTTTTTTCTTCTTTGGCTGAAATTCCATTAGAAGGCCTGAGGACGTCTCTAAGCCTTTGGATCCGTCCCCAAGACGTACCCATATTTTGGCTCAGTCGTACCCATTGGGACCCAACGTACCCACCTTCCAAGGTACGGTTTGGGGACGTATCTACCACGTACCCGTCCCGTACCCGTACCCGGTACGGGAAACGGTACCCAATAGGAGTACCCATGCTTCATAGGTTACAACTTCTTATACGCCAGAACATAATGGAATAGCTGAGCCAAAAAGTAGAACTCTTAAATATATGATGAATGCAATGCTTATTAGTTCGGGTATACCTACTAACATGTGGTGTGAGGCCATTCTTTCTGCTTGCTATGTGCTGAACTGTGTTCCCCATAATAAGTTAGATAAAACTCCATAAGAATTATGGAAAGGTTTCAAGCCTAATTTGAGTTACCTCAAAGTGTGGGGGTGTTCGGGAAAAATAGGATTTTCTAACTTTCAAAGGAGTAAGATTGAACCTAAGACTGTGGATGGTATCTTCATTGGTCATGCTTTAAACAGCATATAGACTTATTCTTAAGGATGCATCTGGTTTTGGTCCTATTAAAGAGTCAAGGGATGTTGAGTTATTTGAAAACATTTTTCCTATGAAGTTAAGCATTCATTCTGGTTTGCCTGCTACATCTTCTTTTACTATGCATCATGACATTGCATCATCTAGTGAGACTCTAAAACCTAAGAGGAGTACGAGAGCTAGAATTGAGTCTAATTTTGCACCTGATTTCATTACTACCTTCCTTATTGAGAAAGAGTGCTTAGATGAACATGAAGTGAATGCTTTTGTGTTAGAAGAAAATCCGATGACCTATAGTGAGGCCATGAGATAAGTTGACTCTAGTTTCTAGTTAGAGGACATTAACATTGAGATTGAGTCCATTATGAGTAACAATACTTGGGTTTTAGTGGACCTTCCTCGAGGTTGTAAGACCCTAAGTAGTGATTGGATTTATACAAAGAAGTGCATATCTGATAGGACCTTGGATAAGTATAAGGCTAGACTTGTGGTTGAAGGACATCACCAAAGGAAAAACCTAGATTTCTTTGATACCTACTATCTTGTGACAAAGGTTGCTACCATTAGAACATTAATTGCCCTTGCATTTATTCATGATTTGATTGTGCATCACATGGATGTAAAAACTGCTTTTTTGAATAGTGAGCTAAATGAAGAGATTTACATGAAGCAACCTGAAGGATGTGTAGTTCCTAGACAGGAAGACAAGGTATGTAAACTTGTTAGATCCTTATATGGTCTAAAACAAGCATCAAAACAGTGGCATAAGAAATGTCATCAAACCATTACTTCTAATAGTTTTCTGGTAAATGATTTTGATGTTTGTGTTTATTCCAAAACTGATGAACTTGGTTGTGTTTTCATATGTCTATATGTGGATGATATGTTGATTTTCGGGACCAATGTAGGCATAGTGAATGCAACTAAGGCCTTCCTAAATTCTAGTTTTGAAATGAAGGATTTGGATGAGGCAGATGGCATAAAGATTACTAGAACTGCATATGGGATGTCTTTAAACCAATCTCATTATATTGAGAAAATTTGGAAGAAGTTCAATCAATTTGATTGTACTCCGGTGAAAATCCCATATGATTCTAGTATTTATTTCAAAAAGAATAAGGGTGACAATGTGTCACAAGAACAATATGCCAAGATAACTAGAAGTGCAATGCTTTTGATGAATTACACTCAACCTGGTATAGCATATGCCGTTAGTAGATTGAGCAGGTATATTCATAGTCCTAATCAAGAGCATTGGAATGCTTTGATTAGATTGTTGAAGAATCTAAAAAGCACTATCAATTGGGGTTTGCATTATAAAAGATCACCTTGTGTTCTTGAAGGATTTTGTGATGCTAATTGGGTCTCAGATAATGCTGAGATTCATTCTACTAGTGGTTATGTTTTTACCCTTGCTGGTGGTGCTATATCTTGGAAATCATCAAAACAAACTTATATTACCAAATTTACTATGGAATCTGAGTTTAAGCTGAGTGGTTAAGGAGTTTGCTTGCTGATATTCCATTGTGGGGGAAGCCAGCTCCATCAGTACGACAGGAAGCTGAGTGGCTAAGGAGTTTGCTTGCTGATATTCCATTGTGGGGGAAGCCAGCTCCATCAGTACGACAGGAAGCTGAGTGGCTAAGGAGTTTGCTACTGATATTCCATTGTGGGGAAGCCGGCTCCATCAATTTCCTTGCGTTGTGACTCACAAGCAAAGAATCGGGGGTAACTTAATAATTAAGCTTATAATGGAAAGAAAAGGCATATTCGCTTAAGGCATGCTATTGTGAGAAATCCAATTAGAAATAATGTAATGTCACTCGAGCATGTAAAGTGAGAGGAATATTATTGTTCCTCTCACCAAAGGCCTTTGTAGAAAAATGGTCCTGGAGCCAGCACAAGGAATGGGATTGAAGCCTATTGTGGAGTAAATTGTGATGGATACCCTTGTTGGGATTTCCTAAGTTCAAAGGGTCAAACGAAGTCACAAAAGAGCTCAAGTTGTGTATACTACTATCTTTCCTATTAATAAAAAGTGATGTAGTATTGATTTATTGTTATATGTGTAAGGATGAGCCAAAGGCTCTTAATAAGTTCATAGCCTTGATAAGGTGGTTTGTGACAGTACAAACTTGATAGACTTACTTATGTGAATGTGGGGGTTACGCCCAATCTCCTATGAGAATCCCTAAGGCTTTGGACCTCTAGAGCACTCATGAAAATCCAAGCAAATTGTGGAGCACTAAAATTACAAATCACGAGAACATTATTGATTTGAGAAAGGTTTAAGTGCGCAAATGTAAATTATTAACAGTAGAAAGTTTCAAAGAGAAATCTACCTAATACGGCAGTAAGACATGCTTGTATGCACTGGGTATCAATTCAAGTCCATAAGCCATTGATGCTTAAAAAACTGAATATTCGTGCCCATAATTCCTTTTAAGTTGTCTTTTCCTTCTTTATTCTTTTGAATCATGTGGGGAATTTTGAAGTCAATATATGGAGTGTTAGTTTTTCTCACTCTAAAAGTTGTTTAAAAAAAAAAAAAAACTAGTTGTCCCACATTGGTAGTTTAGAGGTATTCTACCTTCTTTACACATTTGTTGAGGTTTGTATGGGAAGGAACTAGTCACCACACGCGCGCACGCCGGCCGGGCCGGGCTCGGGCGAGGGTGCGGTTGTGGGATATTTTATTTCAGTTACTTATTTTTTGCCGTAAATCAACATTCATATCTTCGCCGATTTCGTAACCGTTATTCTTTCCTTAATTATTATTTTTGTTATCCCTTAATATCCGCCTAATTGATTGCCTTCCCAGTTTTGGTTTTTTGACTTCCTCCATATATTTAAGCTTGTTCAGTATTCTCATTCAAATAGAGAAAAAACGCCTCTTTAAAAATTCAGTCTACTTCTTCTCTTTTATGGGCATTGTTCAAAGTGTTCTCGAACTCTGACTCTAGACTACATTGAAGGAGCGACTAAGAGTCTGTGTGAATCTAACGGGGCTAATTCAACTTTAAGGCAGTATTTGTTCCCGCCACGACTTCCAGATAAGTTAATTAGTATAGTTCTACCAGTTTTAGTTCCTTTAGTTACTAACATCCAACTGGTAGCAGAAGATAGAAACAACACATAACAACCAGTAATCATCAAGATTAAGCCTTAAAATTGTTCGGACTGCATTTTTTCTTGCTAGCACATGCCAAGAGGTGATGACACAATGATGAATAGGCCACATATACTAATAGCTAGACTAAGGGTGTTGTTTGGGCTCGATTAATCAGCAGCCCAATGAGGAGCCTAAAAGCCTCCTAAAGCATGGGACAGGTGGCGGCAGTGGGTCCCACCTGTAAAATTGACCTTATCACCAGTGTTTTGTGAGATCTCTAAGAAGGGTGGAATAACCATTGCCTAAAAAAGGTAGTATGCCCAAAAGGCCCATTTGAACAATGTTTCCTGTCTGGGAAATCCCCAACACTATAAATACCAACTACCTCATCATCGATGAGCGGTATTGAATTCTCACCTAGAAACAGAGCATCTCTCTCTAGACTTTATCTCTACCTCTATCTCAACCGACTTGAGCGTCGGAGGGGCGATCCCGGAACCACCCCCGGGGTAGTCTAACATCGTTTTTTCAGGATTCAGGTGTACGGACATCGGAGCTCAGGCGAACACTCTTGGGGCCCACATCAAATCTCACAACATATTACAATCCTTAATTTCTTAGCAGAAACAGTTTGGCGCGTACGTGGGAAGTTACAATCAAAGTTGCTTCGCCACCACTCGGTAAGAATCACTTCACAATGGCCCCGGCCCAAGAGCACTCGCACCCAGAACGCCCTCGGCCACGGGCTCAAAGGTCCGAAAGGGATCCTTCACCATCTCACCAGAGGAGGTCCGATCGGCCCAGGACGCCGACCGTTCAAACCCTCGACCATGAGGAAGGTCAGTTAATTGAAAATAGGCAGGACCCCTCACGGCGGCTACAAGACGGCCCGACCCCCATCCCATATCCACGGCGGACATAAATTTGATAGCGCTCGGCTCAGCCCAGACCTTGCAGCCAAAAGCTCGAGGGATATGTTGGCAACCTACAACGAGGGACGCTTTCTTGACCCCACAAAGGACCGGACCACTGGTCCCTTCCCTTCCCGGGCGAGAGAACCCCGGCCAGCCCTAGCCGCGAGAGGTCGGGCAGAGAAAGCATAGTCGGCACGATCGCGCAACGATCCGGAGACAGGGGGAGGAAGAGAGGCACGGGTCCAAAGGGAGATCCACGTTGCGGGGTGAGGAGACGCACGTATCAAAATCGCCCGGGCAACGTCGGGAATAAAACTCCCGATGTTCGGCATTTCTCGAACGAGAAGCGGCTCGAAGGGCCTAGAACGCTCGGCACATTCTTAATAAGAAAGCCGCTCGGCGAAAGGCGCGGCGACTCAGCCAATCGAAGCCCATTCGGATCAACAGCGGGGCGCTTAAGTTCATGGTCCCATTCAGCCAGGACATTCTTGAGGCGCCCAGCCCCGGAAAAATCAAAACGCCATCGATCGAACCGTTCGCGGGCCTAACCGACCCGGACGATCACATGGCCACATCTAAAGCACAAATGAGCGTTCAAACCGGGCTGCGAGGCCACTTGGGTGCCATTTCTTTCCCACGACTTTGAAAGGGCGGCCCCTAAACCTGGTTCCAAGAGCTTCCGCCGAGGATCATAACGATTTCTCGGTGCTCGAGGACCTATTCCTTCACCGGTTTATTGCGGGAAAAAGACAAAAGAAAACAAGCCTCCATTTGATGGGAGTCGGGCAGGAGAAGAACGAAAGTCCGGCCGACCACATCAAAAGGTTCAATGAGGAGTCATTAAAAATCTCTCGATCTACACCGGCCTTGACACAGTCGGCTCGAGATGGTCCTTGGGCGAGAACGAAGTGAAAACCTTCTCCGAAGCAATGACTCGGGCTCAAAGATTCATCCAGCGACGGATATATGTCGTCACTCGGACGATGGGAGCAAGAAGAGGAAAGAAGAAGGAAACCCACAAGGACCCGTCGAAGCAGCAGAAAACATGTGGTCGGTCAGATAGGTTTAACGACCATGGCATCGACCCCCGATTCAACAAGAACAGAAGAGAAATCTACTTGGACATCGAGGATAAATCCGTGATGCCCCACCCACCTCCCATCGAACGTCGGTCGCTCGGCGAGACAAAAGCCACGGATGGTGCGAATTCCACAAAGAGTGCGGTCACACCACCAAGGATTGCGGAGGAACTTAAGAAATCTCTGGACAACCTAGCGAGACCGGGGAAGGCGAGCACGTACCTCGAAGCACTCTAGGGAGGAAAAGGGCAAACAAAAGGTTGGGTCAATCCAACAAGCGGGGATCTGAGGGCCTTCATCGGGGTCGCAACGGAGGTGGCTTCGCGTCGGGCGGCTCGACCAGGCCGCTCACGCAAAGCCCGCCTCCGAGTCTAAAGCACCGGGGTACTCGCGTCCATCATCCCCGGCCCGAGCTTGTCCCATCGCGACATTCGGCGAGTCCAGCGGCCCCTGCACACGCCCACGACGATCCCTTGGTCATCGAACTCAAAGTGGCCAATGCCGAGTCAAACGGGTGTTGGTGGATAGTGGATCTTCGGCGAGATATAATCACACTTGAGTGCCTCGGAAACGAAGTACAATGAAAAGGATGTAATCCCGCTCAATCGCCCACTCATGGCTTTGGGGAAATTCGGTACACCTGTCGGATCCATAAAATTGCACCTCGGATGGGAGAGAAGGGAGCGAAAGGAAGAAGCTTACCGATTGACTTCTCGGTGGTGGACATCCCTCTACCATACAACATCATAATGGGAAGACTAACTCTAAACAAAGTCGAGGCGACAGAATTTCAATTTACCGGCTCCTCATGCACGATTTGAAACCGACGAGGGTAAGGTCGGAAAAATCCGGGGGATCGGCGGGCGACCGAGAGAATGTTACGTGAACGGCTCGAAAAACAAGAACGACGTCTCGAGAGGACTCGAAGAAAAGAAAACGGGAAGACGATCGGCCCAGAAGTGGGCTCGGAGTATACCTTACCGAGAACCCCAAGCAATACGAGCGCCCTCGGCCGGTAGGGGACGACGAAGAAGTCATCATCGACGAGAAGCACGGTCGGACATTGAGAGTAAGCGAGGCCATGGATCCTCAAACGAGAAAGGAGATCGTCCAAGTTTTGACGAATACGAGAGCGTCTTCGCCTACGAAGCCACCGAAATGCCCGGGGCTCGACCCCAAAGTGATGTGCCACGAGGCGAACATCAAAGAGATTGAAGCTGTCGAAGCAAAAGCCGAGGCATCGAGGCCCCGAGAGGAACACCGCTGCTGCGGCCGCCGAAGTCAAGAAATTGCTCGAGGCGGGGTTCATCGAAGAATGCCCGATACTCGGAATGGTTGACGACGTAGTCCTGGTCGAAAAGTCGAGTGGGGCATGGAGAATGTGCGTGGATTTCTGAGACCTCAACAAGGCTCGTCCAAAAGATAACCACCCTCTCGCCCCAAATCGATGAGTGGTTGAGTCGACTCGACGGCAGTCACGCGCTCTTAAGCTTCGTGGGCCCTAAACGCGGGGTATCACCAAATCCCGATGGCGAGCATGATCGAGTTCATACCGCCTTTGTCACCAATCAAGGGGTTTATTGCTACAAAATGATGCCCTTCGGGCTCAAGAATGCGAGGGCGACGTATCGGCGCACGGTCAGCAAGATATTCGGCGACCAACCTGGGTCGGAATATCGAAGTATACGTTGACGACATGATCGTCAAAAGCAAGCTCGGGGTGATCACCCCTACGATCTACAAGAGACTCTCGGTACCTTGAGGAAATACCGCATAATCTTTGAATCCAAAAAATGCGTATTCGGTGTGAAGGGAGGAAAGTGCCTCGGGTTCCTGGTCGATGAGAGGGGAATCGAAGCCAACCCTGACAAAGTAAAGGCAGTGGTAGAGATGAAGTCCCCTCGGAATGTAAGAGAGGTACAACGCCTAACCGGTTGTTTGGCTGCTCTCGGCCGTTTCTTATCCCGGTCGGCGAGATAAGAGCTTATGCTTCTTCAAAGCTACGAAAAGAAAAGAGTTCACTTGGGATGGCGAGCCGAACAGGGCTTTCACCTCCCTCAGCGCATCTATCAACACTCCCAAAGTTGATCTCCCCACTGGGAAACACCTGTTCGTTTACTTAGGCCAATTTGAAATACGCGCTCGTGGCTGTTACAGTGGCCGAGAGAAGAGAAACAGACACCCGAGTCTACTTCGCCATAAGCCACGCGCCGCAGGGGCGAGGCCAAATACGGTGAGGTCGAGAAGATGGTCTTCGCCTTGGTAATGGCCAGTCGGAAACTCAAGCCCTATTTTCAGGCCCATCCAATCAGGGTTCTCACAGGTCAACCGCTCAGAAAGCTCATCGAGAGCAGGAATCATTCTAGCCAGGATGACCCGGCGGGCGGATCGATTGCAGATTTCGGGTTGGAATATGAACCCGGGGAGGCGATCAAAGCCCGGAGCCTTAGGCGATTTCATAGCCGAATGTACGTCTGGCCCCAAGTGGGTCGGCAGGGATGTTTGGGAGTTGCAAGTAGATGGCTCGTCTACCAAAACAGGGTGTGGAGCTGGGTTGGTCATCAAGCCCCCAGTCGGGGAAAAAATGGAATACACCATCAAATTCGAATTCTTAAGCTCTAACAACGAGCCGAATACGAGGCCCTAATCCTCGGGCTGGAGGCGTGCATCCTTCTAGGAGCCACCACGATCAATCTTCAATCAGGCTCACACTGGTGATTGTGGGGGCGGGTATCAGCGAATATGAGGCGAAGGAAGACAACATGAGAATGTATCAGCGAGCCCGGGGCATCATCAACAGCTATCTCGGTTCAACATCACCCACATACCCCGATCAGAAAATCAGCAGGCCGATGCTTTAGCCCGAATGGCCAGTTCGGCGGAAGGGTCGGTCCCCCGTACAATCATGTGGGAAGTCCTCCGGCAGCCCAGCATCAATGCAAGGAACAGCTTGTATGGAATCGGACATCCGAATGGATGGATGAGGTAGTCGGATATTTGAGAGACGGGAAACTACCTGAGGACCCCAAGGAGGCTGACCGGGTCAAACGCAAGTCCGGATGGTTTCTATGGCATGAGAATCAGCTCTATAAAAAGTCCTTCACTCATCCATTGCTCATGTGCGTAACCCCCGAGGAAGGAAATTACATCCTCAGGGAAATCCACCAAGGGGCTTGCGGAAGCCATCAAGGGGGAAGGACCATAACTGGAAAAGCCCTCCGAGCCGGATATTACTGGCCCACTTTGAAAACAGACGCTCAGGAGCTAGTGAAGAGATGCCCATCCTGTCAGATCCACTCTGACATCCCCAGGGCACTGACCACCCCATTGACAACAATTCAAGCAGTCTTGCCATTTGATAAATGGGGAATGGACCTACTCGGACCATTTCCCCCTGCCTCTGGCCAAAGAAGATTCCTTATAGTCGCTATCGACTACTTCACCAAGTGGACTGAGGCCGAACCACTCTCTTCCACAACAGATAAGCAGGTTCAAGCGTTCATTTGGAGGAACATCATCACCAGGTTCGGGATTCCTAGGGTACCAATTTCCGACAATGGGCGCCAGCTCAATAGCGGTCCTACACGGGAATATTGCGCCCGGTTCGGAATATGCACCAAATTCTCCGCTGTCTCCAGGCGACAAACGAACGGGCAAGCTGAGTCGGCCAACAAAATAGTCCTCAAAGGAATCAAGAAGTCTCTGGAGGCTGCCAAAGGGGCCTGGGTCGATGACTACCCGAGTCCTCTCGGTCGCGGGGCCTACAACCAAGGGAGGCAACAGGACATTCGCCATTCAGTCTTGTGTACGGAAGCGAGGCGGTCTTGCCAGTGGAAATTGGCATCCCATCTCCTCGAATGACGTTCTATGAATTCGAGAGGAACGAGGAAGAAAGCCGATCGACTTGGACTTCTTTGCCGGAAACAAAGGGCAATGCCTGCTAAAATCCATCCGGTACAAGCAAAGGGTTACTCGGATGTTCAATCGCAGAGTAAAGTCCCGACCAATCCAACTCGGCGATTGGGTAGTCCGGAAAGTCGAAGCTACCGGGCTCTCGCACTTAAAGGGAAAGCTGAGACCTAACTGGGACGGTCCATACAAGGTCACCGAGGTCATCAAGCCCGGCACATTCCGACTAGAGTCCCCGGAGGGCGTTCCCCTGGCCCGACCCTGGAACGGAGACAATCTCAAAAAATACTTCGTGTAAAGTTTGTTACTTGCAATACGGGGCATATATGTTATGATAGCTGTAGTTATTGCTGGTCGGTATTTCTGTAACAAAGTCGGCTCTTTTTGTAGAAGTATAGAAACTAAAAACCGGTCGGCAATTTTCGCATCATAGCCAGCTTATTAGACTTAACCAGTCGAAATTTTATTGGGTCGGCAATTTTCGCATCATAGCCAGCTTATTAGACTTAACCAGTCGAAATTTTATCGGGTCGGCAGTATTGCGACCACGAAGCTTGACAACCAGTTTTTAATGTTCGGTCAATAAAATGTTCATGAGCAAGGGACATTGAAGTAAGACGGATAATATTGCAATTAACAAATGCGAAATTAAAGAACAAAGGATAAATTTCATTAAGGAAACTCTAGCATTACAAAAATCATTACAAAAGCGGCCAAGTACAGAGTATATCCTAAGAGCTAGGAGGGGGAAGGTCAGTCGCATCCTCGGCATTCACTTCAGTATTATCACCGACTAGCTCCTCCCCTCGACCGACATCGTCGGCAGCATCAGCATCACCATCCTCGTCATCATCGTCGTCGACGACATTGATGTCGACTCGGCCCTCATCGTCCCCCTCATCATCATCATCATCGGAGCCAGCACCCTCCGCCTTCAGCCGAGCCAGGATGGCAGCATTGTCAGCATCAATGGACATCTGATAGCTTGACCAGACATCAGCCCAAACCAAGTCAGGACAGGACTCGGCTAGAATTTTCTTCAGTCGATCAAGGGCCTCGTCCTCCCCCATCTTGTGCGCTGCGCTGCCCACCTCATTGTCGTACACCTCGACAGCCTCGGATTTCTCCCAGTCGAAGAGCCACTGCTCCTCGGTCCTAACCTTGCCCTCCAGCTCGGCCAATTTGCCCTCAAGATCGGTCACCTTCAGCTCGGCTTACGTCGGCTTAGCGAGGCGTCGTCCTTAGGTTTTTGCGAGTCCCGGCGAGTGTTAGATCTGCCCTCTCCTTTTCCCATTTGGCCGCTCGTCGCGAAAGCCACTCCTCGGTCCTTCTACATGGCGGCCTCCGCATCGGCGAGCTTGGACTCGGCTATACGCTTCTCTTCCTTGGCCGATAGATCTCATCAAAGTGCTTTTTGGGTACTTCCTTCCTTGGTCGGCCACTTCCTCGGCCGAGGCTCACCCGATTCTACGGGCGACATTGGCCATCCGGCGGAGAACCGAGACAAGGGAAAGTTAATGACAAAATTGTTAAAAGAAAGCAAGGGTCGAATAGGAAAAGCACTTACATCATGCCAGGCGCGAAAAAGCTCGTTTGTCTCGTTCCGACCGTGGGTAATTTCAATGTATTCACGGTCGGCAGGAGTGTAAATACGCTCGAGGGCCTTGGACCAGCGACCATCCTTCTCCTTCCTGTTCAACCACGCGAAGGGAACGGGCACCGAAATCGCGCCCCTCGAGCCGTCCCCCGACAACTCCGCAGTTGGAGACAGAGGGGTATATTGTGGGCTCCCGATCGGTCGGAAGTCAGAAGAATGAAGGGAAAGGTCTCCCCCGTCGGTCACTTGGGGGGGGGGCCCTTAGGGCTGATAACTTCAACGGATTTGCTCCGCTTGGCCTTCTCACGATCGGCCTTGGCTTTTTCCCGCTCAGCCTTCGACCGAGCGACGGCTTTCTCGGTCAAGGCCACTTTATCAGAAGACCGCTCTTTCCTTTTCTTCGTCTTCGGCTTAGCAGGATCCTGAGGCAGAGGGCAACCAGTTAGCAAAACAAATTGAATAGATAGTCGATCGGGCAAAAAGGAAGGCAACAAGACGAACAAATTACCTTGGGAGGAGCGGGAACCTTCATGGTTTTCGCCGCAATCTCGGCCTTCAACCGAGCCGCCCTCATAGCCGCCACATTCAACTTTTCGGCCATTGTCGGATCAACTTCTTCGATATAGGCTCTGGCGGGTTCTGAAAAACAAATCAAAATGCACAAGTGTTAGCCAAAATAGAATGCAAATATTATTAAACCGACCGCCCCATCTCCCCGGCTGATTACCCTTCGGAAAGGTCTGGCTCAGACCCATGGCCGAGAGGAAGTATTCGTCGGTGAAGAGCCTACGGTCGGGCAACCATTGGCCAGGCACGAACACCTCGCCCCCGTTAACTATCCTCGCCTCGGTCTGCATATAGCAGGCCGCCGCCCCTTCCTCATCGTCAAGCTCTCCCACTCGGAAGTTAAGGGCGACTAAGGGCTCGGTCGAGGGGGGAACCAGGGGAATCCCCCCAGCTCCGCCGAAATAGACGAAGGCGAATTCCCTCCGAAACCCTTTCTGTGACGTGGGAAGGTTAAGGACAGTCCGGTAACCTGGTCGGACTTGGAAACTCCACCAACTCGGCCCGTTGTTTGCAGCCATAACTTCGACCAGCTTATAAAGATGTCGCCACAGCTTGATGGTCGGTCGGACTCGTATTAGGTCACAGAGTACCTGGAAGGCATTAATGCCTCCCCAGGAGTTGGGGGAAATTTGGCAAATCGCCAAATCATATGCGTTCAATAACTCCTTGACGAAGTCGGTCGGCGAAACAAAGCCCCATCTCCATTGACTTGTAGTAAACGGCGATGCATCCAGGCGGTGGAGACAGAACTGTGTGATGGGCTTCCGGTCGGACCAGATAGTAGGGGTCTTTTATTTGGAACCTGGTCGCCGTCCCCCGAAGGTCCTCCGTCAAAGATTTTATTACTCCGGGTTCGGGGAAGAATGTCCCTGGACCTCCTTTCGGATCCAGGTCGGGATACTCTAACTCTCGGCCGAAGTGGGCCGCTTCTCCCCGCTCCCCTCGACTACATCACAAGACAAGTATTTGTCTAAGTAACTTCTTGAGGGGGATAGGCCGGCGACACTTCCCAAGGATAGGAATGATACCCTCGGCCTCTCCTCCACCGAAGACGAAGGGCTCGGGGGAGAGCAACCGCGTCGGGCACAGCCGAGGGGTCGGGGCAATTTATTATAGCCGACACCAGCGTTATTCCCATCCCCCTCACCTCCTCGGATAAGATATAGGGAGGTGAGGTTGGAGGTGTCGACGACTCGGACGAATCTCCCATTATTTATAAACAAGGGAGTCGGCCGAGACTGCTCAAAGGAAAAGAAAGAAAGAAAACTTAAAGAAAAATAAGAAGCGTACCTGGTCGGACGAAGGAGCTGGAGGAAGAACTATGAAGAAGTTGAGAGAATTTAGAGATTTTTGAGAGAGAGAAGTGAGGAAATGAGCAAGTAACCCTGAACTTCTCTCCCCTCTCACACCTATATAGGAGTGCCTTGGGGAATGTGCAACGCAAACCCCCCCCGCGTCGTTCTAATGGGCTTCCAATAAAGGCCCAATTGGACCCCTTCAGTCCACCCCATAAAAGGTCCAGTGAAATCAATGAAAGCACTTAAGACCAAGGGATTTGAAGCGCTAAAACTCCTTGGGGCGCCTCTCCAGCTCGGCCAATATCAAGGGTCCCAACATCCCCGGTATCCAGAGTTGACATGTGGCATGTCAAGAAGGACACACCCACTCGGACCGGCTTGGGCTCATTAGCCCCTCATCCGAGTGGGTCACACCCTGCTCGGCCAACAGGAGCTCCCCTCCTTTGCCGAGTCGCTTCTATACTTGGTCGAATATGGCCAAGTATCGGCTAAGACCCACTCGGACCATCTTGGGGCTCATTAGCCCCTCTTCCGAGTGGCTCGGCACTTATTCGACAACGGAGCTCCCCTCCTTGCTGAGTCGCTTCTATACTTGGTCGAATATGGCCAAGTATCAGCTAGCACCCACTCGGACCATCTTGGGCCTCATTAACCCCTCACCCGAGTGGCTCAACACCCTATTCGGCCAACAGGAGCTCCCCTCCATTGCCGAGTCGCTTCTATACTTGGTCAAAAAAGAGCCAAGTGTCAGCTAGCACCCACTCGGACCAACTTGGGGCTCATTAGCTCCTCATCAAATCAGAAGTGACCGGGTCGAGCCTCTCCCCCTCACCGGAGGAGTGACCGGTCGGCCACTCCCTCATTTAACGGGGATGGCCAGGTTCGGCACTCTCCCTACACCGGGAGTGACCGGTCGGCCTCTACTTCTCTTATCGAAGTGACCCGGTCGAGCCTCTCCCTCACCGAGGAGTGACCGTCGGCCCCACTCCTCATTTAGCGGGGGGATGGCCAGGGTCGGCATTCTCCCCTTCACCGGGGAGTGACCCGGTCGGCCACTCCTCTTAGCAGGAGGTAACCGGGTCGGCGTTCTCCCTTCACCAAGGAGTGACCTGGTCGGCCACTCCTCCTTTAGCAGGAGATGACCGGGTCGGCGCTCTCCCTTCACCAGGGAGTCACCCGGTCGGCCCTTTCCCATTTACCAGGAGGAGACTGGGTCGGCATTCTTCCTTCAACAAGGAATGACCCGGTCGGCCTCTCCTGTTTAGTAAGAGGTGGCCAAGGGTCGGCACCTTTCCTTCAACGAGAAGGGAACCGGTCGCGTTTCCCCTTCCCAGCAGAAATAAGCCGTCGCCGCCAACCGATCGGGAATAAGACGGCTATGCATTCGCGCGATGCGGGTATCCCACCACTCAGGCTCCCGTGACTCCCCATCTATGGCGTGGGGCTAATTGTTTGGGCTCGATTAATCAGCAGCCCAATGAGGAGCCTAAAAGCCTCCTAAAGCATGGGACAGGTGGCGGCAGTGGGTCCCACCAGTAAAATTGACCTTATCACCAGTGTTTTGGGAGATCTCTAAGAAGGGTGGAATAACCATTGCCTAAAAAAGGTAGCATGCCCAAAGGCGTCGAACAATGTTTCCCTGCGGAAATCCCCAACACTATAAATACCAACTACCTCATCAATGAGCAAGGTGATTGAATTCCCACCTAAGAAACCGAAAGATCTCTCTCTAGACTTTATCTCTCTACCTCTATCTCAATGACTGAGCGTCGGAGGGCGTCCCAGAACCACCCCAGGGTAACATCGTTTTTTCGGGATTCGGGTGTACGGACATCGGAGCTCGGCGAACACTCTTGGGGCCCACATCAAATCTCACAACATATTACAATCCTTAATTTCTTAGCAGAAACAGGTGTACTTAGTTGGACCGATTTCGATAAGAAAGTGGTTTTGACGACTTACAAGTTGAGACAAGGTTTCATCTCAAAAAAACCAACTGATAATAAGGTAGTTACTTTCTCCCGACAATTCAAAAGTGCACAACAACAACTAGTTTACTAAATACTTGATAGATTAAGAATAAACAAGATGGTACATCAAGTGATCTAAGAAAAGACAAAAGAAAACATACTTTGTTGAGAAAATCAACTTGATTAGAAGCAGCTTTGTACACATCATCAACAACTTGTTTAAAAGTGGGCTTAAGAGGAAGGGTTTGATCAACCCAAACTCCATTAGCAAAACGCAACTTGGGCCCACCAACTGGGCTTCCGTCGGCGAAGACGAGTGATATAAGCTCTGAACAAAGCTTGTTGAGATCATCGGAGGATTTAGACTTCAGAAAGGACAGAATCTGGTCCCGGGTTGACCCGGATGACCCGGATGCTATCAGACTCAACACAACATGAATTGACAGCGGTGACAACACCAGGTTCGTATCTTTGGCCTCGGTTGAAGACACGTGTCCGGTCAGACTCAGTGAGACGCCTGTGTGGTCGGTAATGGATTGCCGAAGGTCCATTTGCTTTTTCGAGTTCTAGAGAAAAAACTAAGGGGTGGTTTTGGCAGTTTTTGGACCCGTTGATAGTGTTGAAACCAAAGGGATTAAGGAACGAATATGTTTGACGAATGAGAATACTTGGGATAAAGCGCCTACGCCTATAGATAGTGGTGTCAAGACAGATTCTCGAACAGGTTCTGGGTATACCCATGGCGAACTAGGTCAGGATTATATCAGTCAGTGCTCTGGGTCGTGATTAGTCAGGTTTTCTTCATCTGGGTAGGTCGTGATTAGACAGGTTTGGGTCGTTCCATTTAAAAGTCGATCCATTCCGGGGTAACATCGCCCGTGGATATTTTTAGCCAGGTCTGCACAGGTCGTATTTGGGTTTTATGTACGGTAGGGTCGAGTCAAGTGTACTCGGGTTGAATCACTTATGACCTTAGTTCGATCATTGTGAAGCATCGGGTCCATTCGCTATTGAACGTCAATTTGACTTCGGTTAAACTCCGAGCCAGGTTAGTTTATATCATGTTGTTACCTTCTTTTTCAACTAATTATCACTTATCAAATAGTTTTAAGATCGAGTTATTATACATTGACTACTATAGAGGTATGATCAATTTTGATTTTGTAATGGATTTTGTAAACGAATCATATTATTAAAAGTATCAAGATCGACATATATACATTGACTACAATAATAGTAATAATAATTAATAAACATAAAGTGATGATAATAATAACTAGCCTTATATGCACGCGATGCGTGCGAAATCGTTATTGGAATTAAATTAGTTGCGTAATTACATCTAGAATTAACTTATAGAATAGAGATTATTTACAAAGTTTATCGAAGGGACAAAAATATTCATAATGTAAAAATGATTAATATAAGTAATACTCCCTCCGTTTTTTTTAAATGTAACATATTGACTTTGGGCACTATTCATCTAATACACTTTGACCATTAATTGTTATTTATACATAAGAAAAAATATAGTCATGTGGGATCTTGTTTGATTCGTCACGGTATACACTTTCTAAATATATACTTTTTATAATTTTTACTTTTATACAATTAGAGATATTATGGGTCAAAGTTCTGCCTCGACAAATGTGAAAAGTCCAATGTTACATCTAAAAAAACGGAGGGAGTAGTTTACTTTATTGTAAGCTTATTGTATGGAATCTTATGTGGTTCATTAGTATGTCACAATCTTTATGTCATGTAATAGAGATTCATTGTGATAATAACGTTGAGAAATAACTTGAGATAATTAATAGGGAGCTCAATGTATCATTAAACTAAAGTAATGTCTCTATGAGACATGAGAAATTTGTACATTTGAAACTGAATGTTAAATATGCATCTCAAAGCCAAATACGAAGCTGAATTTGAGCATAATATCTTGTAAAGTAAAATATGATATCATCTCTATTCTATTAAGCAAACTTCTCAATAATACAACAATATGACACCAAAGTACAATAATAAAGTAAAATATGATATCATCACTTCTCTATTATATAAAGCAAACGTCTCAATCTCTATTCTATAGTATAACACCAAAGTAGAATAAATAAATCTCTATTATATAAAAAATGACTTATAAAGTAGTTGTACTCTAAATAATCTCGTAACAATAAAACTTTGTGTGAGGTATTTTGTTGTGGGTTGTGATGCAATTGAACTTTAAACAATATATTACCTAATCTTGGATAAATTATAAGCCTTACATGATACTTATAGCTTTACTTATAAATTATTAAATTATAGCATAATTAAGTTCAACAACTTATAAGCTTTCTCGTGACACCCACCAATACCATGAACTCCAAAAACAACATCACAACATAAAGAGTAAACAACTCACAACTCTCTGTTTTTCATATTGTGCGGCTACTCAAATCACTCTCTCTATTTTCATCTTCTTCGGCTCCCTTCGACCACCAGTCGACACCTTACTTGTGGCACCCACCACCACTCGACACCTTCGCTCCCTTCCACCGCCATCTTTTCATCTTTCTTTGGGCATTTCTCTCTCTCTCTGTAAATGGGAAGTCAATAATTAGAGATAGAGGAAGAATTTTGAACTTAATATTTGGAGCATTTTGGGTCAATTAAAGCACTGAGAAGATTGAAGGGGGAGGAAGAATAAATTGTAGAAGAAAAGATTGGTGCAGAAAAAGATTTTTTCGAACTGCAAACTCATGAGGTGGGTTTAGCAATATTTTCATTTTTTTTTTGCATGCGAGAAAATCTGAATCTTTATTCATTGGATATTTTCAGTGTCTTGGAATTATTATTCCTAGAAAGATTGTTTTTTTTTTAAATCTATCTCTATTCTTATGTGATTATTATTCATTGAGAAAATCTGTTATCAATTTCGTGGGAATTTTTTTTTTCAAATCTATCTCTATTCTTTTCGAATCACAATTTTTGAGTGAAGGTGTATTCGATTATATTTTGTTTTCTTAAATGATTTTTCTTTAAAAAATAAAAATTGGGTTTTCGTCTAATTTGTGTGGGTTTTCCATGGATCTCTATTTGAGAACATTGAATTTCAAGAAAAATTTCATACAATTAGAAATAAATTTTGAATGGGAGGAGTTTTAATTTTAAGAAATAAATTTTGAAACACATGAAGGCAAATAAGAACCGAACCGAACCTTATCTTTGACAGTCTATCACATACAATTGCATATAAGAACCGAACTTTGCTTGTTGTCTCCTTCTTTGTTTGCTTGCTTGATGTCTTAGCAACAACAATCCTAAATCACAAAAAAAAAATGAGATCAGAAACCAATTGCTTGCTACAGGAACCAAATATATGCAATTGTATGTAATTAGGAAATTAGTAATGCTTGCCTTGGCCTTTTTTGCGCTGCTATTTGCTTGAGTTCTTATGCGAGCTTACAAGGGTCGACTCGAATAAACTCACCCAAAAACCGCTATCAATTCATATCATGAAACCGCTAAGAAATACCTTATAATTGAATTATGTATGTAGTCTTCAATTTCTTGCTTCCTTTGGCTTGTGAAGAATACCCTGCATAAATTACACACCAAAATTATGAATAACGTTCTCATTATATTTTGATCAAATCATTTTTTATGCTATGTAATTACCTGATCTTGGATAAATTATCTCTATTATACTCTGTGCTGCAACTATTTTGGTGTGGTTTTCAGATTTTTGGAGGGGAGAAGTTGCGATGATTGAAGGGGAAAACAGAGGAAATGGAGAAGTAGGAAATTGTCGTTGGTGCAGTTAGTTTTTACCATGTAATTAGGAATTTTGTTTTGGTGGTTACAGTTTGTGAAATTGTCCCACGTTGGATTAGGTGTAGTTTGTTTTTGTTTTTTTTTTGGTTTTTCAACAAATTAGTTAGTTTATGTGTTTTTTTAAAATTTTTGTTTCTTAGAGGATTTGATGTAATATGCATTAATTAATGAGGGTAAAATGGGGGTTTAAATATTTTGGTGTCCCACCCCTCTTCCCATATAGAATAGAGATACAAATAATAACAGTAATAGTAACAATGCTAATGCTAATAATAATAATAATAATAATAATAATAATAATAATAATAATAATAATAATTATAGTAATAATAATAAAACAAGAATACTAACAATAACAATAACAATACAAATACTAACAGTAATAGTAGCAAAAATGCTAATAATAGCGATAACAATCACAAATATAACGCGGTATATATGTATTATGTTGTGACTATATGTGATGAAGTATAAACAAACTATTTTATCAATATGTTTAATCATTTTAGTAGTACATTGGTATTAAAATAATTGTAAAACCATTCTAATACTATATTGATTATAAATTAGTACAACGACTCTTGATATATTATAATATTATAAACAAATGACAATCATATGTTTACAACAACAGTTCGTATGAGGCCTAAGTGATTATAACGAGAGTTCATTTATTGTACAATAATAATAATAAACATAACAACAGTCTATATAAATGATTGTAAACATAACAACCATAAATCAATAAGTTAACAAGTACTTACTAGATAGTAACTTGTTAACAACCATATGTTAACTTAGCATTTAGTCAGTTACTCACTTAGACTAATACCAACTCAGTAACTCACTAATTTGTTCCTAGATAATTGAAAGAAGTTGTTACTAGATAAGATTAATGAATGTATTAATATAGATTATAAGCTAATTCAAGAATAATACACTATTTTAGCTAATAGTCTTCATGTGAAATGCATTTCGAAACTAATTAAAAACATGTATTTAAATTACAACAAGTTGTTATCGGACGAGATCAATGAATGTATCATTGTATGTCGATAATCTAAGTCAATGTAACACTACATATAAGTTCACTTAAATAAATATAATTATACTCTTACTTAATTGAGTAATAGACTGATAGTTGTATAAGTAACGCTATAAGGAGTCTAATTAAAATTTAGAAACTTAATTCACAATTTTAATTTAATAATAATAATAGTAATAATAACAATAATAATAATAGTTATACTATGCTAATTAATAAACGATAGTTATACTTAAATAATACTAATAATTACTTCAATAAAGATAATTAAAATTTTAAATTATAATAAAATAATAATAATTAACTAATTACTAAAGATTGTAAGTTACTAAACAAAGACAACAACTATTAATATTATAAGAATATAAGATTATTAATCCATGTGCTAGGTTATTCTATTTTTCTATTGGCTAAAGAATGATATCATGGATCATGAATTAGATCCATTGATCTGAGAAAGATTAAAATCTAACCATTAATTGTGTATTGAAACATAAAAGAGGAAAAAAATGGGATCTAATCTCATCCGTTGATGATTTCGATCCAACGAATGGGATTAAATTTAGAAACCCTAACATTGTTAGGTATAAAAGAAGTGTGTTTGTTTCCCCTCACAATTTTCTTCTGCCTCCAGCCTCCCTCGACCACCCTCCTCTACTCCCTCTATCTCTCCTCCTCACGCCAGATCCTCTCTCACGACTCTCAGATCCTCTCTTACGCCACCACTCTAACACCACCACTCTCACCCTCTCTCCTCACCACCGCCACCATCGTTCTTCCCTATTTGTTTCCCCAACAACCACCCGAAGTTTCCACCACCTGCAACACCCAGATCGGCCGCACAAGCCGCCACCTGCGCGGATTGACTTTCTTCTTCGCACTCAGATCGGCCGCACCAGTCACCACCTGCCCTAGCAATCAGTTATTTAATCAAGCAATGATTTTTTAGCTTGTTGATTTTCATCTCCGCCGCACCCACGAACAACCACAACTCACCACTCTCTTCCTCCCTCGACTGTTATCTCCGCCGTCGTCCGGGTTTGAGTTTTTTTATTTTTATCTATCCTACATCTTCTGGTAAGAGTTAAAGTTTCTTTTTTCTATTTTTAATTTAGTTTGTTGATTGTTCTAAATCGTTTCTTAATTTAGCTTGTTAATGTATCACAGAAACATTGTAGAAATCTTCAACAAGTCTGAATTTTTTTTAGATTTTTGATTTAGCTTGTGAATGTATATTATTTTCGTAATTCGTTTATTAATTTAGCTTGTTAATTTTTCACGTTTTTTAGTTGCTTTTTTTTTTTTGCGTTAGAGCTGTTGTAAATTTTTTAGTTTAACTTCTCATTCTAGATTTGTTGAATGCGTTTTTTGCATACATTCTACTGAAGAATTGGGAATTTTGTAATTCATTTTTCTTGTTTTTATTAATTTATTTTTTCGTTTACTACCTTTTTCTTTTTTATTTTTATTAATTTAATTGTACTATGATAAGGTATGTAGAATCTCTCTTGCTTTTTTCAGAAATGATAAATATTGTTGGTGGTGCTTGCTGATGGAACAAGATTTGTAGAAAACCAGTAGTTAGCAAGTACTTGATTAAGCGTTATTAACATAATTAACTGGTCAAGCTCATTTACTATTGAGGAGTGAAGGCCGCAATCCATTATAGCCACTAATACGATTTTATACTTCTTTTGTCTATCAGTGTAGTTCTCAGTCATCATGTAGTTGCTCGATGTGATCCAAGCTTGAAGTACCATGTTAGGTGTTAGAACTAATAATAGTCTCCGACTTTTCAATTAGTCGCCAACTGGTAGTCGCTTATCAGTCGCAAAACTAGCGTCTAACTCAATTTTAGTTGCTAAAATCATTTAGCGACCAACACAAAATTGGTCTCCAACAATTGCTAATCAAGTTTGGCGACCGATTTCCCTACTTTTGCTACCGATTTATGCGGTCGACAAAACATGTTTTTCTTATAGTGTGTCGTAGGTTGGTTTGAAAAATTGGATCAAATTTCGTCATATCTAGCAAAATATATAACATAATTAAATGATTTTGTAGATATAGAAAAATAATTGAATTTTAATAATTTTGTGGGGTTTATTCGTCCAAATAGGTTGGTTTGGAAAATTGGATCAAATAAGGCAGGTCTTATTTTATCTGTTTAACATAAATTACAGTTGAATTCTGTTCGGTCATAAACAAATCGGATATTTACTGGGTCTAGTCGGGTTTTGGGTTAATATCTTGTTGGGTTATGGTCAGGTTCAGGTTTGAATGCAGGTGGTCAGGTTAGAATATAATCTTGCCGGGTGCCGGTCAGGTCTGGGTAATCCCAGGTCAGGTTTCGGCCAGGTGCGGGGACTGACCCTCACATGTCGAACCAGGTTTAAGTCAGGTCGATATCAGATTGGCCCAGCGGTCAGATCTGTTTCTTACACCACTACCTATAGATATGTAAGAATGTAAGATACTTCATCTAAAATTATACTCCTTATAGGGATGGGCATGCGTACAGGACCCTAACCGGATCCTATTGGACCCGACCTTAATTTTAGGGTTTGGGTTTAACTTTTTCCAGACCCTAAGGGTTCGGGTCCGAGTCTGGGTCCAAGTGAACTTATTAGGGTTCGGGTTTGGGTCTTAATATATACTAGATCCAGATCCTACACTTGGACCCTAAAGTTATTTAATATTTTTTGTCTTTTGTGTTTTAGAAAAAAACCTTCGTATTTATCCTAAAATTTTAACTTTTGTTATTTGGACCATAAACTCTAGACCTAGACCCTAGACCCTACATATTATAGGCACTATCAAAAGTCAATTAATATAAATAATATTGAAAATTGAGCAAAAAAAAGGAAATAGGCTGGACCCTAAACCCGGACCCTAAACCCTCTAGACCCTAAGGGTTTGGGTCTGGGTCCGGTGCAGCTTTTCTAGACCCTTAGGATTCGAGTCTGGGTCCAACAAAAATTTTAGGGTCCGGGTCTAGGGTCTGGCCGGACCCGACCCATACCCTACCCATGCCCATCCCTACTCCATTGGTATCGTTTTAGTTGCCATGATTTGGAAATATAAATAAAATAAAGTAAGAAAACATCATTTATTGTTATATTTTTCATTTTTATATTACTTTGCCCAATAAGAATTGAGTTTAGTGGCACAATAGAATTTCTTCAAAAGAAAAAAAAATAGTAGCACGTCAAATTTGTTGTTGTTTAATAAGGAAAATTTGACAACTACTCCCTCCATCTCTTATAAGTTTATCCACTTCATTGGACACAGAGTTCTAGGAGTAATAGTATATGGGTCCAAAAGTGATAAAGAAAGTATTAATTTGTGGGCCATGAGAAAGAAGGATAGTGAAAAATAGAAAAATGATGCTTTATGTAAAAGGTAATAAATTTTTTTATTCACCAAATACCCCTGATAAATTTTTTTATTCACCAGATACCCCAACTATTTTTCGAATTCACCATATACCCTTGACTTTCTAAAAAAATACATCCAAATGCCCTTAATGACTAATGGCGGTTAACTCCATTAGTCATTAGCGTTAATTAATCCTAAAAACCCTGATTAACACTAAAAATCCTAAGTAAACCCTAATTAACCCTAAAAATCCTAACTAACCCTAACCCACCCCCAGCCCACCAGTAGGGATGAGCATGGATAGTGGTGTCAAAACAGGTTCTCAAACAGGTTATGGGTATACCCACGGCGAACCAGGTCAGACCCCGACAGGTCAGGATTCTGACAGTCAGTGCCTAGGTCGTGATTGGTTAGGTCTTGTTCAACTGGACCGATCACATTTGAATCATTGGATTGTCGGGTGCTGGACAGGTCTGAACGTTCCATTTACAAGTCGATCCATTCCCGGATATGATCACCCGTGGACATTTTTTAGCTGGGTTTGCGCAGATCATATTTGAGTTTCATGTACGCTTGGGTAGAGTCAAGTGTACTCGGGTTGAATCACTAATGACCTTAGTTCAATCATTGTGAAGCATCGGGTCCATTCGCTATTGAACGTCAATTCAACTTCGGTTAACTCCTGATCGGGTCATTTTGATTTTGTTATGGATTTTGTAAACAAATCATATTAATAAAAGTATTAAGATCGACATATATATACATATGTGTGTGTGCGATAAATATATAGATGATAACGAAAAACTAATAAAAACACTATATTCGTTTACCGTGATGTTTAGTGTATTCTCTTAGTCAACTCTTATTTCGACTAATCAACTGCGTAAAACCACTCTAATGAGTAAAGGAGTAGAACGACTCTTCATATGCTCTAATATTATATAATATAACCAACGACAATAATAACGAGTAGATGATCAGTTCCAAGGTTTATATAAATGATTTATTATTATAAGCATTATGATTGATATATAAGTTTGTAAATAGCTATGATGATAATGAGAATAGTAATAATAATAAACATAAAGCGATGATGATAATAATAATAACACAAATGATAACAGTAATAGTAACAATGCTAACAATAACAACAGTAATACAAATAAAAACAAGAATACTAACAATAAAAATACAAATACTAACAGTAATAGTAGCAACATTGCTAATAATAGCGATAACAATAACAAACATAACGCAGTATATGTGTATTATGTTGTGACTATATGTGATGAAGTATTTTTTTTTGATGTGGTAATTTACTGCCCCAAGTAGGCTCATCCCTCATGAGCTAGGGGGTAAGAAGGGGATCCCAACTCATAAGGAAACTTCCATAGTCTGGAAACTGGGGATTTATACCCAGAAGCAAATATCCACACAAACACCCCATATTTGGGTTGATGAGAGTCGAACTCCCGACCATGAAGTATAAACAAACTATTTTATCAATATGTTTAATCATTTTAGTAGTACATTGGTATTAAAATAATTGTAAAACCATTATAATACTATATTGATTATAATTTAGTACAACGACTCTTAATATGTTATAATATTATAACAAAATGACAATCATATGTTTACAACAACGGTTCGTATGAGGCCTAAGTGATTATAACGAGAGTTCATATGTTGTACAATAAACATAACAATAGTTTATATAAATTATTGTAAACATAACAACCATAAGTCAATAGGTTAACAAGTACTTACTAGATAGTAGCTTATTAAAAATCATATGTTAATTTAGCATTTAGTCAGTTACTCACTTAAACTTATACCAACTCAGTAACTCACTAATTTGTTCTTAGATAGGTGAAAGAAGTTGTTACTAGATAAGATTATTGAATTTATCAATATAGATTATAAGCTAATTCAAGAATAATACACTATTTTAGCTAATAGTCTTCATGTGAAATGCATTTCGAAACTAAAAACGTGTACTTTGATTGAAACAAGTTGTTATCGGACGAGATCAATGAATGCATCACTTAAATAAATATAATTATACAATTACTTAGAAACTCAATTCACAATTTTAATCTAATAATAATAATAATAATATAATAATAATAATAATAATTATACTATGCTAATTAATAAATGATAGTTATACTAATAATAATAGTTATACTATGCTAATTAATAAATGATAGTTATACTTAAATAATACCAATAATAACTTCAATAAAGATAATTAAAATTTTAATATAATGAAATAATAATAATTAACTAATTACTAAAGATTGTAAGTTACTAAACCAAGACAACAACTATTTAAATTATAAGAATATAAGATTATCAATCCATGTGCTAGGTCATTAATCCATGTGCTAGGTTATTCTATTTTTCTATTGGCTAAAGAATGATATAATGGATTATGAATTAAAACCATTGATATGAGAAGATTTAAAATCTAACCATTAATTGTGTATTGAAACATAAAAGAGGAAAAAAAGATGGGATCTAATCCCATCTGTTGATGATTTCAATCCAACGGATGAGATTAAATTTAGAAACCCTAATATTATTAGGTATAAAAGAAGGGTGTTTGTTTTCCCCACATTTTTCATCTCCCCCGGCGCCTCCCCTCGAGCCTCGACCCTCCTCTGCTCCCTCTATCTCTCCTCTCTCACGACTCTCAGATCCTCGCTCACGACTCTCACCATCTCTCCTCACCGCCGCCACCATCGTTCTTCCCTATTTGCTTCCCCAACAACCACCCGAAGTTTCCACCGTCGTTCAAAACCGCCATCAACAACAACAATTTCTTCCTTCCATGGTTTCCCCGCCCTTCTTCTACTAATACGCCATCGTTTTACACTGCCCCACGCCAACACTTCGATCTCCTCCGTTTTCAGCAACAACAAAGCTCTGGTATTGAGCAACACGGTAATGGGTTGTTTGGTAAAGTCGGGTTTCTAGTTCTGCTGAAGCTCAGATTTTGAGATTGAAGCAATTTGAGTTGGAATTGGGTTTGTTGAAGGAACGTGAATTGGGTTTGAGCTTTTTATTTTTATTTTTATCTACCCTTCATCTTCTGGTTAGGGTTAGAGTTTCTTTTTTCTATTTTTAATTTAGTTTGTTCATTGTTCTAAATCGTTTCTTAATTTAGCTTGTTAATGTATCACAGAAACATTGTAGAAATCTTTAACAAGTCTGATTTTTTTTTTTAGATTTTAAATTTAGCTTGTTTAGATATTATTTTTTAGATTTTTAATTCGTATATTATTATTTTTTGCGTACATTCTGCTGAATAATTGGGAATTTTGTATTTCATTTTTCTTATTTTTATTAATTTTTTTGTTCGTTTACTGTCTTTTTCTTTTTCATTTTTATTAATTTAATTGTACTATGATATGGTATGTAGAATTTCTCTTGCTTTTTCATAAATGGTAAATATTGTTGGTGGTGCTTGCTAATGGAACAAGATCTGCAGAAACCAAGTAGTTAGCAAGTACTTGATTAAGAGTTATTGACATAATTAACTGGTCAATCTCATTTACTATTGTGGAATGAAGGCCTCAATCCATTATAGCCACTAATATGATTTTATACTTCTTTTGCCTTAATAGTTTAGCTGCAATTCTATCTGTTTTTACTTAAAGAGTATCTATCAGTGTAGTTCTTAGTCATCATGTAGTTGCTACTTGCTCGCTGTGATCTAAGCTTGAAGTACCATGTTAGGTGCTATAACTAATACTAGTCTCCGACTTTTCAATTAGTTGCCAACTAGTAGTCGCTTATCAATCGCAAAACTAGTGTCTAGAACACAAAATTGGTCTCCAACAATTGCTAATCAAGTTTGGTGATCGATTATTAATTATTAAATGTAAGTAATTTTATAAATTAACAATAATTTAATTTTTTATTTAATTAATTATTAAATGTAAGCAATTTTATATATTAACATATTTAAATGATTTTATAGATATAAAAAAATAATTGAATTTTAGTAATATCTAGTTGAGTACAGTCGGGTTCGGGTTTGAATGCAGGTCTGTCTGGTCAGACCCAGACCCGCCCCATAGACCTATATTTTTTACATATTAAATATATATGTCTTATATACAAAGTATATAAAGAGTAACAAAACTTTTTGTTAACACTTAAGTCAACTTGTAGTGGATATTTTAATTTAAGATGTTTTTTACTAGTATTAGACTCTTATTTAGGTTTTTTTTATCATTATAATAACTAAAAAAACTGGTGTAAAAATATCGCGGTTAAAAAAAAACAGTCGAAACTTCTAATAATTTGAAGACCCATTTAGGACCCGTTTACTTAGGATTAATTAGGGTTTTTTAGGGTTAATAAATGCTAATGACTAATGGAGTTAACCGCCGTTAGTCATTAAGGGCATTTGGAAGTATTTTTTAGAAAGTCAAGGGTATATGCTGAATTCCGAAAAAAGTTGGGGTATCTGGTGAATAAAAAAATTTGTTAGGGGTATTTGATGAAAAAACCCTAATATAAAACTAATAATGGGTCCATTCCAAAAAATGAAAAGAAAAGTGAGTAAATTAATAAGAAACAACCCAAAAAGGAAAATGGGTAAACTGATAAGTAATAAAGGGAGTATTTTGGGTCTTCATAAGAAGGAAATTTTAACAATTAAAATGAAATGGAGGGACTAAGTCCGTGCGATGCACCATTTTTCTTTGTTCATATTTTTATATTATGATCCATTAATGTAAATACTTCATGATTACAAAATCACTTATCTTAAATTAAATCGAAAGACACATATTTGCATGGGACTTTACCGCTAATACTTTACCGCATCATCTCCTTGATATATAAGATAACTTTCTACAACTCTCTCTCTCTCTAAAACTTTTCTCTACACTTCAACCCTAACATCCCTCGCCGCAAAATCTAAACCCTAGAGGGCTCGACTGTCGCGTGAGCCACCTCGGGCTCCTCACGCCGGTAGTCAAGCCCTCCCAACCCTAACCCCCGTCGCTGGTTTTTGCTCTAGTTTTAGGTGTTCTCTTCGTTCCCAGGTCTCTGGTGTGTCGCAGCGTGTAAAGAATCATGTCGCCACTAGTTCGGGTCTTCCACCTCCCCCCTCCCCTGTCGCGTCTGTCGGGCATCTCTTCCCCCTTCCCTATTCCTTCGTCGGGCTTCCCTTCCCCCTCCCCTCGTTTTTGTTTGTTGGGCTTCCCCCTGCGCTTCCCCCGGTTTCGCTACTTAGTTGGGCGTCCCCTCCCCTTCCCCCCTCCCCGTTCGAGTTGTTCGGACGAGTCCTATCCCCATCCCCTTTTCGAGTTTTCCATCGAGTCCCCCTTCCTCTCGTTGGTTGTTTTTGTTTCTCGGGCATTCCCTTTCCTTCCCCCTAGTCGTTGGGCTTCCCTTTCCCCTTCCCCCTAGCTATGTTAGTTATAAGTTTAGTGGTTTTTTTTCTCAGTATGTGTGGTTAGTTGTCCAATAGTTGGTGTAAGTTGGTTCGTCCGAGTTGTTACGGATATAGTCCGTTGTTGGTTCTGGCTTTTAAAAACTGTTTGCCAGTTGGATTAGGGATAGTGGTGTAAGTTTGTAGTAATAAAATCTGTAGTTTCTTTGAAATGTTTGTTGAAGGAACGGGTGAATCAAATGGATGAGAAGTGTGAGTATGGTCGAGGCGATGTTCGTTATTCATTGTTGGACTTTGTGTTTTTCGGTTTCATAAACCGGAGGTGTGTTCGAGAGCTCACCATGTTTAGCTCTCTTTTTAGCTTGGCAATGATCTTAATGGTCTTTGCCTTGGAAAATTCAAATCTGCAGGCGGCACCCCAGTTTCATCTGGTGGATTTCAGCACACCCCGTTTCTCCTACTTTACGGAGAAACATGAAATACTCTCGAGAGATAGTCATGAGTCACCTAGGAACGTGACTCTTCCACAGATCATTAGCCAAGAATTCTATGCGTCAGAAGTTCGTTGGGATTGCTCATGCGCCAAGATGAGAATCTTACCGTTGGTTGTTCGTTGTCCGGATCGTGATCGACATTTGCTTCTCCTACCACATCCATCAATCTTCAGATTTTTTACTCCACCAGCACAATCATGAAAACTCAATCAAATCTAATTGGTCTTCCCAACTACCCTGGAAGTCAATAACGCATGCTCTCAACATATCTTCCATAGTCTGGTTAGTCCTTTCAGTCTGACCATCGGTTGCAGGGTGAAAGGCAGTGCTCATCTTCAATGTTGTTCCAAGATTCAACTGGACCTTCTGCCAAAATTTCGAGAGGAATATCGAATCACGATCTGAAATAATATATGTTCGAACTCCATACAATCGCACTACATGCTTGATGTACGTCTTTGCAAGTTGCTTCTTCTTCCATGTCTCTTTAAATGGAATGAACACGGCGGACTTCGTCAGGCGGTCCACAATAACCCAAATCGTATCATTGTCGTTTCTCGTCTTCGGCAAAGCAGTCACACAATCCATTGATATGGAATCCCACTTCCATCCAGGAACCTCTAAGGATTGAACCTTCCCCATTGGTCTCTTATGGTCTATCTTCACTTTCTGACATGTGTAGGCGTGTTTTTATTTTGCCTATGCGGTGTGAGCGCGTATTAGATTTGACTACCCCATTGTCAAGGTTTTATTGAAAGCTGTTTTGAAAGAAGTCGCCAACAATTCTTTTTAGGAAGAATCATAAACCTAATTGGATATGGGAAAACCGTAGGGTCAAATTATCTAATGTAGATTTCCCCGTCCTGACTCCATATATAATCATAATAAACCAAAGATTGAGTTCGGGGATGAGGGTATGAATATAGTCATAATGAACCACATTCGCCTAAAGTTGGCCTTTACTAAATATTGATTCATTACCAATTTTATGCCTAAGAATAATCGTATAATATTTTAAGCACCCTAAAAATATTAGTCTAGATTGGTTCAGGAAACACATAAAAAGACTATTTTTAGTGACATGATATTAGGCAATCAAATTACGGGGAACCTAGCAGGTTGTCCAAATTAATCTGATTAATGTTAGAACAGTTCTTTAGGTCTTTAATTAGCAAAAATAACATGTGAGTGATAAAAACAATAAAGAATGACAATCATATAATATGAACAGAATGATCAGGCAAGCATATAATATACAAAGGCATGAATAAATATAATATGAATTAAAGCATATAAAAGGGGTTAGAATATACAGTAGAACGATTTATTACTTAAAGATCTACAACATGAAATAAATGGTTAGTAACTTCAAAGCAATAAATATAATTGATTATTCAAGGATCCTCTGGTATTATACCTATGCGGCTTAGATTGAAGAGCACAACGATCTTTAGGTGGAGTAATCGTGGAACCAAGAACGCAGTATGATTAGGAATTGAAATTGATTTGAAAGAATTGAAGTGCTTGAGTGTTTAAGTATTTGGAGATTCGAAGTGTATTTCGAAGATATTTGTAAGTTTGTGTATGCGTAAAATAATATTCAAAAGCCGTCCATAATTCGGAAAATCACGAGTATTTATAGGCGAAGAGAACCGTGTGCTGCACGCAAGCCCTGCACCAGGCGCAGGCCTGCGTGGCAGGCGCAATGCCACGCGTCAGGCACACATTGGTGTGCCTGACGCGGCCAGCCCAATTAGATTTTTACATGTGTAAATGCATTTTTTAAAAGATAGAAAAGAAAGTTGCGTCTTACATAGGACTTGCGTCAGACGCAGGACTCTGTGTGAGCCAAGTCCACGTGTCATGCGCTCATTGGCTCGCCTGATGCGTTCTGGTCAATGCGCTGGACGCACGTGGCGCGCTGAGCGCAATCGCCGCGTCCGACGCATATTCCAGCATATTCGTTTTTTATTCTACGCGTCTTTCGAAGATACTTTTTTATCCCTAAAATCCGGGGATTGAACTTTACGGATTAAAAAATCTGATTTGTATTTAAAATATTTATCAAAGATAATAAAAATATTTTAAAAAAATATTTATTAAAATAATAAATATTCAATTGGGCTCTTAAGTGGACTTAAAACATTTTATGGGCTTAAAATACAATTAATCATCATGAACAATTAATTGGGATTTAGAATATCAATTCAAAACACAATTTTGGATTGGTTCTTTAGATTGCTCTTCCGTGGGTCGCGCCAACTAATACTGCGGTATGTTTCATCATTAGATCCTTAAATGGGGAGACACGATTATGTGTCTACGGAAGCCCCCACTTTGACTGAGGTTCAGGAAACCGATATACAGTGTCGGGACGGAGAACGATTCTAAAAGCTATGCAGTTTAGAACTGGTCTATATACGTCGGTATCTGCAAAACAAAGTTAGTATGCAGGACAATAGCTACAAGTAATCTGATTACCTGCAGGGAAAGATGTTAGCAGATAGGTGCAAACAACTCAGATAAAATAAAACATATAATGATGCAAACAATGCAAATTTAGACTTTCTAAGGATGCATGAGACGCTATGCAAGGATTAAGGTTATGTAAAGCTAAGGGTAGACACGGCATGCAAGGTCAGGGTTATGCAAGACTATAATGTATGAAATGCAATGCAAGGTCAGGGTTTGCAAAGCTAGGATGTATGAAATGTAATGCAAGGTCAGGATTTTGCAAGGCTAGGACGATGTGGATAATGATAGAATGATCAGGATTGAATAGAATGATTTTCGAAAATCGTTTTCAGTAAATAATCGGCGTCCGTAAACGAAGTCCGCAAATTACAACTTTTCGGGAGTTTGATTTGGAGGCACCACCACATAAGGAAGCCCCCACTTTGGGTGAGCTTGCATTGAATTTGTCATGTCCTTGATCTGATATTGTAATGTAGGTTATCTGTCTTGAACGTTGAAAGTTGTCACTGGGGATTCTTCTTTGGGAAGCTGATACAGGCAAAGTCAAATATCGCCAGAGACCATGGAATTGTCGGAGAGTCCTTCAGTGAAAAGGAGAGTTTGGATTAAAAATACAAAAGTTTAAATTTGTGACTCAAATGAATGTAGGTGGGAAAAGGTTTTAACGAGGCTAGGTTCAGACTCGAGTCTATGTCGGGATCTAGAAAGAGATTATGCTCCCAAACTCTAGAAAGTCAAATCATTAGACCATGAATAATTTTATTTTATTGAAGCGGTCGGACCTCGAGATGAGGATTCCTACGTATCCTTGCGGAATCAGACCATTCGTAGTTCTGGATCAGATTTCTTTTGATATGATTTTCGAGGTTGTTTCGGACTCTTTTTGTGTTTTGTGTTATTTGTGGACGAAAGTAAGAATCAAGGGTATGAACAATTCAACTATCTCGGTATGAATTGAGCTAGGTTTGAAGAATAAAGCTATCTCGGCTAAATTCAACAGTGTTATTTCGCTATCTCGGCAAAAACAACAATAATTCACAGGAATCACAATTCTCAAATCAATTCTCAAAACTGATCTTCTTTATTGATTTAGGCGCCTATTTATAAAGCTAAGAGCAGCAAGAAATCCTTGCTCTACAAGGCAATACACCACACGCCAACTAGCACATATTTTAGGAAAGTTCCCTTAAACTTAAGCCTAGAATCTAGCTAGAACTTAAGGAAACAATAGCTTTAAGGAAAGAGATGCAACACTTTCCATAAAACCAAAAGCCACACGCCTAAAGCCTAAGCTAATTACAACTCAGATTTTCGGCTCTTATTACAACCAACTAATATAAAAATGACTCAACGACAATAACTAATTTAACTAACAAACATAATAAAAGACATATTTTTCGTTACATGTAAAACCTCTACTTTAAGAGTAAAGTAAAACCATGCAACCATCCTAAGAAAAACAAATAAAGATAGTTGACAAACAAATCCTAACAGAACTAGAATTTATCCATCCATGACCACATCATCTTTTTATTATATTTTTTTGTGTGCCCTAACTTTTGCCTAGGCCGCCCTTTGGGGTTTTTAACCTAGCGGGCTTGGACATACCTTGAAAAAGGAGTTAGAGTTGATGAAAGATTGAAAGGTTTAAAGTTTGAAGTTTTGATGAATGTTTAATTGGTTGGGTTAACGGAGGATCATGGATTTGGATTATATGGTTAAGGTTTGATAGGGTTGAAGGATTTGAATGAGGGGTAGAACTTGTGTGTAAGCCCCCCTAGCTTGACTTTTATTTCTTTTTGCCTTTGGCTCTTTCTTTTTGCACTTTTGTGCATTTTGCTTTTGCTTTTGATCTCTCTTTTTTTTCGCACTTTGAATTTTTTTTCACTTTTTTTTTTGTTTTCGCCTGGCATTGATTTTTTTTTTAATATAGTAAGGCTTGCACACAAGTTTGGTTTAGGGTATTGAAAGGCTTGAAGGATATTTGTGGAGCTCTGATGTTGAGGGGATATTTGGCTAATAAAGATGATGGTTTATGGATGATGGAGGGAAGAGGGGAATAACTCTTAATCCAAAGTATGTCCATTTTTTTTTCATTTTTCTCTTTTTTTTTTTAATTTCATATCTTTTTATTTTTATTATTACTGTTAGTCAAGTTCGTTAGGTGATTTAAGTTTCTTCATTGAATTAGAAGCATAAATAAAATGATGGAAGGGCAATGAAAATGAAAAGAAAAATAAAATGAAATGGAAATGGAAAGGCTATAATAGATGAAGTCCTATAGTGACATAGACTCGATGGGAAAGGACAGAAATGGCTTAGGGTAGGACTCTCTGACTCATCCTAGGAAACCAGAGTTAAAAGACTAAGCCCGTTGAATTGTTGATGCACTAAATACGGGGTTGTTGGTGATGCTGATTCTCGTTGTAGCAAGTATTAGTAGTATATTGTCATCGATCATGTTTCGCAGTGCATTGATGGTATTCGACACTAGATGTCAGATTGTCATTGTTCTGTTGGAATTCACAGTAGAAATGTAGGTTGCACCTTTTGGATTTTCTTTTAGGTGCAGGGTTCGAAGTAGACCCTATGGAAGTGATCGCGCCTCTAATGTGAAGGCGGTAGACCCTATGGAAGTGATCGCGCCTCTATTGTAAAGGCGGTCAAAATTAATCTTCATGACTCTGAATGAAGTCGGGGTCATGATAATGCGATTGATGAGCTTTAGAGTAGGCTCACATTTTGTTCCTCCATTAGGAATTCCTAAGTTGTAATCTCACGATCTGTCTTGAACAGATATTGAATGGACCTTGTAAATTTTAAGAAATGATGCTTTCGAAATGAGAGATGGAAATGAGGGATGGAGAAATGGAAATGGAGATGAGAAATGTGGATGAAAGTGGAAATGAAAATGAAAAATGAAAGTGGAAATGGAAATGGGAAATGAATGGGTATGATTATGGTTATGATGGCGACATGGGCCTAACTATATGCATATGCAAATGTGGACTGGACTGGACTGGACTATGCAAGCAGACTGGACTAGACTTTGCAAATAGACTAGACTCAAAAGGATTGCGTATGCTAGCTTCGCTAGACTTTGGAAGGAATTGGCTTCGCCAACCTTGATGATTTGGGGGTTGCTATAGATGTAAGATAGGAGTAGCTTCGCTAAACTCGGAGGGTGCCTTTATGGTCTTAGGGGTGACTAGCTTCACTAGGACAATGGGTGCCGTTATGGTCTTACGGGTGACTAGCTTAGCTAAGTCAAAGGGGTTCCGTTATAGTCTTACGGGTGACTAGCTTAGCTAAGTCAAAGGGGTTCCGTTATGGTCTTACGAGTGACTAGCTTAGCTAAGTCAAAGGGGTGCCATTATGATCTTACGGGTGACTAGCTTAGCTAAGTCAAAGGGTGCCGTTATGGTCTTAAGGGGGACTAGCTTAGCTAAGTCAAGGGGGTGCCGTTATGGTCTTACGGGTGACTAACTTACTAAGTCAAAGGGGTGTCGTTATGGTCTTTAAGGGATGCTAGCTTCGCTAGACTTAATGGTTTGGACTTCGACCTATACGGGCTTGGAAATAGACTGGATTAGACTTAGGAAATGAGATGGGCCTTATATGGACCTAATTTTGGACTTAGTCCTATATTGGTTTGAAGTTAGACTTGGAAATGCACATGGACTTGACACTGGAAATGGATTAGGATTGGACTTAGATTGGAATGGATTGGGATTAGACTTGGCTTGGGCTTGACATAGACTTGGGTTCACATAAAGATGCAAATGGGCCTAGATTTGACCTGAACTAGACTCATATGGGCCTAAGATGAACTTGCATGGACTCAAATTTTGAAGGACCTAACATGAATGCAAAATGGACTCTAATGCATATGGGCCTAGAATGAATGCAAAATGGACTCTAATGCATATGGGCCTAAAATGAATGCAAGATGGGCTGGATTGATTGGATTGTATTGAAAGTGTTTGGAATGGGCTTAGAATTTTTTGAAATTCATTTTCGAAAGGAATCCCTTGTTTTTTTTTATCTTTTATTAGGAAAAGATGATGAATTAATTTTGAAAATATTTTTTTTTGTCAAATGTCATGTATGATGGTGTTTAATAAATTCTTTTCGAAAAAGAGTAGAATAAAATATGGTGTAGGATTGATAGAGAAGATTAGTTGAATAGCAGGGAGAAAGCGGGAGGAGATAGATATGCATGATGACTCTAACTCTATTATGACCAGTTTTCTAGATGCACTTTTTTGGACAGACTCGACTTTGCATGAAAATACCTTTTTTATTTATTTAGGCGAGACCTCTAATTAGACCATGTATTACGCGAATGCAGACAGACAAACATAGGACTGAATGTAGGATAGACCATTACGACGACTAAATCGACGAAAAGCGCGCGATGCACAGACTGCGTGCCGCGCAGCATTGCTGTGCGTGGCGCACAACCGTGCGTCTGGCGCGGGAGTGGTGCGCCAGGCGCAACTTAATGCGCTTGGCGCACTACTCCCCGACACATTTTTTGGGGATTTAGGCGACATATTGGCCGATTGACGATTTTTTTATTGTTTGTTAGACGCGATTTTAGGAACAACGCATAATAATGACAATTTGACAAGATAATAATAGGCAAAAATTGCAATCACAAGCAAATGTCATATAGCATGGATGCAAAAGTTCTCAAGCTAAAGTCCAGTTCTACATTTAACTATTGGTCAGGTTTAGGTTACGGCTAAAAAGGGTCCATGACTAAGATATTGATCCCACGCTTCGTACTCCTGCTTAAAGAGGTGGCCACTTGTAAGACGCACTCCAGTTCTCAAGTCAGGAACAAGAGAACAATGCCATGGTTAGGTAGGTTTGCTTATAACTAAGATCAAACACTATCGGATCGCTCACGAAGCTTTTTGGAAGGACAAAGCGCAAACCCCCCCGGGGGTGACCTCATACATAGAACATGTGCTAATGAGGCAAGGTAGATTGTCCTTATGGTAGATGAACAATAGCCATGCATATGCAAAACTGTATATTATTCAAAGGCATAAAATAAGAATGAATCGTATTTTTCAAGTTTCACCCACTCATTAATTTTTTTTTTTAAAATCCTCCCTAGTGAAATAGCCAAATTGTAGGCATGTTTTTATTTCGCCTACGCGGTGTGGGCGCGTATTAGATTTGACTACCCTATTGTTAAGGTTTTTAGGAAGAATCATAAACCTAATTGGATATGGGAAAACCGTAGGGGCAAATTATCCAATGTAGATTTCCCCGTCCTGACTCCATAGATGGTCAAAATGAACCAAAGATTGAGTTCGGGGGTGACGGTACAAATATAGTCATAATGAACCACATTCGCCCAAAGTTGGCCTCTACTAAATATCGATTCAATACAAATTTTATGCCTAAGAATACTCATATAATATTTTAAGCACCCTAAAAAATATTAGTCTAGATTGGTTCAGGAAACACATAAAAATACTATTTTTAGTGACATGTTATTAGGCAATCAAATTACGGGGAACCTAGCAGGTTGTCCAAATTAATATGATTAATGTTAGAACAGTTCTTTAGGTCTTTAATTAGCAAAAATAAAATGTGAGTGATAAAAGCAATAAAGAATGACAATCATATAATATGAATAGAATGATCAGTCAAGCATATAATATACAAAGGCATGAATAAATATAATATGAATTAAAGCATATAAAAGGGGTTAGAATATAACTTAAAGATCTACATCATGAAATAAATGGTTAGTAACTTCAAAGCAATAAATATAATTGATTATTCAAGGATCCTCAGGGATTATACCTATGCGGCTTAGATTGAAGAGCGCAACGATCTTTAGGTGGAGTAATCGTGGAACCAAGAACGCAATATGATTAGGAATTGAAATTGATTTGAAAGAATTGAAGTGTTTAAGTGTTTAAGTATTTGGAGATTCGAAGTGTATTTCGAAGATATTTGTAAGTTTGTGTATGCGTAAAATAATAATCCAAAGCCGTCCATAATTCGGAAAATCACGAGTATTTATAGGCAAAGAGAACCGTGCGCTGCACGCAAGCCCTGCACCAGGCGCAGGCCTGCGTGGCAGGCGCAATGCCACTCGTCAGGCGCACATTGGTGTGCCTGACGCGGCCAGCCCAATCAGATTTTAACATGTGTAAATGCATTTTTTAAAAGATAGAAAAGAAAGTTGCGTCTTACACAGGACTTGCGTCAGACGCAAGACTCTGTGTGAGTCACAAGTCCACGTGTCATGCGCTCATTGGCTCGTCTGACGCGTTTTGGCCAATGCGCTGGACGCACGTGGAGCGCTGAGCGCAACCGCCGCGTCCGGCGCATATTCCAGCATATTCGTTTTTGATTCTACGCGTCTTTCGAAGATACTTTTTATCCCTAAAATCCGGGTATTGAACTTTACAGATTAAAAAATCTGATTTGTATTTAAAATATTTATCAAAGATTATAAAAATATTTATAAAAAATATTTATTAAAATAATAAATATTCAATTGGGCTCTTAAGTGGACTTAAAACATTTTATGGACTTAAAACATTTTATGGGCTTAAAATACAATTAATCATCATGAACAATTAATTGGGCTTTAGAAAATCATTTCAAAACACAATTTTGGATTGGTTCTTTAGATTGCTCTTCTGTGGGTCGCGCCAACTAATACCGCGATATGTTTCATCATTGGATCCTTAAATGGGGAGACACGATTATGTGTTTACAACAGGTTAGACACTTAGACACGAATTTAGCGACCTTACGCTTCATATTGGGCCACCAATAGATCTCTTTAATGTCCTTATACAACTTGTCACCCCCAGGGTGTACAGAATATGGAGTATTATGCCCCTCATCCATAAGACGTCTCTTAAGCTCATCACATTTTTGTGGTACACAACACCTTCCCTTGAACCTCAAACTTCCATCATCATGGATCATAAAATCGACTTCCTTACCTTGCTTCATCTTCTCCTTGATCCTATCTAGGTGCTCGTCTCCAACTTGACCCTTTTTGATCTCGTCGAAAACTGACAACCCCAATGATAAAGTACTCAATCTTGCCTCGATCTCCCCAGGATTTAAGATTTCTAGGCTAAGCCTTTGCATATCTCGACACAATTCCTCAGGAACTACCAAGGCACTCATGCTATGGCTCGACTTCCTACTCAAAGCATCGGCAACTACATTCGCCTTCCCTTCATGATACTGGATGTCTAAATCATAATCCTTAATCAACTCTAACCATCTTCTCTGCCTCATATTGAGGTCTTCTGGGTGAAAATGTACTTCAAGCTCTTATGGTCAGTAAAGATCTTATAGGTTGCCCCATAAAGGTAATGTCTCCAAATTTTCAAAGCAAAAACGATTGCAGCTAATTCTAGATCATGGGTAGGGTAATTAGCCTCATACGGTTTCAACTTACGCGATCACCTTCCCATTATGCTGCAAAACACATCACAAACCATTCTTTCAAGCATCACTATACACCTCAAATCCCTCATTTCCATCAGGCAGGGTTTAAACGGGTGCAGAGGTTAAACGCTCCTTCAAAATCTGGAAAGCTTCCTCGCACTTCTCACTCCACTCGAACTTTGACTCTTTCTTCATCAAATTGGTCATTAGCCTTGCTATCTTCGAGAAATCTCTCACGAATCTCCTGTAATAGCCAGCTAAACCTAGAAAACTTCTGATATTTGACACATTCTTCGGAGTAGGCCACTCACTAACAGTTTGAATCTTAGCAGGATCTACAGAGACTCCTTCTTTAGACACATAATGAACAAAAATGCTACTTTCTCCAAACGAAACTGACACTTAGAGAACTTGGCAAACAATTGGTTCTTCCTTAGCGTCTCTGTAGGCGTGGATTTTGAATTCCTTTAATGCCTATATGCGTTGTGAGCGCGTTTATTTGACTACCCCATTGTTAAGGTTTGATTAAAAATATGTTTTTGAAGTCGCCAACAATTCTTTAGAGGAAGAATCATAAACCTAATTGGTTTGAAACGGAAGGGACATTTTAGGAACTTATCCAATGTAGATTTCCCCGTCATGACTCCATAGATGGTCAAGAACCAAAAAGTGAGTTCAGGGGTGAGGGTACGAATATGGTCATAATGAACCATATTCGCCCAAAGTTGGTCTCTACTAAATATCGATTCATTGCAGACTTTATGCCAAAGAATAATCAAATAATGTTTTAAAGCACCCTAAAAATATTTAGTCTAGGTAGGTTCAGGAAACACACAAAAAAACTAATTGTTTAGTGATTAGTTATTAGACAATCAATATTAATGGGTTCCTAACAGGTTGTCCATGTTATCTGAATTAGTTAGAACATTTATTTAGGTCTTGATTAACAATAAATACAAAGTGATAAATATTGCAATCAGGCATGAAAAATAATATGTTCATGAATAAGAAATAAAAAAAATAACAAAAGAAAATAAGGCAGGGAGTTAGTATAATATGTACAATACTTACAGTCGCAGGGACGAGTTAACAATCTACATCATGAATAGAATGTTAGTAACTTCAAGAAAATAACAAAAATAAATAAAGAAAATAAAATAAAGTTAGTTACTTTAGTTGACCCTCAGAAATTATACCACCGTCCGGGGTCGTTGATTTGTTTGGATCTTGGAAAATTGAATGTTGTACGAGTCTTGAAAGGATTTGTGTTTTGCGTCGAAGTTGTTGGATGTATTTGTATTAGGCTTCGACGTGATGCTTAATGTGCTACTGGTGATGAATAGCAGTAGGGAATTAAGGAAGGTGTGGTTGACTTTGGTATGTATGTTGCAGGTTATTAAACGGTGGACTTTTGGTATTGTTAGATGATAAAGGCGTTTAAGGGTTGGTTAGCAGTAGGAGGATGTACATGAATTATGGCGTGAAGATTAGAGTTTGATGATTTTGGCCGAGTGAATTGTGAGCAAAATTTGTTCGCCGTGTAAATCGGTTTGAGGAGGATATATATAAGTTTAGGGTGGTTGGGTTGCAATAGGTTTCCGAAAGTTATAAGGTTTCTAAAAAGATTTTTATAAAATAGTTAGATAAAGATTTTTTAAAACACTTTGGAAAAAGATGATTTTTTATAAAAAGATTTTAGAAAATAGTTAGACAAAAGATATTTAAAAATATATTGGAAAAAGATTATTTTTATAAAAGATTTTTATTAATAAAACTAATCATTATAATTAATTAATTCTATTAATTAAATTGGGCTACAAAGGGGTTTTATTAAATTGGGCTTTCATCAAACTGTTTTTAAAAGGTTTTCGTAGATGGGCTTTTAAAAAGTTATTTTAAAACGTTTTAGGAAATGGGCTTATTAAAACTAGTTATAAAAAAAGGTTTTCGGAAATGAGTTAATAAAAAGAGTTAGAAAATAGATTTGGGCTTAAAACATTTTTGTTTTAGACTCGTTCTTTATTTTTTCCTTGATCCGGACCAAATGGATCAGGGTATTAGTCATCATAGGGTACTAAATGGGGAGACGCGATTATGTGTCTACAGAAGCCCCCACTTTGACTGAGGTTTGTAAAACCGAAAGTCAAAGTATACGTGTCGGGACGGAGAATGATTCTAGATGCTCTGCAATCCAAAATCACTCTTTTGCGCCGGTACCTGCAAAACAAGCAAAAGCTTCAGGATCAGACATGTGTGAAACATATTTGCAAAGTGATTGTAAATTTGCAAAAATGAAATGGTAGGTGTAAATGAAATAGATGTTGTAGAGCATTTGTCCCGCTCCAAGGCGATTGTAATGAGCTATTGTCCCGGTCCAAGGCTATTGTAATGAGCTATTGTCCCGCTCCAAGGCTATTTGTAATGAGCTATTGTCCCGCTCCAAGGCTGTTGTAATGAGCTATTGTCCCGCTCCAAGGCTGTTGTAATGAGCTATTGTCCCGCTCCAAGGCTATTGTAATGAGCTATTGTCCCGCTCCAAGGCTGTTGTTGTAGTTGATTGAAAGTGGTCCGCAGACCTAACGGTTTGATACCTGTTAAATGCAATGAACACAAGCATGCAAACAGAAAGGAGTAACTTCCGTAAAGTTCATTCGCTTAAAAGCGAGAAAAAAATGTATAACTTACGAAAAAGTTCATTCGCTTAAAGCGAGGAAAAAATGTATAACTTACGAAAAGTTCATTCGCTTAAAAGCGAGGAAGAAAAGAACAACTTACAAAAAGTTTATTCGCATGAAAGGGATTATTCGAGGTAGATTGATTTGGGTTAAAAGCAATTGGAATAGGAATAACTTGCGAAAACTTCATTCGCTCAAAGCGAGAAGGAATAACTTGCGAAAAGTTCATTCGCTCAACAACGAGAAATATAACTTGCGAAAAGTTCATTCGCTAAACAGCGAGAAATATAACTTACGAAAAGTTCATTCGCTAAAAAGCGAGAGATATAACTTACGAAAAGTTCATTCGCTAAAAAGCGAGAAATATAACTTACGAAAAGTTCATTCGCTAAAAAGCGAAAGATATAACTTACGAAAATTTCATTCGCTAAAAAACGAGAGATATAACTTACGAAAAGTTCATTCGCTAAAAAGCGAGAGATATAACTTACGAAAAGTTCATTCGCTAAAAAGCGAGAGATATAACTTACGAAAAGTTCATTCGCTAAAAAGTGAGATATATAACTTACGAAAAGTTCATTCGCTGAAAAGCGAGAAGGGATAGGACATACTGATGACCTAAACTATGAGGATATAGTGTAAGTGTGCAACTGTGTGACACTAGATTGTAGAATCTGTATAATATGTATGATTATGTGTGACTCGATGATTGACGCTAGGATCCCATGTTAGATGATGCAAATACGTAATGCAAATGCAGAGATGTGACACTAATGCAGAGATATGACACTAATGCATATGATATGATTTGATGATTTGATCATTTCATTAGAAGCTCAAAATTTCGTTTTAGAAAACTGTTTTTGAAAGAGGAGAAAGGGGAAGCCCCCAAGGATGATCCATGTACGCTGTGTTTGATTCGAAATGTGTTGTAGTTGTTATGGGCCTAAGTGAGATCATAAGACAGTTGGGTTCTCGTATGGGTCTAGAGCCCACAATCTTTTGTATCGACTCGTAATGAAGTCCTTATCAAGGTACACATTGAGCCCAAGGATACTCTATTCAGTTAATAGATTATGTTGGATTTGAAATACGTTGTAGTCCTCGTAATGCTTGAATTGTATGCGCTTCGAGTTTCGTATGTCAAGGCCTAAGTGAGCCCATATAGTCAGTTCAATCTTGCATCAGTGTGGGTTTTAAAACCGCCGATATTTCATGTATGGACTCGTAATGAAGTCCTTATAGGCCTATACTCGGAGCCTATGATTTTCTGTGTGGAGCCGTGATGAACTCCCAGTAAGATGGAGTTTATGAAGGACTCAGCTTGATTGTTTGATTTTTGAAGATATCTCGTCACGCTTAGCGGAAGTTTCGACGGAAGATTCCATATAGGGTTCCTAAGGTGAGAAGACAAGAAAGGCCAAAGAAAAGAACACTCAAAAGATAAGGCGCGGTCATAGCGCTGAGTATTGAAAGGTTATGCTAAGGTTGGCTTAGAAGCGATAATGTGGCTTAGAAAAAGGAAGGGATAAGAATTAGAAAGGCAGAGTCATAATGAATCGACTCACGCAATGAGGTAGGCTAATGATGCAGGTTCGAATTCCAGTCTACTTCTAAAGGTAGGGATGAGCATTGAAAATTCATGATTTGGTGATCGCGCTTTTCTCATGGGCCTAGGCGAGCCTTAAAAATATGTTGGGAATTAAAATGGTCGGGCCTCAAAAGGGGTTGCCTATGTATCCATGATGGAGTCAAGCCAGTCGTAGCTCTTAACATTTTAATTGGCTGAACTTCTATTCGTCGCCCCAAAATTACTTAAAATCGCCCCGGTCCCACCAAACATTTCCAATTTTACCCTTCCTTTGTTTTTCTTTTCTTTTCCCAAACCACCACCTCCCGCCACAACCAGCCCCACCACCACCTCCAGCCCCACCGCCCACCTCAAGCCCCACCGCCACCTCGTCAACCACTCATATTGCGAAAATTTTTTGGGGCTAAGGTGGTCGAACGTCTGGCCGGGACGTTCGACCCATGGCCCGAACGTCCTGGCTGGACGTTCGGGCCATGGGGCGAACGTTTGGCCAGAAGTTGGACCCATGGCCCGAACGTCCGAGCCAAACGTTCGGGCCATGGGTCCAACTTCCGGCCAAACGTTCGCCCCCTTTAAAAAATTTTGAAATTTTTTTGTTAAGGGGCGAACGTCGGCCAGGGCGTTCGCCCCATGGCCCGAACGTCCGAGCCGAGACGTTCGGGCCATGGGCGAACGTCTGGCGGACGTTCGCCCTTAGCCCCAATTAAAATTTTTTTTTTTTTTTACGGTGTGGGTGGTGGCAAGTGGTGCCGTGTGGCGGGTGGTGGCGGTGGTGGTAGGTGGTGGTGGGTTGTGGCGGTGGTGGCGGTGGGTGGCGGGGGTGGTGAGTGGTGGAAAAAGGAGAAGGGTAAAATAGTAAAGTCAAAGTGGGACCGGGGCGATTTTAAGTAATTCTAGGGCGATGTTTAACAAACCCCTTTAATTGGTGGCCTAGCATTTTGCTTTGGAGCCATTTGCAATAAATTAAGCATTGAATTAATCATTGATTTGGAAGAGGTCTTTGGCAAGGGTGGATAGTGATGTAGTTTGGTTTAATTTAAAGCGGTCGGACCTCAGGGTGAGGTTTCCTACGTATCTTTAGCAGAATCAGACCATTCGTAATTCGGGCTAATGAATAAGAAGGTGCCCTGACTTTTGCCTAAGTTGCCCTTATGAGTTTTCGACCTAGCGGGCTTTGGTTTGTCTTTTGTGGCTTTTTGGGACGCAATGTGCATGGTTGTTAAGAAGGTTTATCACAGAAGATTTAAAGTTGGAGGTTTAGAATCGGAGGTTGAAGGTTTTGAAAAGAAAATACATTTGACAAAGCTATTGATGGGCTTATTTGCAACACTTCTTTTCTTTTTTCGATTTTTTGATATTTGCACTTCTTTTTGTTTCATCATTTTTGCTTTTGCTTCTTTTTTTTTGCTTTGATTTTTCTTGTTGCACTTCTTTTTTTTTTTTTACCCTTTATATTGATGTCAAATATACTTCCCATGAGGAAGGTTAAAGAGGGAGAGATGTTATGCATTCAGGTTGAAGTGGAGGAATAGTTGTAGTGAAGGTCTAGACTCCTACGTCACGTGACGAGACAACTTCATTGCTTCGATCTTCATGAGGTCTCTTTCTAAATGAAAAGAGAAGAGGTGTATTTTCTTTTCGTGCTGATTGGACCTAAGCGAGTCCAAATGTCTTAATGAGCGATTGAGCTCGGAGATGTGTCTACTTCTATGACATTAAGGTCATTATCTTAGGCATTTTTGCAGCAGTAGGGGGTGTAAGCCTCCCCACTTTTAACTTTTTGCAGGAATCAATTTTATGTCCATCATGTCTGTGGTATTTGCAATAGGCATCCTATTGTATATTTGCATTACGATTCTCTTGAATAACAGGGTAGTGTGCCTCTAATATGAGGACACGTGCTATAAGGTCTACCGGTATTCCCTTCAACTCATCAATTTGTTCTTGAAGTGTGTTTGACATATTGTATATTACCGGTAATGGATCATCCAACGGAGATTAGAGATGGAGTGATGATGGAGATACATAAATGGAATGAAGGAATGCATGTTTGTTTTAAAAGAGTTGAGCTTCTAGGAACGAATCTCAATATCCTAAATGCATGATTTTTTTTTTTTTTTTGTTTTTTTTATGCACCTAGACCTAATGCATGTATGAATGACTTTTTTGGATGCACCTAGACCTAATGCATGTATGGATGACTCAATTTATGCGTTCGAACCTGTAAAGGCTGCCTACATATCCCGAAAGAAGGAATCAGATCGCCTGTAGTTCAAGACTACTAAATGCGGAATGCATGAGATGAAATGGAGAGTATGAATGCAATGAGACTCCTAAATGCTTATGAACTCTAATTATGCATGTGGTGTATGAACGACGGACTATGCAATGCAGGTTGACTCTTGTATGAATGCAATCCTAATTGATATGAAATTGTAATGACTTCAGAATCCTAGACTTGATAGACTTGTAATGACGTTAGAATTCTAGATTCGACGAACTTTCTAGACTCCTAATATGGGCAGAACTCGGATTCGAGACTCCTAAGATGAACAGAATTCTGACGGATTTAGACTCCTAAGATGACAAAAATTCTAACGACCCTAGACTTCTTAGATGGGTGAACCTAGACAGGGTTAAGACTCCTAACATGGATAGAGTTAGATGAGGTGAAGAACTCTAAATGGAGTAAAACTGGATGAATCTAGACATTTGGGTCAGACGAACTTCTAATGGAGTTAGAATTCCTAAGCGGATGAGAGTTCGACAACAAGATGGACACTAAAGAAATCCTAAATGATGTGCACATGAAATGATGGATAATATACATGAAAGGATGAATTTTCGAAAAAGATATGTGATAGGAAAAAAGATGGAGATTTTTTTTTTTAAAAAAAGGTGGAGATAGAATTTTTGAAGTAGATAGGAGAACGAAGATGGGATGAAATTTTGAAAAAGAGAGGAGAATAATTTTTGAAAAAAAAGATGGGTGATAGAATTTAGAGAAGCTGGGATTTTTTTTTTTTGAAGATACTCTTGGAGATAATGCAGGTGGAAAGAATAGAGTATCGTTAAAGCTTGCGGCAAAAAGAGACTGCAGGCGCGTCAGACGCGAGCATGTGCGCAGGACGCAGATGAGGGGCTGCGTGGAACGCAGACAATGGCGAGGGACGCCAGAACTTGCGCAGGACGTGGAAGAGCTATTGCGTAGAACGCAAGAGGAAAGGTGGGACGCGAATTAAGTGTGTCAGACGCAAATGGGTTGCGCTACACGCAGCTAATGCGAGACGATTATTTTGACTTTTAGCTCGAATCGTAAATGTGTTCGGTAGTTTTGACTCGAAACATCGCACAATACGAAATAATTAAAGGCACGCACACATAAATATGCACAAATAAGATAATAATATGCAAAGTTCCAACCAAAAAGTCAAGTTCTATGTTCAACTATGGTCAGGTTTAGGTTAAAGCTGAAAGGGTCCATGACTAAGAGATTGATCCCACGCTTCGTACCCCTGCTTAAAGAGGTGGCCACGTGTAAGACGCACTCCAGTCTCAAGTCAGGAACAAGAGAACAATGCCATGGTTGGGTAGGTTTGCTTATGACTAAGATCCAACACTATCGCTCAAGAAGCTTTTTGGAAGGACAAAGCGCAAACCCCCCGGGGGTGACCTCACACATTGAACATGTGCTAATGAGGCAAGGTAGATTGTCCTTATGGTGGCTGAATAATAGCCATGCACATGCAAAACAATATATTATTCTAAGGCATAAAAACAAGAATGAATCGTATTTTTCAAGTCTCACCCATTCATTTACATAAAATTAATTTTTTAAAATCCTCCCCAGTGGAGTCGCCAAATTGTAGGCGTGGATTTTGAATTCCTTTAAAGCCTACACGCGTTGTGAGCGCGTTTATTTGACTACCCCATCGTTAAGGTTTTATTAAAAATATGTTTTTGAAGTCGCCAACAGTTCTTTAGAGGAAGAATCATGAACCTAATTGGATTGAAACGGAAGAGACATCTTAGGAACTTATCCAATGTAGATTTCCCCGTCATGACTCCATAGATGGTCAAGAACCAAAAAGTGAGTTCGGCGGTGAGGGTACGAATATGGTCATAATGAACCACATTCGCCCAAAGTTGGCCTCTACTAAATATCGATTCATTGCAGACTTTATGCCAAAGAATAATCAAATAATGTTTTAAAGCACCCTAAAAATATTTAGTCTAAGTAGGTTCAGGAACACACAAAAAGACTAATTGTTTAGTGATCAGTTATTAGACAATCAATATTAATGGGTTCCTAACAGGTTGTCCATGTTATCTGAATTAGTTAGAACATTTATTTAGGTATTGATTAACAATAAATACAAAGTGATAAATATTACAATCAGGCATGAAAAATAATATGTTCATGAATAAGAAATAAAAAAATAACAAAAGAAAATAATGCAGGGAGTTAGTATGATATGTACAATACTTACAGTCGTAGGGACGAGTTAACAATCTACATCATGAATAGAATGTTAGTAACTTCAAGAAAATAACAAAAATAAATAAAGAAAATAAAATAAAGTTAGTTAATTTAGTTGACCCTTAGAAATTATACCACCATCCGGGGTCGTTGATTTGAATTTTGAACGGATCTTGGAAAATTGAATGTTGTACGAGTCTTGAAAGGATTTGTGTTTTGCGTCGAAGTTGTTGGATGTATTTGTATTAGGCTTCGACGTGATGCTTAATGTGCTACTGGTGATGAATAGCAGTAGGGAATTAAGGAAGGTGTGGTTGACTTTGGTATGTATGTTGCAGGTTATTAAACGGTGGACTTTTGGTATTTGTTAGATGATAAAGGCGTTTAAGGGTCGGTTAGCAGTAGGAGGATGTAGATGAATTATGGCGTGAAGATTAGAGTTTGATAATTTTGGCCGAGTGAATTGTGAGCAATATTTGTTCGCCGTGTAAATCGGTTTGAGTAGGATATATATAAGTTTAGGGTGGTTGGGTTGCAATAGGTTTCCGAAAGTTAGTAGGTTTCTAAATTTTTTTCTAAAAAATAGTTAGATAAAGATTTTTGAAAACACTTTGGAAAAAGATGATTTTTTATAAAAAGATTTTAGAAAATAGTTAGACAAAAGATATTTAAAAATATGTTGGAAAAAGACTATTTTTATAAAAGATTTTTATTAATAAAACTAATCAATATAATTAATTAATTCTATTAATTAAATTGGGCTAGAAAAGGGGTTTTATTAAATTGGGCTTTCATAAAACTGTTTTTAAAAGGTTTTCGTAGGTGGGCTTTTAAAAAGTTATTTTAAAACGTTTTAGGAAATGGGCTTATTAATAATAATTATAAAAAAGGTTTTCGGAAATGAGTTAATAAAAAGAGTTAGAAAATAGATTTGGGCTTAAAACATTTTTGTTTTAGACTCGGTTTTTATTCTTTCCTTGATCCAGACCAAATGGAGCAGGGTATTAGTCATCCTAGGGTACTAAATGGGGAAACACGATTATGTGTCTACAGTCTCTAATATAATTCTTAAGTGACCATCATGCTCTTCCTCATTCCTTGAATAAATCAGAATATCATCAATGAATACCACAACGAACTTATCTAAGAACTCATGGAATATCCTATTAATCAGATCCATAAATATGGCTGGAGCATTGGTTAACCCAAATGGCATCACAGTGAACTCATAGTGACTATAACGCGTCCTAAATGCAGTCTAAGGTATATCCATATTAGCTACCCTCAACTGGTGATACCCCGAACGCAAATCAATCTTCGAAAACATGCTAGCTCCATTCAATTGGTCAAACAGGTCATCTATCCTAGGCAAAGGATACTTGTTCTTAATAGTTACATTGTTCAACTCCCTATAGTCGATACACAATCTCATACTCTCATCTTTCTTCTTCACAAACAATATAGGAGCTCCCCAAGGTGACGCACTCGGCCTAATATAACCCTTATTTAGCAATTCTTGCAACTGCGTCTTCAACTCACTCATGTCATGAGGTGCCATTCTATAAGGTGCCATTCTATAAGGTGCTTTAGAAATAGGTGCAGTACCAGGAAATAAGTCTATGGTGAACTCGACAGCTCTCACTAGGGGAAAAAAAGGAAGGGCTGCGCTGGAAGGGCTGCGTTTTTTGAAAAACGCAGCCCTTCGTGTATGAAGGGCTGCGGTTTCCTTGAAAACCGCAACCCTTTTAGTGAAGGGCTACGGTTACCTAGAAAACGCAGCCCTTCAAACTGTATGAAGGGCTGCCGTTTTAAGGCTACCCGCAGCCCTTCCTATCCCGCCCAATTCAACCTATAGTTTTGCGCGCAACACACAGTAGACACTCACTCGCATACTCACCCCTCTCCCTCACACTCACTCGCACACTCACTCCTCTCCCTCACACTCACTCGCACTGCCCTAACGGCCATCACCGGAGCACCGACACATCGCCGGAGTGCCGTCCCATCGCCGGTGCACACTCATTAACGTTGCCTGAGCTCCTTCTTCTTCTCTTCTCTCAGCACACCTTGACGCCCTCTAAGTCCAACACCACTACTGCATTGTCGGTAATTCCCCTCTCACTCTCTCTCCTCTTTGTTTTATTTAATTTCTCTTCTATTTTGTGCTGTAAAATGTGATTGTAGGGGGTGGGGGAGGGCTTGTGGAGGGTGGGTAGGGGGGGGGTGCTTCGGGCGGGGATGGGGGATGGCTGGGGAGGCTGGAAGGGGGTGGGGGATGGGCTGGGCGGCTGGGCATGGGGTGGGGGAGGGCGGGGGATCTTTGGAAAGGGTGGGGGGAGGCTGGGGAGGCCGGGCATGGGGTGGGGGAGGGCGGGGGATCTTTGGACGGGGGTGGGGGAGGCTAGGGGAGGGTGGATAGGGGTAGGGGAGGGCTGGCAGGGGGTGGGGAGGGCTGGCAGCGGGTGGGGGTGGGCTGACAGGGGGTAAAATGTGATTGTACCCTGTGTTTGTTGATGCACGCACGAATTTGGAGCCACATTGTGAATGATGACTGAACAATGAATTGACATGGAGCTATGGACTAATATTCAACAATGCTTACTTCCTGCTGTTCTTTTTCTCTAATTTGAGGCATGTTGATCTTCGATGATTGTAAGCTACTAGCTAGTAGTTCAACTTTCTATAAAGATAAGCTACAACCTCTATAATCAAATTACTAGTGATAATATGTGAAGGCATTGTTGTAAGTTGTAACACATGTTTGGTATCACTACTATCTTTCATTTTCTTTTTTGTTTTATAATGTAACTATGTAGATTTTAGCCTTTTCGCTTCCAAATCGTACTTACCGAGTCATTTAACCCCAAATTCTTTTTGAACATGATTATATGAGGTATAATGTAACTATTGTGTAGAGTTTTAGGCTTGCATTTGTTGTTGGTTGCATTTCGGGATCGAAAAGGCATTTTAGGCCTATTTTAGCCTTTTCGTTTCCAAATCGTACTTATCGAGTCATTTAACCCCAAATTATTTTTGAACATGATTATATGAGGTATAATGTAACTATTGTGTAGAGTTTTAGGCTTGCATTTGTTGTTTGTTGCATTTCGGGAACGAAAAGGTCATTTTAGGCCTACTTTTGCCTTTTCGCTTCCAAATCGTACTTATCGAGTCATTTAACCCCAAATTCTTTGTGAACATGATTATATGAGGTATAATGTAACTATTGTTCTTAAATGCATGAAATTCTTACTATATATATGTTGTTTCATAGACTAACTATAAATAGAGTTTTTTTTACAAGAAGAGACACCATGTGAACTATTAGCTGGAGGAGATGGTTATGATAGTTTCATCCTCGTAGCTCATGGCCATGCACAACCCCCTAGTGACCGAGTACGATTGCATAACCAGTTAGTGGATCATAATCACTATGTGGTCACCCTCAATGAAATTGTGTCAGGTTTCGAAGAATTATCTCTTCCGCTGCCGAAGCCAGAAGTTGGTCTACAGTTACTAAATGATGCCCTTGGCAGTTATGTTCTGTGGCCGCGTGCATTGGTGCGGTTTTCAGATGAGGTACAATGATTAACATTCATATATATATATGCGTGTTTTCTTTTATAGTTCCTATGATAGTCAGTAATATCTTTACTTTTAACTAAATACTAGGTTTAGGGGAAGGCCGACTCACATGCCAGGAAGGGAAAGAAGGCATGTTCACCTTATAAGAAAGCAAGTTTACGTGATGAAGGTGAACGAAATGTGGTGAAGGGAAATGTTTCTAAGACAAAAAATCCACTTATTATCGATCCAGAGGTGGTGCGGAGCCTTACTATTCCATGCTTTTGGTTACATGAGTGTGCTAGCGATTTACCCGATGAAAGTGCAATTGAGGTTGCTTTGGGGGAGCAACAATTCCACTACCTTGAGGACTCATCGACATTCATTTCTAAGGTTGATATTAAAGAATTCTTATGTGGGGTAGAGTTGAATGTTTCCATGATACAAACATTCATGAGGTAATACATAAGTATATAAATTAAATATACATATACATATGCCTTAAGTAGTTTTCAATTCCATAATAAGTAATTGTTGGCTTACTTTTAATCAATATAATTTCTCAGGTTATTATACAATGAATTGCTTGCAACATCTAGTGCAATGTTTGGTTGGTTATGTCCAAACATAATACGAGATGACAATTGCTTACAAAACAAAGCCGAAGTGAAAGAGTATCTCGACATGAGTTTCAAAGCATCATCTCGTTTTGGATATCATCAAATCATTCTTGTTCCTTATATTGAAAAGTATGCTTATTAAACTCGCTTTACTTTTATTATTCGATACTTAAATTGACCTATTAATTGTTCTACGATTAATAATAACTATATTTTTTCTTGTTGTAGGGCTCATTGGACACTGCTTGCGATATGTTTGTCACGTAACGAAGTCTACCACTTTGATTCTTGGCGTCGACAACCACCACGAACCTTACTAATCAAATCATTGTTAAATAGGTAGCCTAATCGAAACTCAATATATGCGCACTTATTAATTAATATTACGCATTATTCATCATCTTTAAATATATAAACAGTTAGTACATCTAATCTTATAATAATGTTGTTGATGTAGTGTGATGAAGCATATTAGTGCAACAGGACTTCGAGCACCAAAAGCTCTTGTTTGGATATCAGTCGAGGTAACATGACTAATTTATTTGTCCTTATATAGAAACACTTTTAGCCACATACTACACATCTAATTAACATGAATGTCATTGGATGCATCCTTTGGTGAACATTTAGTGTCCGCAACAAGAAGATGGACTTGCATGTGGCTATTACGTGCTGAGGTACATGTTCGATATCGTCAACCAGTGCACTAACGCCGATGATCTTCAAAAGGTATGTAACTTATTAGTATATGTTAGTTTAGATTAGATCGATTGGTAATAGGTATTAATTGGTTTAGAAACCAAAGTAGCACATGCATATATTTGGGAACGAAAATGTCATTTTAGGCCTATTTTTGCCTTTTACGCTTCCAAATCGTATTTATCGAGTCATTTAACCCCAAATTCATTTTGAACATGATAATATGAGGCATAATGTAACTATTGTGTAGATTTTTAGGTTTGCAATTGTTGTAGGTTGAATTTTGGGAACGAAAAGGGCATTTTAGGCCTATTTTTGCCTTTTCGCGTCCAATTCGTACTTATCGCTTCATTTAACTCCATTTTCTTTTTCAATATGATAATATAAGGTATAATATAACTAGTGTGTAGAGTTTTAGGCTTGCATTTGTTTTTGATTGAATTTCGGGAAGGTATATGTCATTTTTAGAACTACTAACTACGGTAAATGATTGAATTCTTATATTATGTGTTTATTCCTTGGTTGTTTTGCAAGGTTTATATGAATAACACACCACGTTTGAGGGCCTTCACCACAGACGAATTACATGAAGTTCGGGATAAGTTGGCGTCCCACATTTGCGATGATTGCTTATGATACATCTACTAGTTTGTATCAATTCTATGTACACTTTTTACATTATTAAATATAAACATATTTAAAGTTAATCATTATATTACGTTCAAAAACTTGTCATATATTATTATTGCAATTTGATCGGTTTTTTTTTTTGTGTCGAAGGGAGGTTTTGGGTGGGGGGGGTGGGGTGGGGGGCGCCATGGTGGGCTGCTGGCCGGGCTATGGGGCGGGTTGGGTCTTTGGGTGGTGGCGGCAATGGGTGGAGGAGGTGGCGAGAGGGTGGGGTGGGGTGGGGGTGCGGGGGAGTGAAGGGGGTGGGGTGGGGTGAGGGGCACGGCAGGGGGAGTGCGGGGGTGGGCGGGTGTGGGGCTGGGGGTGGGGGGTCAAAGGTGGGAGTGGAGGGGTGGGGGTGAGGGGCTGGCGGGGGTGGGGTTGAGGGGCGGGGGTGGGCGGGGGGTGGGGGTGGTTGGGGTGGGCGGGGGGTGGGGTGTCGCGAGGCGGGGGTGGGCGGGGGTGGGGGGGCTTGGGGTGGGCGGGGGGTCGGGTGTCTTTGGCCGGTAGGGGGTGGGCAGGGGGGTGGGGGGTGCAATTTATTTTTTTTTTAAAAAAAAAAAAAATTGAATGTGAAGGGGTGCGGTTTTAAGCTTAAACCGCAGCCCTTCACTTTAATAGGGTGCGGTTTAGGCTTAAAACCGCGGCCCTTCATTTAGAGAAGGGGCTGTTGTTTAAGCCAAAAACGCAACCCTTCCGGCTTAGAAGGGTGCGTTTTTGGCACGAACCGCGGCCCTTCGTTGTGAAGGGTCGGTTTAAAAGCGCGACCCTTCTTATTTATTGAAGGGTCAGTATGGAAAGGGCCGGCGGCCAAAAAACGACCACTTAGGGGTGTTTTGACTATGAGCCCTTCCTTGTTTTTCCACTAGTGTCTTGCAGGCGACATACCCAAAATTTCACTCGAAAACACATCCATAAACTCATTCACGATTAGAACATCCTCGATCTTCAATCCAACCTCTTTACTCACATCTTGCACACTACAGAAAAATAGCTCATACCCCTTCTTCATCAACTTCTTCACTTGCATCGCAGAAATAACCCCAAAGCTCTTAGACTTCCCAAAACGTCGATATGAAGTCAACTTCCCCAACGGGCTTCTCAACACTACTTTCTGAGCCTCACAGTCTATCTTGGCCTTGCAGAAACCTAACCAATCCATTCCCAGAATTACACCTAGGTCTCCGAAATTGAATTCTATTAGATCAGAAGGAAATACACAGTCTCCTATCTTCAGAGGTAAATCTTTAAACAGCTTGGTACACCTTATGACTTCTCCAGTACGTATACTAATAGGCAAATCAATCACCTCAAAATATACTAATATACTCTTAATGACAGACGACGACACAAACGAATAAGTCGCCCCAGAATCAAACAACGCTTTAACGAGAACGGAGTTAATAGAAAAAGTACCAGAAACTACGTCGACAGATCGATCAGCTTCATTGCGACTCATCACGAACAGTTTACCCGGAGCCTTGTTTTGGTTGTTGTTGCTCTCACTAGCAGGCTTACTGTAGCTTCCTTGGTTGTTCTACGCCCCTACAGGCTTCAAACCTTGGTTTCCTGACTGATTGAACCCAAACCTCACCTGGTTACCACTCCCATTACCATTTTGCTCTTTCTTTTGCTTGGTAAAGCACTCATACTCCCTATGGCCCTTTTTCTGGCAGTAGTTACAGGTTACTAGGTCACCCTTACAATCTCTACTAGGGTGGTTCTTACTGCACTTCTTACAATGGTAAACCCTCTCAGACTGGCTCTTATTGTTGTAGCCCTGACCATTTCTCCCTTGGAAATTCCCATTTCCATTCCTGTTCTTCTTAAAGTTGCCGTGATTTTCCCTAGCATTGAAATCCTTTCTCTTTTCACCCACTACAACATTCTTCTCATCACGCCTCGATTGAAGACCATAAATATGGGCGGCTCTTCCATACACCACATCAAAGGATGCAAAAGTCTTACCTCCTAATCACAGTTGGATTTCCTCAGTCAAAACGTGCTCAAATCTTTGAGCCTTTAACTCCTCAGTGGCTACTACTTCAGGTGCAAACCTCGGCAGCGCTATGAACTTACTATAGTACTCAGAGATGGTCATGGTCCCCATCCTAAGGTTTATAAACTTCTGGGCATTCTGTTTCCTCATAAATGCAGGATAAAACTTCCCTCTTAAGGCGGTAACAAAGGAGTCCCAATTAAATCCCTCAACAGCACTCAGTCTAGCCCCATTTTCTCTCCACCATAAGTAAGCCTCATCTTTCAGATACAGTACAACTTGACCTACTCTCATACCCTCAGGACAGTTCACAGCCCTGAAAATCTTTTCAAATTCCCTAATCCAACTCTCTAAGAAGGTAGGGTCAGCTTGCCCCTTAAAGTATGGTGGCTTAACTTTGGCTAGTCTTTCAAACATGTCCCCTGCATAATCGAGACGCTCAGCTCTTTCGCGAGTCAAATTCTCCTCCAATAGGCGAATAGCAGAAGCTAAATCGTTTATGTTATTAGCCATTCTACTGCGCCACCTGAAATTAACGTAACTCTACTTTAGGTTTCGATACACAACTTACATGCCATTCTCTATGAAGGCAACATTTGATTTGACCATAAAGATCGCATCAACATACAATTTCTCATGAAGTTATAATAATGCCACATAATAAGTCATCATGGAACATATAATCATTCATGAAAATATTCACATCAAGAATAACACATGTGAGGATAAAATTCAGTCATAACAAATAAATAAAATATTCCCACTCACGTGCCAAAATAAATTCTTGCTCACTTGGGTAACTAAATATTTGCTTTTTATTCCTCAAAAGATGCTAGTAGCAATTCTTCCAAAACATAATACTGAAATCTTCCTAAACAAAATAAAGGTACTAAGAAATAAATTTAAACCATTGCTTGACTAATTATCCAACATTTATTCTCAAAGCATAAATACATAAACTAGGGTGATACATTATCAATCTTATCCTTAGATTCCCTGTACTTTTCTGGAGTGAAAACTTCATCTTCAAAATCTACAATGTCCTCAGTATTATAGTAGACATATCTTCTAAATCTCGTAGATCTTCATACTTTCTTAGGTTGAGGCTCGTCCTCTTCTGACTTAGAATCACTGTCGGGTCTCAAAACAGCATGGTAGATGTCCATCCCGGTCTGTCCTCTAGCACGGTCAAATTTCTGAATGAGCTCATCATCACTATCAGGCATGCCTACTCTTAACACATGACGCATAATGATCTCTAGACTGGTATAGCTATCACTGTCAGACTCATAACCTCCATCATCCTCATCATCACTCAGCATAATAGGGTTGTGTAGCTTTCTACTCTAGTAGCTTCTATATCAGACATAGCTAGAGATCCTATAACAGATAAATATAACTTCTATGAGCAATTTGGTACTCTCACTTAGCGTATAATGCCAACAATAAACAATAAGCAAGCATAACAGAAATATAAAACATAGGAATAACATAAACAGTTAGCAGGAAAAAAAAGTATAATCATACTGAACTAACTATTTAATGTAGACATATGATATTTCTATCCTATATGCCCTTCCTATACTACCCATCTCTCACAAAATTAATAAAGTAATCAAAATAAACTAGAAGTATTAAAATAAATAATATTTATATAATTTTCGAATTTAGAAGAGAAACCGAAAAATTAAAATAAAATAACGAAAATCAAAATTTTCGAACAAAATAAAATAAAAAATTCGAACCAAAATAAAATAAAATAAAGTATTTAAAATCTTGAAACCTCAAAACATGTTTCGAAAAGTGATTTGAACAAAACGAATAAGCAGGAGCTCGATTTCTAGGAAATTCATTTTAAGTAACTAGCTAGCTAGGAGCCTAAAAATTTAAAGTTGGCACGAAAGGCCAATAAAACCTAAAGCTCCAAGATACCACTTTGTAACACACCGACAATTCTCTCTTTTTTAAAATACCTTTTTAATATAAAACATAGAGAATTATCAAAGTATTATCGCCAGCGTGAAAATGTATCGGCTTATTCAGAATTTTGCAGCGGAAAAACAAAATCAATAAACTTTAGAAATAAAACATAGTCAACCACAAAGTCAACTCTAAAAGTCAAAGTCAACGACAATAGTCAAAGTCAACTACGAAAAGTGTAAAGTCAAAATATGATAAATAATCTATACAAGCTCTCCAATCCCGAACCCATGATGCATCATCTTCAAACCTGTAAATGGACAATGCACTATTGATCCCTGGAGAATGCTCACCAAAAAGGTCATCACAGGATCAATAAGGCATAGCCATGATCAACATACACACACAATGCACGTAATCAACAAAGCTGAGTACTACATAATAAATAAATAAACAATCATAACATGTAACTAATAAATACTAAGCTGGAATAAATAGTAACATAATAATACTGCAGACTACGTTTTTGAACTAACTTCACAACCAAATAGATTAATTACTTTAGATAGAATAGTCAATGGAACGAGTTGTCTAGCCAAAACCAGTCTTCACTTTAGAAGACACTAAACGGGCGCGACTCCGTATTCCCATGACCTAGGATATCGAGGAACCTTTTAAATAAAAATAGGACACGGTGATCAATCCGGTCCCAAGAAAAGCCATGGGCTACAACCATGTACTCCAACTCATACTAGTTCAACACTTCAGACGTGCACAAGTCTAAAACTATTTCTATCCACGTTTTAATTTACATGATTAATAAATGGGAAATTTCCTTAGGTACCCATGAAGTTTGGCGTAATTCCCAAAATACCCCCCCACATTTGGGGAATTCCTTAGATACCCCTGAGGTTTGTGTTTGGGCTCAAGATACCCTTACTATGGACGGAACCCTAACGCCGTTAGGTCTTTCCTCTCTCTCTCCCTAATTTTCTCTCTCCTCCCATTCCCCCACCCATTGACAACCCCCCCTCCCCCACTCCGGCGCCGGCGACCCTACCCCCTCCCTTCCCCATTACAGATTCCCTCACCCCGGCGTTGGCGGCGACCGGAACAGTAGAACAGCAACCTAGGGTGGTTTCGAGGGTGGGTTTAAGGGTTTAGGGCGGCGTATCCGGGTGGGGAAGGGGAGGGGGTCGACTCACGATGGGGACGGGGAAGGGGGGCCATTTCCGATAGGGGAAAGGGGGAGGGGGTGGTGTCGGGATGGGATGGGGGAATCGAGAATGGGGAAAGGAAGGGCTAGGGTGGGGTGTCGAGGGTGGGGGAAAGGGAGAGGGTGGGGTCGCCGGCGCCAACGTCGGGGGTGCTGCTGTTCTGGCCGGCGAAGGGAGGGGGTAGGGTCGCCGGCGTCGGAGTGGGTGGTGGTCGCCGGCCGTCGGCCGCTGGCTGGGGGAGAGGTTGGCAGTGGGTGGGGGAATGGGAGGAGAGAGAAAAATAGGGATACTATGGACGGAAAACCTAACGGCGTTAGAGTTCCGTCCATAGTAAGGGTATCTTGAGCCCAAACACAAACCTCAGGGGTATCTGAGGAATTCCCCTAATGTGGGGGGTATTTTGGAAATTACGCCAAACCTCAGGGGTACCTGAGGAAATTTCCCTTAATAAATTATTCACTTGTTAAGACTCACAAGCAATACAAATAATATAATCATCAAACAATCATACACTTCCATTTTTATCTTAGGATTAGATAAGTGATCACCAACTTAACAATCCAAGCATCAATCTAATATTTAATCCATAATCTGTAATTAAGTGTTGAACCAAGTCAACAACCAACCAACCTTTCATAGGTATAAAAATATCAACTTACTAAATAAGGCCCTCGGTCCTCATAAAGTAGTTAAATAAATTAAAGGGAACAACATGATTCAATCATGATCCAAACCAACATAATTATTAATCCCTCATGTGAATTAATAAAATAAAGTTTCCAAATCCTATATGCTTGCATCAACATTTCATACAAACATAATATCAATAACATAACCAATATGCTTCACACAACGGCATAAAACATGCAATCCAATCTTAATAGAAATCACATATGAATTAAAAAATAATTCGCAATACATGATACTACTCAATTCTCATCCGTAGGACATGATACTAGTCCAATCAACACATAGGTATGTACGTACCTTGTGTAGACAAATCGAGCGGCCACTTTCACAATCTTAAAAGTCGCCTAAAGAGAAATCTCCGCCTAAAACAACCAATAAATCCACAATCAATCCCTTATGAATTTACAGCAATAATAAAATACTTTAAATTCTTCTTAAAAGTGTTTAAAAACCATTCCCATCATTAAAACTTGATTATTAAAACCTCCTAGTATAGTACTACTATACTAGTTGTAAAAAACTCTCAAAAACCCATGTTTAAATCATAAAAACTCCATCAACAATACTCTTTTCAAATTTTCAGCAACATATAACATATTAAAACTCTCTTTAAACATGCTTAAACATATTTAAAAGGAAAAATTGATTTAATCAGTCCCAACTATGGGCGTCCTGACAAAAACAGTCACAACTATCGTTTTTTATTGTTCAGTCCCAACTTTGAATGGTGTTTTACAATTGTAGTCCCAGCAGGTTAAAAACCTGCTGTAGCAGGTAATTTGGCATTTTTTCTTTTTTTTTTTCTATCTTCTTCCTCCCTCCTTCCTTCACTACTCCCTCCTCCTCCCCTCTGCCACCCAACCCCCTCCCTTTCCACCACCTCCCCTTTCCCTGCCCCCGAAACCCTCCCCTGCCCCAGCCCACCCTCCCCCGAAACCTCCCTTCCTTCAGCTCGTACTTCAAGGCGAGTCTTTCGGCGAAGATTTCGGCCCCTTAAAACTCTTTCCCCTACCCTGGCATCCCTCCCCTCCCAACTAGAAGATTTCGGCGAAGATGCTCCTTCTTTCCATAACCTTCTCACAAGAACACCATGTACATATGCTCTTTCTTTCCACCTATAGCAGATCTCCCACAAGCAACAACCACAATAACTATAGTAGTACTGTTCCCTGATAAAAGCAACAACCACAACAACCAAACAATGGAGGAAAAGTATAAGAATTGGGGAAAATCCCAGATTTCAGCATCTCAAAATAAAAGCTATCACCTTTCAATGGCAACAAACTAGCAGAGTAAGCCTTAATCACAGTGTTAAAACAAACTAATTATGGAAAATCAATGTTGTAAAAAACACTTAAATTATAGCACAAATCATCAACTTGGGATTAAGACTTTAAGCTGTTGACACTTGACAATGATGCCCTATAGTTTCATATCCTTGTGTGGAAGTTTAAATTCTTATTTGCCTAACGTGTTGTCATGGCAGTTAAATGAATTTTTTCAGATCAAATAGCAGGTTTTCTCTACAGGTTCTTGATATTACAAGTTCTTTAGATGCTTGAAACCTGCTCTTGGGCTTTGACGCCATGGGAAATTGAAGTTTGAAGAATTGGAATTATGAATCTTATGTCTGCAATTCTGCTGGCTCATCTTGCTAATAAATATAGAGATGGAAGGGGGCGATAATCTGCTTTCATGACATAATTGTTAATTGGTACCTACCCACTTTATATGTGATCAGATGACTCAATTTTCTGTGCATCGTTGCTGCTTGGTGGCATTATTTTAGAATCTGGCTGTTCTGACCGGCAATATCAATGGTTTGCAGTTCGAGTTTGTCATAATTTCGCCTATTTAAACGGACTGTTTGGTTGTCCGAGAGAGAGGTGTCGTGTGGGTGGAAGGGAGGGGGAAGAGGAGGGGTGGCATGGGAAGGGGAGGAAGGAGGGAGGAGAGAGAAAGGCTGAAGCAGGAGGTAGAAGAAACAGGTTTAAAAAAAAAAGTAAAAAGGAAAATAGGGGTTTTTTGACCGGTTTAGTAAGTCACTAGTCCTCTCGGACCACCAGTGTAGAGGGGGGTCAAGTTGGGACTGAACATTAAAAAACGATTGTTGGGATTATTTTTGTCAGGACGCTCATAGTTGGGACTGATTAAATCAATTTTTCCTATTTAAAATCATAAGAAAACCCAATTTCACAAACTACCACATACTACTATGATTTTCCAACCTTTTAAACCCTAAAAATCCATGCTTTGATAATTAAAAATCCAACTCATACATAATAAGTAAATCTGAATTTTTATTTCTTCAATACATAAATTATATAATCCTAGGTTCATAGTTAAAACACCAAACTACAACTTTTAAACAAAGCTTATTAAAACAAACCCTAAAAATACAAACTTTGCATTAAATAAAACTTGAGGAGGAAGAAATAATCAACAAAAGAAGAGGAGGAAAACACGGCAAGGGGTGAAGGACCGGCGGCGGTCGGCTGCTGGTGCTTGCCGGCGGCGGTCGGCGGTGGCGGCTGCTGCCGTCGACGGGAAGGAGGAGAAAACCGAAGAGAGAGAGAGAAAAGAAAGGAGAGAGAGGGCCGAAATTCTTGGGGAGAAGGAGAGAGAAAATAAAGTCGTGTGGGAAATATTTGGGGTTTTGGGGATTTTTATAGGTTCCCCTTGTGGTCTTAGGAAAAGGTGATTGGGCTCAAACTAGAGTTTAATGATTGATGAATTGAGTGTTTGGGTTCCTCATACCCAATTAAAAATCCTTTTCACAATCCAAAAAGTGTTTTAAGCTTTTCAAATATTTTTCAAAGCATGATTTAATAAAATGTTTGGCTTCTTTAAATGTAAAATAATTCCTTTGACTTTCAAATAGTCAACCTTTGATGAAATAAATCATTTAAATACTAAAATATATTTAAATATATATAACTATACATTAAAATATATTTATAAAATTCACAAATTTGTGGGGGATTACATATTTACTAATCCAAAGTCATGAATTGATAGCGATTTTGGTGTGTATTTTTTAACAGGACAGAAGTATAGAGAAAGTAGCGGACCAAGTATCCTAAAACAAATATCATAAAAAAGGTACTTGCAAGGTGAAGAGGTATTAATACTATTGAATTGCAAACGGTCTTTATGGGAAATTACGAGAGAACCAACAAAATTTAAGCTTTAGAATTCAAACTATAAAAAATTCAAACAAATAATGTCGAACAAATAAAACCAAGTTCGAAAAATAATAGTTGATTAGATTGGTCAAAATAATGTCTACTGATCAAAAGTTCGAAATATTGTCGACCAAATAAAAAAAACTTCGAAAAATCCTTCAACAAATTGAGTTCTTGAATAAATGTTTGATTCTATAACTATTTTATACAGAGTGTCTTTTAACATTTTTCATTTTATCTAAGTCGATACTGCCACACAAAAAATAAAATAAGTAATTTCTAACAAAATTTTTAATCAGTTAATTTCTAATTATTTTATTTTATTTGTAAATTTCTATAGTTAATTTCTTTGGTGTTGTCTTTTAACATAATGCGAAATCGATGAACTACACAGTGCCTTTTAACAATTTTACATTTTTAACTATAGAATACTATCAGAAATTTATTAAAAAAATGATTTTTCGAGAAAAACGTTGACAAAATTTACAAAAATGAAATTTTATGGGACATTTTCTCATTCATACAAGAAAATGAAGATATTATTTAAACATTTTGAATCAAACAATAACTTTTCATAATAATTCGTATAGAACTATTATTTTCACAATATTGTTTTTGTAAAAATCAATCTTTTCATGGAATAATAATTTGCAAAAAACATTATCTACATGGAATGATTAAAGAGTTTTTTTTTTTCTAAAAAAAAATCTTTTTAGTGGATAAAAATTCCAAAACACTGAAAATCTCCAATAAAAAACACTGAAAATCTCGCTCAATTTTAGGTTTTCTCGCATGCAAAAAAAATAAATTATTTGAAACTCACCTCAATTGCAATTCGAAATCTCTTCCTCTTCTCCAATTTCTTCTTTCTCTACCTTCAACCCTCTCAGTGCTTTAATTGACCGAAAATGCTCCTCTAATTTATGGCAGTGGAAGGAAGTGCCGGTGGTGAACTGGTGGTATACGGGATGACATACAGGAGGAGATTTAGATAGAGAGAGAGAGGGGCCGAAGAATCTGTGGAGAGAGATATATTTTTCTTTAAGGGAAGAGATATACTACTTGAGTAACTCAATCCTCAACTCCTCATACTTTAAAATTGTATCAAAACGATGGTGGGTACATTCATGATCTTTACCAACTACTATATTGAATTTTTCTTTGAGGGGAAAATATATTGAATTGCATCACAAACCAAAAAAACAATATCTCAAAAGAATTTTTTATCTGTATTACACTACCAACTACTATATTGAAGTATTGTTTAGAGTACCTTTAAGCCATCATTTTATATTGGTTGTGGCTCCTTTGTTAAATGACATTATTTTATACATTTATTTTTAAAATACTTAAAATTCCTGATTTATTTTTGCTTAAATAATAATTAATTTATTTTCTACGTGTTTTCGCACGCATCACGTGCATATAAGGCTAGTAACCTTAATAATTCACCTAGGTCCTAGCACCAATACTCGTTCTTAAATGAAATTGCTTATAATCGTGTAATGAAATTATTAACAACCAACATATAATATAAATACATTATGAATAATCAAATATCTAGGACGTACTACTCTTAATGCTACTAAAAATATTAAGTTCTATAGCACCTTAGCCATTTAAAAAAACCTGTTTAGTGATAGGTCGTCGTTGAGGCTACTAAAAATAAAAACCTAACTTGGTCTCTCAAATGGGTAGAAAGGGCAAGAAAGAATCGATCCCACAAGGATTAAGGGTAGCACTGACAAGTATTGACTTGTAATAAGCTAAGTCAAGTCTATCTTTTTGGAAGAGATTTATGGGTGAAAGCAATAAAGACAAACAATAACAAAAAGGGCCTTTGGAAGGAGTATCCGCCAATCAAGTCATTCACAAACCAAGCAATCACAATGGAAAATCGACAAGGGGGATCAATTAAGGAAAATGGATCATCCAGTGGTACAATAATCACTCTTTCGAGCTAGCTAGACTGGCCTAGTCCCCTACCAATAACCTATTCTCATGGCTAAGGGCATTCAACCAAGCATATCTATAAACATAATGAATATAAACAAGCAAACAAAGTCCCTTAGGCTAGGTAGTTACTATTCTCATGGTCCTTCATGCCTAATAATCGATTAAGGCAACCCCTTAACTTCATCTTTTGATCTTTTACTATGGGTACCTAAATTATGCTTCTATGATGGCCAATCATACAAACATTCATGAAAATGCCAAATCAATTAACCAAAATTATTATTCCAAGTCAAAACCCAATGTTGGATTTAGAGGTTCACGAAGTCATCAATGACTGCAAATCTTTCCCAAGTAAAAGAACTACTCACAAATCATGATAAATCCTAAAATAAGAACATTAACAGCCTAAAATATGAAATCAAGCACTAATATAAGACAGACAAGTAACTAGAGTGAAAGTGAAACGAAAATAATTAAATAAACCAAAGAAGATATGAGAGTGAGTAAGAAATTTACATTAAAATTGTAAGGAGACTCCAAATCTTCAAGTTTCCTTCTTAGATTCTTAAAATTTCAAGTATTGAATAAGTTTCTTTCACTTTTCTCTCTAGAAGATAAGAGTTTCTCTCTCTAAAAATCGTAAATAAATCCTCTAGATATAACTAATGGAGGCTAGCCCTCCTCTTTCCTCCCTCTCAAAAGTTAGGGTTTGTGTCGTTTAAAAGATTAAGCATTACATCATTATATGGGTCGGAAAACTAGGATTTTGCAGAGATCAAGCGGAGCATATGCTCTGTATAGTATGGAGTAGAGGCTCCATACAATTCAGAGTAGGCAGAAGGTTTCCTGTTTTTTGGAGACGCTCCATACAATCTGGAGTGGACGCACCATTATGGTAGACACTTCTGACTTTAAAAGATCATATCTCTTTCTATTTAAATGGATCTAGGCTTGTAACCATTCTTTGAAAAGTGATCGAGCCAAACTTTTATCTATAACATGAATCACCCAAAATTTTGTGTTTGTTGAAAGTTATGCTCTTTTGAAGTTGACCCTTGTGCATAAACTCTTCAAAAAGGTCTTATTTCGCCAAAATTACTTGATTCTATGCTCGACGTGCAGGATGGAAACCTTTGAGGTTGATCATACAACATGAAACCCAAAAAGCACTACCAAACCCTATATAAATGGTCAAAATAACTAATATTCATAAAATAAGGTAGTAATAACTCAATTACTCTAAATTAAGAAAAATATGCTAAAAAATTATTAATGAGGAGAAAAAAAAGACTCTAAACATAAAGGAAATAAGGCCTATTATATCACTCTTCATTTAGTTATAATGAATTTAAGAGAAAAAAAAGGGGTAATTTAGCTAGAAACTTAGATCATGCAAGTATGAAAATTAGATCGATCAATACACACATGAACACAATCTGGAAATATATGCCATGCCGAGCTCCGTTTCCATGATACTAATTTGGAACGAGTTCCCACTAATGTAATCGGAGTGGAAGAAGAAGGGACGAGGAGCGGTAGCTGTTTTTTGTTGGACCCGTTTTATAATTAATGTAATAGGTAAGTCAAATAACTATGTATTATGTAAAACATTAGCTACCAATGGAAAGCAATGGTACATGTTCTTGTACGAAGAGTCTAAGCAACAATTCTAACATTTACTCTGGACGAACTCCACATCCTATTATCACACTATACTCACTATCAGATTCTCAGGGATATAAATCAAGTAGATCAATATATAGACAAGTTCGGTGGTACATATAAAATTTGAGGCAGGGACGAGATCACAGAATGATAACACTCCCTTAATCTTCAAGATGTACCTTTCCAGGACCACCGATTCACATGCACGAATAATAGCGAAGGCAACGACCCGGTAAAAATGCCTAAGACCGTGCTTATGCCTCCCCAAAATGGATGGATGAATTCCCATCCACTATCATTTGGAGCAATTTGATTCTTCACACTGAAAATGCACCAATATTACTTGAAACAAAGCTATAAACGCCAGCTAAGCGATGCCCATATCAATTTCTAAAGTTGTAATCCCCCACAATTTTATGAATTTATAAATATATTTATGAGTATTTTAGTACTTAAATAATTAAATTCTTGAGTATTGACTATTTTAAAGTCAATGATTATTTAGGGGGCGTTTGGTTGAGGGGTGTGAAGAAAGGGAAAGGGTTTTCAAACTTTTGTTTCCCTTACTTGATGTTTGGTTGATGGTTTATTCTTTTACTTTTACCCATTTTTCAGTTTAGAATTACCCCCCTTACCCTTAGATTCATTACCCAGCCCCCCAAGGCTTTGGTACCCCCAAATCCCTCTACACCATAACACAACGACTACCACCCCACCACCACCACGACCACCGGGCGACCCACTAACCCCGCTCAAGCAACCACCCCTCCACCTCGAGCGCCACCACCACCCTCCACCTGAGCCGCCAAACCCCCTCGCAACCCCACCCCGCCCGCAACTCCACCCCCCCCCCCTGACCCCGTGAGAACCCGGCCCACGAAACTCCAAAGCACCACATTTACCCACCCCAGACCCTCAAAAACCCCACCCCACCCGCCAGAAACCACCACCCCACCCATCGAAACCACCACCTTTGCCAACCGAAAACCCACCCCCAGCCATCGAAACCACCAGCCTCACACCCAAACTATCAGATCTACAAGAGAAAGATAGAAAACTCAGTTGAAATCTTTCACCGGGTTGTCGGGAGGGGAGGGAAATGAGATCTTTGCTGGTCGCGTGGTCGACGCGGCGACGGCCGATGCCGGCGTAAGTGAGAGAAAGAGATGTGAGGGAGGGACGGAGGGAGGGGGAGGGAGGTAAAGGGCCAACTTTTGTAACCCTTTCTCTTGTCTAACCAAACACATGGGTAAATTGGGGGTTTGGAGTTCCTTTCCTTTCCTAACCCATATCATTATATCCGATTTTGGAAAGAACCGTATTCATTATTAAGTGTCATTTAACCTTTTTTCCACTAGTGATTTGAGTCACTTATGGATGAATTCAAAGATGTTTTCCCAGAAAAACTACCCCAAAGGCTGCCACTTTGAGAGGAATTAAGCATGCTATTGATCTAGTTCCGGGGGCTCCTTTTCCACAAACCAGCTTATACATGTGATCCAAGTGCTTAAAGGGAGTTACAAAGACAAATTGAAGAGTTGATTGAAAGGGGATATGTGAGAGAAAGCATGAGTCCTTGTGCGATTCCAGCTTTGCTTGTGCCTAAGAAAGATGGAACATGGAGGATGTGCATTGATAGTAGGGCCGTGAATAACATAACTCTGAAGTATAGGTTCCCTATGCCTAGGTTGGAGGATATGCTTGATGAACTCAATGGAGCTTCGATTTTTTCGAAGATTGATCTTAGAAGTTGTTATTATCAAATGAGAATTAGGGAAGGGGATGAGTGGAAAACAACATTCAAGACTAACCAAGGCCTTTATGAGTGGATGGTGATCCCTTTTGGTCTATGCAACGCACCTAATTCCTTCATGAGACATATGAATGAGGTACTTCGTTCCTTCTTAAACAAGTTTGTTGTTGTTTATTACTTACATGATATTCTTGTTTATAGTAAGAATGTTGATGATCACTTGATACATCTACGAAGTTTATTTAAGAAACTTAGGGAACAAAAGCTATTTGGCAAGTTGGAGCAATGTGACTTCCTTGTTTCTAGCATTGCTTTCCTTGTTTATATTGTTTCAAAGGAAGGAGTTCATGTTGATCCATCTAAAGTGAAGGCCATTTCTTCATGGTTGGCTCCTACTAGTGCTCATGAGTGTCGAAACTTTCGTGGTTTAGCTTCTTTCTATAGAATATTTATCAAGTACTTCTCATCTATTTTGGCTCATATTACAGCATTATTGAAGAAAGGAGAGTTTGAGTGGTCACCTTTGGCTCAAAGGGCGTTTGAAGAGGTGAAAGAAAAGTTGTGTAGGGCTCCTATACTTGCTTTGCCGGATTTCACCAAATTATTTGAAGTAGGGTGTGATGCTAGTGGCATGGGGATTGGTGCTGTGTTGCTTCAAGAGAAGAGACCTATTTCCTATTTTAGTGAGAATCTTAGTGGTGCCAAGTTGAATTACTCCAACTATGATCGTGAGTTCTATGCTATTGTTCGTACTTTGGATCATTGATCACTGTAGGCGTGTTTTTGTTTCGCCTACGCAGTCCGAGCGCGTATTTGACTACCCCATTGTTAAGGTTTTATTGAAAAATGTTTTGAAGTCGCCAACAAGTCTTTAAAGAAAGACTCATAAACCTAATTGGATATTGGGAAACCGTAGGGACATCTTAGGGACTTATCTAACGTAGATTTCCCCATCTTGACTCCATAGATGGTCAATGAACCAAAAATTGAGTTCAGGGGTGAGGGTACGGATACGGTTATAATGAACCACATTCGCCCATTGCTGCCTCTACTAAATATCGATTCATGTCAAGTTTTATGCAATAGAATAACTAAATAATATTTTCATGCACCCTAAAAATAATTTAGTCTAGGTTGGTTCAAGAAACACATAAAAGACTTTTTTTAGTGATATGTTATTAGGCAATCAAAATTGCAGGCAACCCAACAGGTTGTCCAAATTATATGATTAATATTAGAACATTTCTTTAGGTCTTGATTAGCAAAAATAACATACGTGGTGATAAAACTATAAACATGACGATCAGGCAAGCATATAATAATATTAAAGATAAATAAAAGAAGGAAAGAGGGATTAGAATTATAAGGGAACGACTTTTATATTAAAGATCTGCATCAGGAAAGAAATCATTAGTAACTTCAATATAAAAATAAATTTATTCAAGGACCCTAGGTCTGCGAGATTGACAACATTCGGGACGAACAATCGTAAAGCCTAAAAATCTGAACTTGTATGTGAATGTTTTTGTTTATTTGTGTTTGAATGTTTGTGTTTTGTCTGAAAATATTTGTTTTGTAGAGAGGTTTCGTAGGTGTTCGTAAAGTTCGAAGTGTAAAGTCGTAATGAAAATTATATTAGAAAACCGTCGTTTGATTCGGGAAATCAAGGCATATTTACAGGAAAACTGAAACTCCACATCACGCGTAGGCTGCGCCAAGCGCATAACCCTGCATGACTCACAATCACACCTATCAGGTGCACATTGCTGCGCCTGACGCGACATGACCAATAAGATGCGTACACCTAATACGCGTTTTTAATAAGATAGAAAAGACATGATGTGTGTCGCACAGTGTGTGCGCCAGGCGCACGACTTTTTATGTGATGCACAGAGCCACGTGTCTGCGCAGATTGGGGCGTCTGACACATCACAACTAATGCACTAGGCGCACGTGGTGCGCTTTGTGTCCAGCACATGTTACCAACCTTTTTTGTTAAACGCGTTTTTTAAGATTTCTTTTATCCCTTGAAATCCGAAAATTTAATATTACGGATTAAAAATCTAATTTTAATTATAAAAATATCTTTTGGAAATATTTATATTATTTAAATGAAATAATTAATTATTATTAAACAATTAATTGGACTTTTTCAAAGAGTTGGGCTCAAAATACAATTAATTATCATGAATAATTAATTGGGCTTTAAAATAACACTTTGAAATGCACTTTTAAACTTATTCTGGATTGGCTTTTAGGACTACTCTGCCATTAGGTCGGAACAATTAAGAACGCGATATGTTCCATCATCGGGCCCTTAAATGGGGAGACACGATTATGTGTCTACATAACCCCCCACTTTGGCTGATGGTCAGGAAATCGATAGTCAAAGTACACGGTGTTAGGACGGAGAACAATAACAAAAAGCAATTTGATTACCTGCAGGAAAAAGATGTTAGCAAATAGGTGCAAACAACTCACATAAAGCACATAATGATACAAATAATGCAAACTTATACTCTCTAAGGATGCATAAGACGCTATGCAAGGATTAAGGTTATGCAAAGCTATGGAAGATGACACGTCATGCAAGGCCAGGGTTATGCAAGACTAGGATGTATGAAATGCAATGCAAGGCCAGGGTTTTGCAAAGTTAGAAGATCTAGATATGTAGATAGAATGATTTTTGAAAACTGTATTTAGTAAATAATCGGGGTCCGTAAACGCGGTCCGCGGATTACAACTCTTCGGGAGTTTGATTTGATTTGGAGGAACCACCACATATATAGGAAGCCCCCACTTTAGGTAAGCTTGTCTTAAATTAGGCTTTCCGAGCCTTGATTGAAATGTAGTTGATATGTCTCGAGCATTCAGAGTTCTTTGTTGGGGATTCTTCTTTGTGGAGTTGACACAGGCAAAGTCAAATATCGCCAGAAACCATGGGATTGTCGGAGAGTCCTTCAGGGACAACCATGCACATTGCGTCCCAAAAAGCCACAAAAGACAAACCAAAGCCCGCTAGGTCAAAAACCCATAAGGGCGACTTAGGCAAAAGTCAGGGCACATTGTCGGATAGTCCTTCAAGGACAAAGAGAGCTTGGAATCGAAAAATAATAAAAAAGTTTAAACTTGTGACTTATATGCTAGGTTTATACTCGAGTCTATGTCAGGATCTAGAAAAACTATGCTCCTGAATTCTAGAAAATCAAATCATTAGACCTTGATTAATTTTTGTTTATTGAAGTGGTTGGACCTCGAGATGAGGATTCCTACGTATCCTTGCGGAATCAGACCATTCGTAGTTCTGGATGTGATTTTTTTTTTGTGCCCTAACTTTTGCCTAGGCCTCCCTTTCGGGTTTTCAATCTAGCGGGCTTGGACATACCTTAGAAAAGGAGTTAGGGTTGAATATGAAAGGTTGAAAGGTTAAAGGCTTGATGTTTTAGGTTTTGGTGAAGATTTAATTGGATGGGGTAAGATAGAATCATGGATTTGAATAATATGGGTTAAGTTTTTGATGGATTGAAGGATTTGAATAAAGGGGTAGAACTTGTGTGCAAGCCCCCTAGCTTGACTTTTTATATCTTTGCCTTTGCCTTTTTCTTTTTAACATTATTTTTCTTTTTGCCTGTCCGTTTTCTTTTGCTTTTGGTTTTTTTCGCACTTCGAATTTATTCACTTTTTTATTTGTTTTGCCTGGCATTGTTTTTCTTTATTTTTTTGTAGTGAGACTTGCACATAAGTTTTTGGTTTAGGATATTGGAAAGCTTGAAGGTTATTTTGTGGAGCTTTGATTTTCTAATGATCATGGAGGATGATGGTTTAAGGGATTCTTTATTTTGGTTCCATGAGATGGTTATGGATGATGGAGGGAAGAGGGGAATAACTCTTGATCCGAAGTATGTCCTTTTTTCATTTTTCTCATTTTTTTTCAGATTTTTCTTTAATTATTCAAGATCATTAGGTGATTTAAGTTTCATCATTGAAGTAGAAGCATAAATAAAATGATGGAAGGCCAATGTAAATGAAAATAAAATGCGATTATTTATTGATTAGGAATAAAATGGAACAAGGCTTATAAATATTAAAGTCCTAAATAACATAGACTCGACAGGAAAGAAATGAAGAAGCTAGGGGAGAGACTCTCCGACTCAACCTAGAAAACTAGCTTTAAATGACTATGCCCTGGCATTATTTAAGCACTGCCCAAGGGATTGTTGTTGTTGTTGACTTTTGCTGCAGGCGAAATTGGTAGTCTACCATCTTCAACCATATTATGTAGAGCATTCTTTAAGGCCCAACACACAGATGTTGGATATCCATTCCCTTGGTGATATTTGCAATAAGCATTAGGGTTCCACTTCTTGGGCCTACTCTCAGGTGCAGGGTCTGGAGTAGGACCAATAGGGTAAATTGCTCCTCTTTGATTAAGCCTATTAAAAGCTTCCTCTAATGTCATGCCCAGGGGAGTGAAGGTTCTTTGAGGCCTTTGATAATCTCCCTTTTCATTAATAAGAGCATTGACATCATTGCTTTTGGAGTTAGAAGGGTTATTGTTACTCTTCTTGAAAAAATTATTGTTATTGGAATCGTTATTCTTTGAGGCTTGTACCTCCTCTTCAATCAGCAGGCCTACGTTGTAGAGTTTTGTGAAAGACTCTATAGGTTGGAATTTAATGTGATCTCCATATTTGGACTGCAAGTTACGGATCACCAGTCGAACTTGGTTCTCTTCAGATGGCCGGTTAATCATTTGTGCGGCCTTTTCCCTCCATCTATGAAAGAAGGTAGCGAAGTCTTCATTGGAGTTTTGTTTAGTTAACTCCAACTCATGGAGACCAATGGGAAGCTGAGTATTATATATGTATTGTTTGCGGAACTCTTCTTTGATGTAGTCCCAGTCATTGAGCTTGGTCTTATTTAGTGATCTAAACCACTTGGATGGATGTGCATCCAAGGTCAAGGGAAAGACATAAGCAAACAGGTCCTTACACATGCCTTTGAGAGCCATAAAAATGGGGAAAGCTCTCAAATGATCGTTACGGTCTTCGACCCCTATGAATTTTGAGAGGTCACCCAATTCAACCTTTTTAGGAAGCTTTTCCCTCAGTTCAGGATCAATGATATCATGGCCATGAGCCTGAATCTAGAGTGTAGGAATTGACTGGGTCAATCGCTCGAGTTTTTCGAACCTCAAGTCTGTCTCGGACTTGATAGCAGGTGGTGGTGGAGTGTCGTCATGCTTTACTTCCTCACTGATCAACTTTTCTCTCAGCGTCTTGATCTCTTTGTCTTGTCCCTCAAGACGAGATTTCATCAGTTGGAGCTGAGCCATGATTCCATTGAGTTGTTCAGAAGTGTCTCCCATCTCGGATGATGATTCAGAAGTTTCGAAAGACTCGTCTGAAAAGGTGAGAACTCGTTTAACGAGTCTGGGAGTAGGTTGACCTTGTATCCTCTCTGTCTGGCATTCCCATGTTATAATCTGACGACATATCCTGAACAGAAATCCAATGGACCTCTTAAATTTTAAGAAATGAATTTCGCAATGAAAAATGGAAATGAGGAATGGAGAAGTGGGAAATGAGAAATGGGAAATGAAAATTTGAAATGAGAAATGGAAATGGGAAATGATTTTGAAATGAAGGATTAGAAATGATTATGGGTTTTGGACTAGCATGGGCTTGACCATGATGCTGACATGGGCCTAAATATATGCATATGCAGATATGGGATGGACTGAACTGGACTAGACTATGCAAGCAGACTGTACTAGACTTTGAACTTACAGGAGAGCAAGTAGGCTAGGCCTAAGGATATGAATTGATCTTTTATAGTGCAAATACTTGACTAGCGCTTACATGGAGATGCAAACTAGATCTAGGATTGGGCTTTTATAGTCCTAAGACTTGACTAGGGTCCACATAGAAATGCAAACTACACCTAGGGAATGAACTTTTATAGTCCGAAGACTTAACTAGGGTTTATGTAGAAATGCAAATTAGACCTAGGGAATGAACTTTTCTAGTCCGAAGACTTAACTAGGGTTTACATAGAAATGCAAACTACACCTAGGGAATGAACTTTTATAGTCCGAAGACTTAACTAGAGTTTACATAGAAATGCAAACTAGACCTAGGGAATGAACTTTTATAGTCCGGAGACTTAACTAGGGTTTACATAAAGATGCAAGCTAGACTAAGAAAATGAACTTTTACAGTCCGAAAACTTAACTAGGGTTTACATAAAGATGCAAACTATACCTAGGGAATGAACTTTTATAGTTCGAAGACTTAACTAGGGTTTACATAAAGATGCAAACTAGACCTACGGAATGAACTTTTATAGTCCTAAGACTTAACTAGGGTTTACATAGAGATGCAAACTAGACCTACGAAATGAACTTTTATAGTCCTAAAACTTAACTAGGGTTTACATAGAAATGCAAACTAGACCTAGGGAATGAACTTTTATATTCCGAAAACTTAACTAGGGTTTACATAAAAATGCAAACTAGACCAAGCGAATGAACTCTTACTGCCCAAAAACTTAACTAGGGTTTACATAAAAATGCAAACTAGACCTAGGGAATGAACTTTTATAGTCCGAAGACTTAACTAGGGTTTTGCATAAAGATGCAAACTAGACCTAGGGAATAAACTTTTATAGTCCTAAGACTTAACTAGGGTTTACATAGAGATGCAAACTAGACCTAGGAATGAACTTTTATAGTCCTAGGTATTAACTAGGGTTTACATAGAAATGCAAACTAGACCTTGTGAATAAACTTTTATAGTCCAATGACTTAACTAGGGTTTACATAGAAATGCTAACTAGACCTAGGGAATGAACATTTATAGTTCGAATACTTAACTACGATTTACATAAAGATGCAAACTAGACCTAGGGATGAACTTTTATAGTCTGAAAACTTAACTAGGCTTTACATAAAGATGCAAACTAGCTAGACCTAGGGAATGAACTTTTATAGTCCGAAGACTTAACTAGGGTTTACATAAAGATGCAAAGTAAACCTATGGAATGAACTTTTATAGTCCTAATACTTAACTAGGGTTTACACAGAGATGCAAAATAGACCTAGGGAATGAAGTTTTATAGTCCGAAGACTTAACTAGGGTTTACATAGAGATGGAAACTAGACCTAGGGAATGAACTTTTATAGTCCGAAGACTTAACTAGGGTTTAAATAGAGATGCAAACTAGACCTAGGGAACGAACTTTTATAGTCCGAAAACTTGACTAGTGTTTACATAGAGACGCAAACTAAACCTAGGGAATGAATTGGGCCTAAATGGACCTAAGCTTTGAATTGGATTTGAATTAGACTTAGATTGCAATGGACTAGGAATAGACTTGGACTAGACTTTACATATCACAAAAAGATGCAAATGGGCCTAGATTTTGACATGAACTAGATTTATATGGGCCTAAGATCGACTATAATGCTAGTGAATGTATGGACTCAAATTTAGACGGGCCAAGGACGAATGCAAAATGGAATCTAATGCATATGGGACTAAAAATGAATGTAAATGGATTGGATTGATTGGATTGTATTGAATGAAGGTGTTTGGACTGGCTTAGAATTTTCGAAATTCGTTTTTGAAAGGAACTCCTTGTTTTTATCTTTTGTTAGGAAAAGATGATGGATTAATTTTGGAAATATATGTTTTTGAATGTCTTGTATGATGATGATTAGTAAATGCTTTTTGAAAAAGGTAGAATAGAAGAGGATGTAGGATTAATTTTAAAAAATATAAGTTTTTTGAAATTGATTGAGTATGATAGGGTAGGAATTATAGGGAAGATTAGTTGGGTAGCAGGGAGAAGGTAAACATGCATGACAGTTCTAAATCTACCATGACCACTTTTCTAGATGCACCCTTTTTTTGTTTTAGGATAGACTCGACCTTGCATGAAAAGACTGATTTTTTTTAATTAGGTGAGACCCCAAGAATGACCATGCTTTTTCGAGAATGCAAATGAACCGAACATAGGATCGACCACTACGACGACTAAATCGACGAAAACCATGCGATGCACAGACTGCGTGCCATGTAGCATTACTGCGCGCGACACACGACCATGCGTCTGGCACGAGAGCGGTGCGCCAAGCGCAACTTAATGCGCTTGGCGCACTGCTCCTCCTACATGTATTTCGGGAATTTATGCGAGGTTTTGGCCAATTGACGATCTTTTATTTGTTTTTAGACGCGATTTTAGGTACGACGCATAACACTGCCAATTTGACAAGTTAATAACAGATTAAAATTGCAATCACAAGCAAATGTCATGTAACATGGACGTAAAAGTTCCAACCTAAAGTCTAGTTGTATGTTTGAAACTATTGTCAGGTTTAGGTTAAGGTTAAAAAGGGTGTATGACTAAGAGATTGATCCCACGCTTCGTTCCTGTATTTAAAGAGGTGGCCACGTGTAAGACACACTCCAGTTCTCAAGTCAGGAACAACAGAACAATGCTATGGTTGGGTAGGTTTGCTTATGACTAAGATCCAACACTATCGCTGAGGAAGCTTTTTGGAAGGACAAAGCGCAAACCCCCCAGGGCTGGCCTCACGCATAGAACATGCGCTAATGAGGCAAGGTAGATTGTCCTTTTGGTGGCTTAAACAATAGCCATGCATATGCAAAACTGTAATGTCATTCTAAAGCATAAAAAGTGTATGAATCATATTTTTCGAGTTTCACCCACCTCATTTTAAAAAATTAATTTTTTTTTAAATCCTCCCCAATGAAGTCGCCAAATTGTAGGCGTGTTTTTATTTCGCCTACGCGGTATGAGAGCGTATTTGACTACCCCATTGTTAAGGTTTTATTGAAAAATATTTTGAAGTCGCCAACAAGTGTTTAAATGAAGACTCATAAACATAATTGGATATTGGGAAACCGTAGGGACATCTTAGGGACTTATCCAATGTAGATTTCCCCGTCTTGACTCCATAGATGGTCAATGAACTAAAAATTGAGTTCAGGGGTGAGGGTACGTATACGGTTATAATGAACCACATTCGCCCATTGCTGCCTCTACTAAATATCGATTTATGTCAAGTTTTATGCAATAGAATAACCATATAATATTTTCATGCACCCTAAAAATAATTTAGTCTAGGTCGGTTCAAGAAACACATAAAAGACTATTTTTAGTGATATGTTATTATGCAATCAAAATTACAGGAAACCTAACAGGTTGTCCAAATTATCTGATTAATATTAGAACAGTTCTTTAGGTCTTGGTTAGCAAAAATAACATATGTGGTGATAAAATTGAAAGTATAAACATGACGATCATGCAAGCATATAATAATATATAAAATTAAATAAATGAAGGAAAGAGGGATTAGAATGTACAAAGGAACGACTTTTATATTAAAGATCTACATCAGGAAAGAAATCATTAGTAACTTCAATATAAAAATAAATTTATTCAAGGACCCTCAGGATTCTACCGTGGCTTAGGTGTGCGAGATTGACAACATTCAGGACGAGCAATCGTGAAGCCTGAAAATCTGAACATGTATGTAAATGTGTTTGTTTATTTGTGTTTGAATGTTTGTGTCTTGTAAGAAAATACGTGTTTTGTAGAGAGGTTTCGTAGGTGTTCGTAAAGTTCGAAGTGTAAAGTTGTAATGAAAATAATATTAGAAAATCGTTGTTTGATTCGGGAAATCAAGCCCTATCTATAGTAAAATCGAAACTGCGCGTCCTGCGCAAGATGCACCAAGCGCAAGACCCTACATGGCTCACAATCACACGTGTCAGGCGCACATTGGTGCGTCTGCCGCAACTTGAAGAATAAGTTGCGTACACCTGGTACTCGTTTTTAAAAAGATAGAAATGACAAGCGCCGTGTCGCACAGAGTGTGCGCCAAGCGCATGACTCTGTGTGACGCACAGAGCCACGTGTCTGGCGCAGATTGGCGTGCCTGACACATCGCAATGAATGCGTTGGGCGCAAGTGGTGCGCTAGGCGCGCCGCTTGTGTCCAGCACACGTTGCCAGCCTTTTTTGTTAAACTCGTTTTTTAAGATTTCTTTTATCCCTTGAAATCCATAAATATAATATTACGAATTGAAAATCTGATTTTAATAATAAAATATCTTTGAAAATATTTATTTTATTTAAATAAAATAATTAATTATTACTAAACAATTAATTGGGCTTTTTCAAAGAGTTGGGCTCAAAATACAATTAATTATCATGAATAATTAATTGGGCTTTAAAATATGACTTTGAAATACACTTTTAAACTTAGTTTGGATTGACTTTTCGGACTGCTCTGCCTTTGGGTCGGACCAATTAAGACCGTGGTATATTTCGTCACCGGGCCCTTAAATGGGGAGACACGATTATGTGTAAACAGTCACACTATTTGAGGCCTAGGCCATTCATTCTTCATTCGGATCACGAGGCTCTCAAACACATCCATGGACAACAAAAACTCAATCATAGGCACACCAAGTGGGTGGAATTTCATCAATCTTTTGCTTTCTAATCCAAATATAAACAAGGTAAAAGTAATGTGGTGGCAGATGCACTTTCAAGGAGATCTTACTTGTTAGCTATGGTGGATGCAAGGGTGATGGGTTTCAAGCACTTGAAAGAGCATTACAAAGATGATGATGAGGTTGGTTCGATTTTTGAGACTCTTGGTGGGTTATTTATGGTTGAAGAGGGGTTTATTTTAAAGGAAACAAGATGTGTGTTCCTGAGTGTGGTGTGTGTGAGTTATTGGTTTGTGAAGTACATAGTGGAGGCATTGCTGGTCATTTTTTGATTCAAAAGACATTTGACATGTGAGCACTTCTATTAGCCTAGCATGATAAAAAATGTTCATATGGTGGTTAGTAACTGTGCAACTTGTCAAAGATTCAAAAGTACTTTTCACCAGGGTCTTTACACTCCTTTGCCAGTTTCGGATCATCAATGGGATAGTGTGAGCAAGGATTTCATTATTGGCTTGCCTAGGACTCAAAGAGGCAAGGATGCTATTATGGTGGTTGTGGATAGATTCTCAAAGATGGCTCACTTCATTCCTATGCACAAAACGGATGATGCTTCTCATGTTGCTGATTTGTACTTCAAGGAAATCATTAGGCTCCATGGCATATCTAGGAGTATTGTTTCGGATAGGGACTCTAAGTTCCTTAGTCATTTTTGGAGGTGTTTGTGGAAGATGGTGGGAACAAAGCTCTTGTTTAGCACTAGTTATCATCCTCAAACTGATGGCCTAACTGAAGTCACAAATAGAACTTTTGGTTATTTGTTGCGTGGACTTGTGAGCAAGACTCAAAAGGATTGGGATGTGAAGCTTGCGCGTGTGGAATTTAATTACAATAGATTGCATTCATCCATTACTTTGCGTTCTCCATTTGAGCTAGTGTATGGAGTTAATCCCTTTCTTCCTATTGATCTTGTTTCTCTTCCCAATGATACTTGCGGATTCAAATAAGATATTAGAAGCTTTTAACAAAACTTGTGTTCAAGTGAAAGCTCATTGAGAAGATGAATGCACAATACAAGGAGAGAGCTAACAAGCATAGACGATAACCTAAGTTCAAAGAGGGTGACTTGGTGTGGATTCACTTGAGGAAGGAGAGGTTTACAAGCAAGAGGAAGAATAAACTTATGACTAGGGTCGACGGTCCTTTTGTAGTCATTGGTGTGATTGGTGATAAAGCTTACAAGATAGACTTACCTAGTGATTATGGTGGGGTAAGTGCTACTCTTAATGTTGGTGATTTATCTCCTTATTATGATGATGAGAATTTGAGGGCAAATTCTTTTGAAGAAGGGAAGAATGATGCAGATACAAAGGCAACTAATCAAGATGAACCAATTTCACTTATCATGGAGCATATGGGGTTCAATTTGATGGTTCATAAGCAAGCTTTTGTCACATGTGTTACTTGGATTGAAGATGAAGCTATTTAGTATTTTAATTAAGTGTCATAATTAGTTAAAATGTTAGTTAAAGTAGTTGAGTTGTTTTGTTGAGCCAATATGGTTTTGATGATGACAAACTAAAGTAATAACTAACAAGGTTTATAAATTTTATGTGTGCAAGGTTCATGAACTAATAATGGTGCTTTATAAAGATAATAAGTGAAGTTTCTGAGTTGGAACTCCAAGAGAAGAATGAAGTTCTTGAGTTGGAACTCCAAGAGAAGAAGAGCTTATGTAATTAGGTTTCTTATGTAAGAAACAAAGATCATCATAAGGTAATGAATTGGAACTATAGAGCTGTGAACTATGGAGCTGTTCCTTTGAATAAAGGAACTGTTCCTACGGAACTATGTTAGTGGAACTGGTATAGGAAACATGTGTCTAAAACGAGGAACTGATAAAACATTGGTAAGGAACTACAAAGTTAGATAAGAGAATGTTTGTCTGTTCCTTTCACTATGAAAGGAACAGACTTGTTGGCACAAGTAAAAGGAACTAGACATATGTTGATGGTGCAACAACTAATTTGTGTTGATTGAGTGATTAAAGCCTAGAAAAAAGGAAACCATTTTTTGTTTGTTAAAAAATCTGATTTTAAGGAAAATATTTTGAAAGGAAAGATTTTATCTTTATTAGAAATAAAATCCTTGTTGGTTTTTAGAGAAAATATTTTAAAAGAGATTATTTTGATTAAAGGATTTAATTTTGGTTTTATTAACTAAAATATTTTCTAATTAAATCTGATTTATATTTATTGCACAAGTAGTTGCTAAAATTAAGGAAGTAGTATTAATCCTCTAACACACGTTCATTGAGATCGTGGTGTTCATGGATAGTTAATGGAACGTGTTCCTCTAGTCGATGAACATCATGAGAAAATGGTTTAACCACTAACACATGATCTAAACCATGTTCATTAAACTTACTGCTATTTAAGACAAGCACTTAACTGAGTTACATGTGTGTCTGACAAAGTGATAATTAACCTACAAAGGTATTAATTTAAGTATCACTTTATTGATTCAATACCACCAAAGTTCAAAGTTCCTAGTTCCAAGTCTCATTACCATATGAGTTCATTCTTTCATTAGTACTTTCTATCATTCTACTATTCTGTATTTCGTGTTGAGAAAAGAGTTAAAAAGAACTCTTATAGTTTGAGTTTGGGGAAGGGGTTTAAGTGAACTCCTGTAAAGTGTGAGGCTTTGAGTGAAGCAAAGAAAGAGAAAGGAACTTCGAGTGAAGTTCGACTTGAAAAGAACTCTAACGTTAGAGGGAACTATTGTTGGGACTTGAGTTTGTAGAGGAACTCAAGGAGTGGCATGAGAGATAATAGGTTTATAACAAAGGTGTTTTGGCCTATTATTGTGAAAGAGTTGAGTTTAAAATCCCTAGTGGTCGAGGTTGTTTCTTTTTGTTGGGCCCAGGAAATTTGTCCTCGTAAAAATCTCTTGTGTCTTTCTCTTGTTCCTTTCATTGTTTTATAATTTCGCAAAAAGTTACATTCATTTCCCACACATACAATTCACACCCCTTTTGTAGTGTTCTTATAGAAATAATAATTGGTATCAGAGCTAGAAATCACGAAAAGTAGGAAACCATTGAGAAAAAGATCCAAGGAACATGAATACCACCGAGAAGCTCGAAGAAGGTTACTCAACATTACAACCTCCAATGTTCAACAGTGAAATTCTTCACATACTGGAAGAATCGGATGGAGATCTTCATCAAGGCATAGAACTATCGGGTATGGAGAGTCATAGAGGTTGGAGATTTCAAAGTCACAACCAAAAATGAAAGGAACGAGCTAGTTTCTAAACCCATATGTGATTCTGATTCAATTGACTATAAGAAATTAGAAATTAATGCTAAAGCTATCCAGCTATTATACTGTGGTCTTAGATCTCATGAATACAACCGTGTCATGGGGTGCGAAACCGCTAAACAAATATGGGATTTACTTGTAGTCACCCACGAAGGAACTAGTGAGGTTAAAAGGTCTAAAATTGATTTACTAATAAATAAATATGAACTCTTTGCAATTTGAGGTAATTCGTGATATGCTTAATCGATTTTCTAACATTGTTAACGATTTAGAGTCTCTTGGAAAGTATATTTCATCTGACGAACAGGCTCGCAGAATTTTAAGGAGCTTGGCAAAGGAGAAATGGATGGCCAAAGTAACTGCTCTCCAAGAAACCAAAGATTTCACCAAGTTCAATCTAGAGCAGCTAGTTGGTTCATTGTTAACCCATGAACTCCAGTTAGGAACTCAATATGGTGAAAGTTCCACAAATCGGGCACTTGCTCTAAAGGCTAATAAAGAGGAAGAAGAAGAGGAAGACTTTAATGTAGAAGAAACTATGAAGCTTGTTCGAAAATTCAAGAGGATGTACAAAGATATGAAATCGAACAAAACCAAAGGTAAAAAGTCTTCTAATTCAAAATTTGAATCTGGTTGCTATAAATGTGGTAGCTTAGATCACTATATTAAAGAGTGTTCCTCTTGGGAACAAGAATCTGAATCTGAAGAGGAACTTTGGGACAAAGGAACTGCTCAGTTATGTCTAATGGCCAAATCTTACTTTAAGTTCAAAACTAAGTTACGTATTAATAAGTCTAATGTGTGTTCAAGTAAGTGTGGTACCCGATTTTTTATTGTCTTAATTAACGGTCTGAATTCCACAAAAGCCTCTCATTGGACTATGAGCTTTAGAAAACTTTAAAGTCGCCACCCTATTAATATATGAATTGGGACAGATTTATTTAATAAATCTTTTTAAAATGAATTTCAAGAAATATTGTTTAAAACGATGATGGCTTCATAGGGATAAGGATTTTTGAAAATTGGTCTTTCATACCATGAGATAAGGTTCGAGGTTTAGGTTAAGAGGTGCGAACATCTGGAACTCGTCTCCTCTTCCGTTCTACAGAACGGGCTCCTACTAAATGCGTTATTTTCCATTTTAAAGTAATCATGGCTATTAAAAAGAAAGAAAATCACATAGTTTGCACATATTCACATCAATCATTTTTAAGAGGGCCAATATATCATTTGTACATGGTAGGTTTGAGCATCGAAGTTGCACTACGTACCAATCATTGCGGGAAAGGAATTTACTCATGGATCAAAACCATCATAGTTCGATATTATGTCTCACCGCCAATTCCATTGGGGGTGAAAAGCAAGGAAGGGATAATAGATTATTAATAACTCACGTTTAGAATTAGCGACACCTATTAGAAATGAGGTAATCACTCCATTTAGTGATTGAAATGGGATTAAGACAATCACCTTAATTAGTGACTAGATGTGAAGGATTAAGATAATCACCTTAATTAGTGATTAAAACGGAAGGAAAGATAATCACCTCAATTAGTGATTAAAAATGAAGGTTAGGAAATAATCACCCTAATTAGTGATTATTCAAGGTTTAAGATAATCACCCTAATTAGTGATTAAACTTGGAGGTTAAGATAATCACCCTAATTAGTGATTAAATATGATGAAAAGTTAAGTTAATCACCCTAATTACTAATTAACTAAGGTTTAAGATAATCACCCTAATTAGTGATGAAATTGAGAATTGAAATAATCCCTTTAGTTAGTGATTAAATTTAGGATTTTTCAAGAGGTCTTTGAAAAAGAGGTTGCTTCCCAATTGAAGACTTCTGGAATGGATGCTAAATAATCTTAATTGAAGATTATTAAGTCATTTTGAGAAAAATGATCAATTTGAGATAGAATTTGGAGATTGTGTTTGGCTAATCAAAATTTGGCCATTTAAAGTGAGACGCGTGAAATGGCCTAAAATCAATTAGGAGATCATAATTACCTTTCTAATTATGTCAAATTATATAATTTATCCATTTGAAGATTCTGGAGAACAATTTTAAAATGTAAGATGGATATCATAATACAATTTAACTTAGTTATATTTGCAATTTTTCCTCTTAATTGAGATTGGGTCATTTAATTCATATATTATGATGTGTTGGGCCCAACATGCAATTTTTATAACATTGGTTGCTCATTTTATTCAAAAAGAATTGTTGAACAATTTATGACAATAATGCATAAACATCTCCATATTTTTTCATTATTGAGTGATGTAATAACTATTTAGAAAGAAACTATTATTACAACAATATGTACAAATTCTATGATCTATACAAGTCTTTAATCTTAATCTTCACCATGATGCTCCTTGATCTTCATCCTCTTGAATGGGCTTTGGAATTCATGCTTATTTGTAAACTTGTGAAAATTAGGGATTAATGAACTTCCTTAATTTGATTTTTTTTATGATGATTTTTATTTGCATAATAAAAATGAATCATTTTAAGAGAAAATTAAAATTTCATGACTTTTAATTAACATTTTCGTATGAAAAGAAAACATTTTTTTATGAAACTTGAGTTGATCACTTTATTTCATTTTCCAGATTGCACTTTTGTTCTTATACTGATGTCCAAAATACATAATCTTCTATACATAACCATTTGTACAAAGTTGTTTATGGATTTCTTCTTTCACTTTCAAACTAACCTCTGGCTTCATTCGACGGACCTTTTGCTGCTTAGGCTTGCTTTCAGGATGTAACGGAATGCGATGTTCCGCAATTTCTCTATTAACACCAGGCATATCAGCATAAGACCACGCAAGCAGATCTACATACTCTTTTAATAATGCAATACAGACTGTTTAGTTGGGGAGAGGGATGAACCTATTTTGACTTCTTTTACAGCATTTTATGTACCAATATTAATTACAATGAACTCTTCCATGGGTTCAAGTGATTCATCATTATTAAATTCACTGTCAGAAATAACATCTTGCATGCAAATGTACATAGATAAAGGTTCACATTCAATATCCTCAGTATCAGAATCTTCTGACTTGGTAAGCAAGGTAGATTGGCTGGAAGATGAGCTATCGGTATGATATCCATCTGAAAGGGGTGAAAGAGTAGTTATGGTTGTGGAGGATGGATTTCTAAAAACATTTTAAATTCAATAGGCCCGTCTTTTGCCTGACACTCAATACTCCACTTATGTTCAATGCTTTTGGCAGAATATATCATCAAAGACACCAGGTCAAAATCCTCTTCTTCAGAAGACTCAAAAGTGAAAAATTTCTTAAGGACTCCATGTTCCAGATTATCCACCAAGTAGTTTTCCTCTTTCATTCCTTGTTCTTGGACAACTCAATTTTTGATTAAGTCTAAATTCCTAGCTTCATTGAAGAATATCTCCAATCCCGGTAAAATCTTCTGTTCCCTCCTACTAAGCCAAGGTTCTGGGAATTCATAGTACAGCTCAGTATCTCCTTGCAAGATGAACTAACCATTGAGGGTAAAAGAAGGTTTTTTGATGTTGTAAGAAGTGTTGCCCGGATCATATCCTAATCCATGTCGATTTTGCTTGTCTACTATGGGGATTGATTGCTTTATCCTTCTACCATCATGCCCTAGCTAATCCAATTTCTTGAGTATAACCCATTTTCGTCATGATTTGAAGACCTTTGGACAGAGGTTGCATGGCAAATCCTACAGGCTCTTTGACTGCATTTGTGGATATGGCTGAGGATTTTGTTTTCTGATGGTAATTGGTCATCCTTAGAGAAGGGAAAAATTTCTTCTTCTTGGACCTAAAGGTAGGGAAAAATAATTAAAAGAAAATAGAAGAAAGCCACATATTGCAGAATGCATCACTGGATAAGGAAAATTTTCTAAAACGATTTTGCAATATTTTGACTGGAATGGTCCACCTTTACAATTTTGTTTTTTTTTAGGAAAAATTGTCAAAAGTAAGCCAACCTTTGACCCGTCCGCTAAAAATAAGTCATCTCTTGGATTATCCCTAGATAAGTAAAACTTTCACACCCTTCTATTTCTAACAAGTCAAATGACTGGTTACCTGTTCAATTTTCCTTAATTGTTTATTTTTTAAATTAAAATTATATATTTAGGCCAGAAAATATTTTTAAAAATAAAAAATAATAAAATAAAGCCCCTCCCCTGCTTCCTCCTCCCTTTTGACCTCCCTCACCACCATCACCATAACCTCCACACTCACGCCTGACGCCTCTACCATTTTTTTTCTTCTCTTCATCTTTAGTTGGTCAGGTACTTTGGCCGTCGGAACTCACAGGCTCACCTTGATAACAGCGCCGACTGGCTCACCTTGATAACAGCGCCGACTAGCTCACCACCACAAAGGGTCAAGGTAAGTTGTAAAGTTGGTTTGTTCATCTTTCTAAAGAAACTAACTTTACTGCTTAAAATTGATGTTTTACTTGCTATTCTCTATCTATGTTGAAGAATACTTGAAGTGGCGTTAATTTTGATTATGTTAGTGTGAAGTTGTTAAATCCTATTTTATGTTAGGTTAATTTTTATAGCTAGAGATATAACATGTTCTCTCTGAATCAAGGACTAGGAATTTTTTTTTTTGATGTCTTATGATTATAGAAGTATGTTATTAATTATTATGCTTTATTTTCAAATGCTCATGTTATTTTCTTAGAAGGTTGTGGTAAGTTGGGTTTATTTGATGTTTCATGAGAATTATAAACCTTGATGTTCATATAGATTAACCTGTATGTGTTATTGGAGATGGTAGGATTTATCCAAGAACCTTCGAAACAGGAGGAAGAACGTGGTGCCAACCAACAAAAGCATAAGATATCGAACGGCCCAGAAAGTTTCAGTCATCTGAATTTGGTGGGTTCTCTCTCGCTTCTGTTGAGCCGTTTCTTGATTTTGATTCCATTAACGCCATGAATCATTGAGGAAGAAAGTGAAGAACGCCATGAACGCCATCACTCTCCGACTCCCACTCCATCTCCATCAATATATCTTGCGCATGAATTGTGATCGACGACGAAGAAGACGAATTTTTCGCTGAAGAGTCGATATATCATATATTTTGCGCATTTCAGCAGGGTTTTTGGGGAGAGGTGGTGAGACCTCTAATGGCAAACCATCAATGGTGTCGTTTGCTACCTTCTCGCTTCCATTTCAATCATTTTCATAGGTTGAAACCCATTGATTTGTTCCCCAAATTAATTTATGGTAATGGTAATTTAACATATTTGTTGGAATTTGATGGATGTTTGAATTTAGTTGATGATGATGGTCTTGCAAGGAAAAAGAATAGAGGTGGGGTCGGTATCTGTAGTGACACGGTGGCAGTAGGAGGAGGGCTAGTGGCAATAGGGTGGGGGAGGGGGTGGCTGGTTAGATGGTGGGAAGGAGTAAAGAAGGAGGTTGGTTAGGGAAGGGAAAGGAGGGAGAAGATTTGTTTTAAAAAATAATTAAGCTAAAATTAAAAAAACATCGAATAAAATAGTGACACGTGTCATTTTCACCTATTGAAAAGGTTAACAATATGCCATAACCGGTTTTGACTTGTTAAAAACAGAAGGGTATGAAAGTTTTACTTATTCAGGGATAATCGAATCGATGACTTATTTTTAGCGGACGGGCTAAAAGTTAGCTTATTTTTGACAATTTTTCCTTTTTTTAATTTTGACTCTCTTGAATGATTTTACTGTCATTGGGGTTGATAACAAATGTTTTTTTTCGTTCTTCCATTCCCTGTTTTAATATTGAACAAAGACGAAAAATATAGAAATTAGGGCTCGTATCCCCATTGATGTCTCAATTCAACATTCTGAAATTGGTCCTATGATGACTGGCATCTTGAGTTCTGATTACATTGCTTGAAATACACTGGTTAATACATTTGAATCGAACCCGAAGGCTGCCTACATATCCCCATTGCTCCAGGTGCATTTTATGGAGAATCAGACTCAGCGTAGTTCGTTATTTTAGAAAGAACTAAAGTTTTTTATTTAATAAAGCAGCTGCACTCATATTGAGCTACCTACGTACCCCATGTGTACATAGGTGGAGTGATCGCATAGTGCAAGAGTACGTGATAATGGGGATTCAAGATACACGTAGTTCTCTGATACTAATGAGCTGAAAGATTTATTTTTTGATGGGCTAACCCCCTACAGGACGTTTACCGAAGATATTTCCCCTTCTGTCATCTTATTGGCATGAGACAACTAAGTAGCTTTGCGGTAGACAAGAGCTATGTTGGTGATTTGCTTGATGCGATAGCTGAGAGCATGACATTGGTTTGTGCAGTGACCATGCAACTGATGATAATGGCAGTACTTGTGGAGATTCGACCCTACAGGACTTGCCCCTGGGCGTCGAGGAAGTAGATGAATCTAACCTTGCTCAACTAGTTTGCGAAAAATATCGACTTGGGATTGCGATTGAGGGCGTGACGACACCTTCCTCGCGGGTACTTCTTTGTGGGTTGGACTAATGATGTCTCGATCAATCAAGTTTTGAACTTGGCTCCGAAGACGATCATACACCATACTCAATGGTTCATCCATCTTAGCAAAGACCCTTGGATTTGTATTGGGAGTTTCAAGATTTTCCCGAGGTCGTTTTTCTTGCAATTTCAGAGTATCGATGTCGAAGCCATGCTGCTCCACGTGGCTGAGGCATGTGTATTAGATGGTAACCATGAGACAATAATACAAAATGCTTAATCTGCCAGGAACAGCGGAAGGTACTCGAGTTGTTCAACCCACTATCTATACCAGAATGAAAATGGGATTTAATCTCAGTAAATTTAGTACCTAGAATGCCCAAGACAAGAGGAGGCAATGTAACTATTCGAGTAGTTGAGGATAAGTTGACAAAAATAGCTTGATATATTCCATGAATAACATGAAGTAATTAAGGAACAGTTGGCTGATACGTATATTGAAGAAATGGTGCGATGGCACGAAGTTCTAATGACAACCTTTCCGATTCAAAATTGTAACAGCCCAAATATTTTAAGCAGGTTTAATTAAAGGCTAGTTATTTGTTTTAAATTAATTATGATATTTTAGTATAACTTGATGTATTTTGTTAAACAAGTTCAGTGTTTTAAAGAGAAAGAAAAAAAAATCTAATCCATCTTCTTTACTCCCACTCTCGTGGCTTCATGTAAAAATGCCACATTATTGTTTTGTTGTCAAAACTTTGCCTCATTTCAACAAAATAAATGGAACCCCAAATCCCAACCCATTTTCTCTCTCCCGTGGTTAACCCTCATAAGACCCCTGCATCTCTCTCTCCCCTCCTCCCTTTGCGGTTGCCTCCATCCACCAACATCTCTGCCGGCGATATTCTTTAGCTCGTCGGAGCTTTATCATGGACCCTCATCGCTGCTCTCATTTCTCTCACCTCTGTTGTGCATTGATGTTGCTCTGTCGAGTTGATGTCCGCCTATGTTGTAGTCTTCCGCTGGCGAGCTACTGCATCATTGGTGTTGCTTGGGCCGTCGCTGCTAGTGGCTCGAATAACCACCGCTGCTGCCACTTTTCTCTTTCCTCAGCTTTGTATTCTGCCGCTGCTATTTGTAGAAGAATGATTTTATGATAAGGTTTTTGTAGTTAGTTCATAAAAGAGTTTAGAAGGTATGAGCAAGTCAATTTATTAATTTGAATTATAGTAGGGATGAATTTTAATTGTTGTTATGGTTTGGAGGTGATTGTTGGAGAATGGTTATGTAGATAATTTATGAAGTTGGAGCTATAGTTGGTGATCAAATGTCGAAATATTGGAGGTTTGTTAATATAGGATTGAATTGCGTTTGAGGTAACCTTTATGTTCAGCAAAATGAATTTACATGCCCGTGTATGTTGTGTTTTTAATATCGTATATTATTTATAGTCATGACCATGGTTATAGATTTGTTTATATGAGTTAGTTGTGAATTGTTATTTGATGATTATGAAAGAACACTCTTGTCTAGTTATTGGAATTGTTCGGAAATGGTATATTTAAGAAATATGATTTGAGTATGATAATGTAAAAAGAATTTCGTATTTGTTTTAGCTGGCTTAGCTTATGAACTGAGATAAAAAGTGAGCAAGGTACAGGTGGAGAAAAATGATTCGAATATAAGTTCAGTTAAGACCAGATAAGGTCGAATATTGTGTTATGTTATGTTACATTATGTTTCTGCCAAAACCTGTACTTGCCAGCGATTTTGTGTTTAGTGATTGAGCTATGCAGTTGATATTTTTTAATGAATGATGAATTTTTTTCCGAACAAATACTTGCTTATTATATGAAAAGCGTTTTCGAACTAAAACCGTTTTGAAGGGCTGAAGTAAAGTTACTGAGTTTTCCGCTCATTTTAGTTTTGTTTTTGTTTTGTATTTTCTTTTGTAATTGCAGGTTCGTGTTGGATGCTCGTAGTGGATTTTAAGAGAGAATTGGATCAAGAATGTGTAAATAGATTAGTGATAAGAAATTGTATTTAGAAGTATTTAAGTGCTTATGTGAGAATCATGTCTTCTATAGTTTTGGGAATCGAGTAAAGTGTTTTTGTAATATGATATTTGGTTTATTTTGAAGATGTTTTGTTGTGAGCCCTGACCCACAGGTCCAGGATCGATTTAAAGATTATGTTTCCGCTGCAAGATAATATAAGTCGAGGTTTATTATATGATAATTGAGGTTTGTGTATCTTAAGTATGATTAGCTAGCAGCTCGGAAGTGCGGGCTGTTACATGTGGTATCAGAGCATGGTTATTTTAGAGTTGTCGTGAACTTCATATCATGGCATATGAGTTCAAAAAAGATTTTTGGGATTGTATGAAATTGATTTGGGTTTTTAGTTGGTTAAGAATTGAGGAATAGAGATTGAGATATTGAAGGTAGAGTATTGAGACTGAAAATTTGAAAAAGTAAAAAATTATATTGTGGTTTTAGCTTTCAGTGTGAGTTATTTTGGAGGAAGATCGAATTATATTGATTGAGATTGTAGATAATTTGTAATTGGAGTTTGTTTCTTAGTAATTGGGTTGAAGAGAAATTTATCTTTTAAGATATTCAAGTTCGGCTATGAGTTTTGTTGGTTTGATTTTTGCGAAAATGTTTTAGGTAATGTACTAGTTTTGAAATACTAAAGTTTTACGTTTTTAAATTTCGAGGACGAAATTTATTTTAGGGGTGGTAGTATGTAACAACCCAAATATCTTAAGCAGATTTAATTAAAGGCTAGTTATTTGTTTTAAAGTAATTATGATATTTTAGTATAACTTGATGTATTTTGTTAAACAAGTTCAGTGTTTTAAAGAGAAAGAAAAAAAAAATCTAATCCATCTTCATTACTCCCTCTCTCGTGGCTTCATGTAAAAATGCCACATTATTGTTTTGTTGTCAAAACTTTGCCTCATTTCAATAAAATAAATGGAACCCCAAACCCCAACCCATTTTCTCTTTCCCGTGGTTAACCATCATAAGACCCCTGCATCTCTCTCTCCCCTCCTCCCTTTGCGGTTGCCTCCATCCACCAACATCTATGCCGGCGATATTCTTTAGCTCGCCGGAGCTTTATCGTGGACCCTCATCGCTGCTCTCATTTCTCTCACCTCTGATGTGCATTGATGTTGTTGCTCTGTGGAGCTGTTGTCCGCCTGTGTTGTAGTCTTCTGCCGGTGAGCTACTGCATCATTGGTATTGCTTGGGCCGTCGCTGCTAGTGGCTCGAGTAACCACCGCTACTGCCACTTTTCTCTTTCCTCAGCTTTGTATTCTGCCGCTGCTGTTTGGTGCTGCGTCTAGGTGGTGGTGGCTCTGCCATTGCTGGTGCTCCTACTTCATCCTTTCTACTCTTTAGTGTATTAGTGAGGGTATAAAGTTAAAACCTTTACTTCATTTTTTCTTTAAATTGTTAAGCACAAATTCAGATTTATTATTGTTGGATTTCACTAGTAAACTCAGTTCTAAATCTTACCATGGGATTAAAAAATTAGTTTGTGATAAGGATTTGTAAATTTAAAGATTGGGTCTTTTCTCGGTATTTAATAGATGGAGATTTATAATATGTAACGATCCTTCTTAACTTAGTTTAGAAAATCTAATTTTTATAAATTACGTTGCTTGATGAAGTTCTATGAATTCAGGCTTGCGATTAATTAGAGTTAGCGTGTGAGATTGATGATGTGATGAGTTAGATTAGAAGAATGATTTTATGATAAGGTTTTTGTAGTTAGTTCATAAAAGAGTTTAGAAGGTATGAGTAAGTCAATTTATTAATTTGAATTATAGTAGGGATGAATTTTAATTGTTGTTATTGTTTGGAGGTGATTGTTGGACAATGGTTGTGTAGATAATTTGTGAAGTTGGAGCTATAGTTGGTGATCAAATGTCGAAATATTAGAGGCTTGTTAATAAAGGATTGAATCGCGTTTGAGGTAACCTTTATGTTCAGCAAAATGAATTTACATGCCCGTGTATGTTGTGTTTTTAATATCGTATATCGTTTATAGTCATGACCATGGTTATAGATGTGTTTATATGAGTTAGTTGTGAATTGATATTGGATGTTTATGAAATAACACTCTTGTCCTGTTATTGGAATTGTTCGGAAATGGTATATTTAAGAAATATGATTTGAGTATGATAATGTAAAAAGAATTTCGTATTTGTTTTAGCTGGCTTAGCTTATGAACTGAGATAAAAAGTGAGCAAGGTACAGGTGGAGAAAAATGATTCGGATATAAGTTCAGTTAAGACCAGATAAGGTCGAATATTGTGTTATGTTATGTTACGTTATGTTTCTGCCAAAACCTGTACTTGCCAGCGATTTTGTGTTTAGTGATTGAGCTATGCAGTTGATATTTTTTAATGAATGATGAATTCTTTTCCGAACAAATACCAAGCTTGCTTATTATATGAAAAGCGTTTTCGAACTAAAACCGTTTTGAAGGGCTGAAGTAAAGTTATTGAGTTTTCCGCTCAGTTTAGTTTTGTTTTTGTTTTGTATTTTCTTCTGTAATTGCAGGTTCGTGTTGGAAGCTCGTAGTGGATTTTAAGAGAGAATTGGATCAAGAATGTGTAAATAGATTAGTGATAAGAAATTGTATTTAGAAGTATTTAAGTGCTTATGTGAGAATCATGTCTTCTATAGTTTTGGGAATCGAGTAAAGTGTTTTTGTAATATGATATTTGGTTTATTTTGAAGATGTTTTGTTGTGAGCCCTGACCCACAGTTCCAGGATCGATTTAAAGATTATGTTTCCGCTGCAAGATAATATAAGTCGAGGTTTATTATATGATAATTGAGGTTTGTGTATCTTAAGTATGATTAGCTAGCAGCTCGGAAGTGCGGGCTGTTACATGTGGTATCAGAGCATGGTTATTTTAGAGTTGTCGTGAACTTCATATCATGGCATATGAGTTCAAAAAAAATATTTGGGATTGTATGAAATTGATTTGGGTTTTTAGTTGGTTAAGAATTGAGGAATAGAGATTGAGGTATTGAAGGTTGAGTATTGAGACTGAAAATTTGAAAAACTAAAAAATAATATTGTGGTTTTAGCTTTCAATGTGAGTTATTTTGGAGGAAGATCGAATTATATTGATTGAGATTGTAGATAATTTGTAATTGGAGTTTGTTTCTTAGTAATTGGGTTAAAGAGAAATTTATCTCTTAAGATATTCAAGTTCGGCTATGAGTTTTGTTGGTTTGATTTTTGCGAAAATGTTTTAGGTAATGTACTAGTTTTGAAATACTAAAGTTTTACGTTTTTAAATTTTCGAGGACGAAATTTATTTTAGGGGTGGTAGTATGTAACAACCCAAATATCTTAAGCAGATTTAATTAAAGGCTAGTTATTTGTCTTAAATTAATTATGATATTTTAGTATAACTTGATGTATTTTGTTAAACAAGTTCAGTGTTTTAAAGAGAAAGAAAAACAAATCTAATCCATCTTCTTTACTCCCTCTCTCGTGGCTTCATGTAAAAATGCCACATTATTGTTTTGTTGTCAAAACTTTGCCTGATTTCAACAAAATAAATGGAACCCCAAACCCCAACCCATTTTCTCTCTCCCGTGGTTAACCATCATAAGACCCCTGCATCTCTCTCTCCCCTCCTCCCTTTGCGGTTGCCTCCATCCACCAACATCTATGCCGGCGATATTCTTTAGCTCGCCGGAGCTTTATCGTGAACCCTCATCGCTGCTCTCATTTCTCTCACCTCTGATGTGCATTGATGTTGTTGCTCTGTGGAGCTGTTGTCCGCCGTGTTGTAGTCTTCTGCCGGTGAGCTACTGCATCATTGGTATTGCTTGGGTCGTCGCTGCTAGTGGCTCGAATAACCACCGCTACTGCCACTTTTCTCTTTCCTCAGCTTTGTATTCTGCCGCTGCTGTTTGATGCTGCGTCTAGGTGGTGGTGGCTCTGCCATTGCTGGTGCTCCTACTTCATCCTTTCTACTCTTTAGTGTATTAGTGAAGGTATAAAGTTAAAACCTTTACTTCATTTTTTCTTTAAATTGTTAAGCACAAATTCAGATTTATTATTGTTGGATTTCACTAGTAAACTCAGTTCTAAATCTTACCATGGGATTAAAAAATTAGTTTGTGATAAGGATTTGTAAATTTAAAGATTGGGTCTTTTCTCGGTATTTAATAGATGGAGATTTATAATATGTAACGATCCTTCTTAACTTAGTTTAGAAAATCTGATTTTTATAAATTACGTTGCTTGATGAAGTTCTATGAATTCAGGCTTGCAATTAATTAGAGTTAGCGTGTGAGATTGATGATGTGATGAGTTAGATTAGAAGAATGATTTTATGATAAGGATTTTGTAGTTAGTTCATAAAAGAGTTTAGAAGGTATAAGGATTTTGTAGTTAGTTCATAAAAGAGTTTAGAAGGTATGAGCAAGTCAATTTATTAATTTGAATTATAGTAGGGATGAATTTTAATTCTTTTTATTGTTTGGAGGTGATTGTTGGACAATGGTTGTGTAGATAATTTGTGAAGTTGGAGCTATAGTTGGTGATCAAATGTCGAAATATTGGAGGCTTGTTAATAAAGGATTGAATCGCGTTTGAGGTAACCTTTATGTTCAGCAAAATGAATTTAATTGCATGTGTATGTTGTGTTTTTAATATCGTATATCGTTTATAGTCATGACCATGGTTATAGATGTGTTTATATGAGTTAGTTGTGAATTGATATTGGATGTTTATGAAATAACACTCTTGTCCTGTTATTGGAATTGTTCGGAAATGGTATATTTAAGAAATATGATTTGAGTATGATAATGTAAAAAGAATTTCGTATTTGTTTTAGCTGGCTTAGCTTATGAACTGAGATAAAAAGTGAGCAAGGTACAGGTGGAGAAAAATGATTCGGATATAAGTTATGTTACGTTACGTTATGTTTCTGCCAAAACCTGTACTTGCCAGCGATTTTGTGTTTAGTGATTGAGCTATGCTAGTGATATATTTTAATGAATAATGAATTCTTTTCTGAACAATTACCGAGCTTGCTTATTATATGAAAAGCGTTTTCGAACTAAACCGTTTTGACGGGCTGAAGTAAAGTTACTGAGTTTTCCGCTCATTTTAGTTTTGTTTTTGTTTTGTATTCTCTTCTGTAATTGCAGGTTCGTGTTGGAAGCTCAGAGTGGATTGTAAGAGAGAATTGGATCAAGAATGTGTAATTAGATTAGTGATAAGAAATTGTATTTAGAAGTATTTAAGTGCTAATGTGAGAATCCTGTCTTCTATAATTTTGGGAATCGAGTAAAGTATTTTTGTAATATGACATTTGGTTTATTTTGAAGATGTTTTGTAAGGTCCAGGATCGATTTATAGATTATGTTTCCGCTGCAAGATAATATAAGTCGAGGTTTATTATATGAAAATTGAGGTTTGCGTATCTTAAGTATATGATTAGCTAGCAACTCGGAAGTGCGGGCTGTTACAAAAATACTCGTATTTATGGGAATAGTTGCATGAGAAAATAGAGTGTAAATATTGGAGGATATGGTGCATACTTATGTATTAGAATTTAAGAGTTCAAGGGAAGATAAATTAGCATGGAAGGAATTCTTCTACAACAATAGCTACTAATTGAGTAAGAGTTCCTAAGAAGCTCTGTATGGATGTAATTGTCAAACACTTATATGATGGGATGTCGTAAGCTAGAATTCTAATAGAACCTGAGTTAGTTCATGGAACTATGGAGTAAATACGAGTAAACTGGGAGAGTATTACCCTTAGTTGTTCTAATGTGTGTTTATTAAAGTTTCGGGACGAAACTTCTTTAAGGGAGGTAGAATGTAATAGCCTCAACTCTTAAGCCAAAATTACTTTGATAAATAAGAATTGTTAACGCTATAAACGTACTATTTAGTACGTAATCTGTTATGACTTTCGGTAAAATAAAAAAAATTGGTTGTGAATGAGCTTCTTATGTGAATTTTTGTCGGAAATGTGAACATTATATACCATTATGTGTTAAGCTATGAGAATTATGAACTATGATAATTCATTTCTGAGAATATGTTAAGAATGTAATTATCTTTTTGGAATTTTGAGATTATAAGTTATTATTGATAAGGTGTTAAGATACTTTGTGATTATGAATTAAGAGCTAATTAGTCCTAAATATCTTTATTAAAGTATGCATCCTATTTTGGGGGATTAGTTTAAGTATAATAAAGTATTAGAGCTTAGTTAAAGAGGGGATTAAGGTCTTGGAGAACCAGAAAATTATGGAGTATTCCTAGCTTGTGAAATGACGATTTTACCGTCGATATTAAACTTGAAATTACAAAATTAACCTTACCCATTCCTCTATAAATAGGAACCAAGGTTTCCCTAACTCATTACTACTTATTCACTCATCCAAACACAACATTCCCTCACACTTTTCTTTTCTCTCTTAAACTCGCCACTACAATGAGTTTTGGGCGAGAATTCTAGGGCTCCATTTCAGCCAATTTCTCTTGATTTTCTGATCTAGGCCTTTGCATGCAAGCTTGAGGTAAGGTCTTCTAAGTATTTTTTTTTAATATTGGGAAAGTGTTATTTTGAGATTATAAGGCTATATTCATCAAGATAATCCAAGAAAGGTAATTATGTGCACCCGGTTTGTAAACCATGTATATGTGGGATGTATCCTTGAATAGTTTGAGATAATTTTTAAACCTATAAGTACATGCATGTTGTTCTTAAAGTTGTTGAAGTTCATTAAGGGAGAGATTGAGTTTGGGTGAAGAAAGTTGAGTTATAAATCGCGGGTTTAAGGTACACAAGGACCACACTCTTGAACTTTACTTTCTACCTTATGTACTTAGCAAATGATTATGGAGATTATATCAGTTTTTAAATATACTATGATATACAGATATAATGATTTGCATGTGGTTTCTTATAGGAGATATTGTGTTAAAAAAACTCTTGCATGTCAAGTTCCTTAAGACTTACTAAATAACCAAGCAAAAAAAGTGATTATCCAACTTTCTAGAGTTATGCTGCCGTATTTTTCTCTGCCAAATATCTTCCTCTTTCATTCGGCTTTCGCCTTGGCTGTCTGCATGAAAGTTGTAGATCTTGAAAAGTTATTGAATTTAGACACAAAAATCACTCAATTTGGAAATGTACACCAGAAGTTATGCTTGTCGGAAGTTGCTACATGCATATTGTTCCTCTAAAAACATTTTCTTTATCAAACCTTGCAATTACCCTGATTATGCCTTGAATACTAAACTCATTTGGGGTTGAACAATCATGATAATACCCTGGATCATTCATATCTTTGTTGTAAATAAACTTTTGCTTCAATTACCTCATTGAACACCACCCACAATCTCAATTCGTTGATTAGAAAAAACACCTAAAACCCGATTTTGCTTAGTCGTTTCCCGAATCGATTAAACTATGTTTATTTGGTTCATTAAGTACCTTGAAATGTTGAATACCTGCTGCATATATCTATTTGTTTGTTGACCTACCCAAACCCTTAACTAAACATAGAAGTTACTATATAATCTCGCACCTAAACCACCATATTTTAATATAACACCAAAACCGTGCAATCGATCTTTTGTTTACTTGTGTGGCGTAGTCGTTTCATATATTTAAGAACCTCTTGTAGAAACATATTCATGCTATCATATCTTGTTGATCACTTTATTAACCACTTTGGATAACCATGATGTCGTTTCCGAAACGTTGTTATTAAGTCACTTCTCCGAAATAGTGGAACTTGACATAGCAAGCTTATTTTCCGAAACTTGTTTTATAAGTTAAACTTTGTTATAAAGGTTGATATAGTGATTATGAATAAGAATTTAAGTATTTAAGTATAAATATCTTGTATAAGTAAAGTTTCGTCTTATAAGGGGAAGTAGCTGCATAAGCAGTGATGAACAACACTTATAGAGCGGGTATTGCTCATTATGTGTATAGAGCGGGGTAATGCTCCGTTATGTAGGGTCATGACCTAGAAGTCTTGCAAGCAGAATATAAGAAAAGGTGGGGAGACGTCCCTCAAGAGTCTAGAGATGTGGCTTAGCCCTCTCTATTCGTGTTCCTTCCCTAGAGTTATGCTATGTTTTGTGATGAGTTTAATATTATCATTTGTGTTATGTTTTGAGAATGATATGTGATGTCTTGAGATAATTCTTGGAAAATTACTCTGACATATGCAAACGTATTTCTATGGAAGTTTAAAGGAAAGAATCAACGTATTTGTGAGCAAGTATAGGCGTATTTCTAAATAAAAGTAAAAGTATCTTGACGTATCAATGAATTTGTGAGCAAGACAAAAATCTATTTATGGAATTTATAAGTTTATGCTTTGAATATGAGTAAGAAACCAGTGCGTAATTTCAGCCACCATATTATTTTGAAATTGGCGGGACTTGTGTATCAGCGTAAGCTGACCTGTTTTGTTCTTTGAATCTGTCCTGGTGGGGGCAGATTCATTTGTTTAGCAGGATTAGAGAGAATATTCGAATTAGCTCCTGTGTGCACATGTGAAGTCGTGATCAATGTGAAGTCGTGATCAATGTGTTTAGTCCCCTGCTATGAGATAATTTGTTTTATATGATGATTCTTGCAAGATAAACATGTATTTCCAAATTGTAATTTAAGTACTTCAAAAATATTGTTATAACTATTTTATTATAACTTATTTTTGTAACATGCTTGGATACGATGGGAGTTCCTAACTTTCCCTGGCAGGGAAGGTGCGGAAGTCCGCCCTAACAGTCTCTCTAATTAGTAGCTTAACCTCGTAATTAGCAATATTAGGTCTTATTCAAGCTGTTATTTGGAGCGGGCTGTTACAGATACGAAGCTGGGGGCGGATGTAAGTGCATCTCAAACAAAAGTGCGAGAAAGTTTCTAAGGCGCTTTTGTAACACCCCATAATTTTGCTCCTAGTTTTCCGCAAAAGTTTTCCCTAAAACTATTATTTTCATTCAATTAATGATTTTTATTTTTATAAATTATTGGGAGCCAATATATGGCGTGCTAAGTGTGTGTAGTATATTTATATTTACAATATAGTTTATTAGAATTATTTCCGTTATTAAGTATTTTTAAAAGTTTAGGCGAGATTTAGGAAGTTATTGATTTATCGCGTAACGTACTTTTGTCGCTTGGATCTTTGATGATTTGGGCCGAAAATATTTGGTGAGAGATGGGCTTGGGTCAACCGGCCATGTGGAGGGAAAGGAAGATATGTTTCTTCTCTCATTTTATTTTAGTGACTCTTTGCATTTTTGTAACCTCCATAACCCCCCTCATCATTTCTCTTATTAAATCCTTTTTATTTATTCTTTAAACCACCCAAAAATCTGATTCAAATCAGAATTTCTTTGCTGCCATTCTTATAAAATTTCGAACATCATCATCTTCATCATTCTCTCTCAAATTTTTCTATTTCTTTTCTTAATCAATTGTTCGTGAATTATTCTACTTGCCACATTCTTGTACATAGTGCTTTGGGATTTGAAGAAGAAGAAGGGTGCACGCTTATAACGGGATTATCCAGTAGTATTCAGCTCGCCTCCGACGATCCAGGTAACTAGTGGTTATCTTAGAACGATCGTGATTAGGGTATATTTCGATATTAGATTATTACGCTAGGAATTGTTTAAAATACTTTTTATATGAAATTATTAATGAAAATTTTATGTGAGTGTTCTTGATGTATGCTGTGTAAATATTATGTACAGAAAAATAATTTTCGTTTGAGTTTTCTTATTTATTTGATTTATTTGGTAAATGGCTTATTTATTAAATAATTAGTGAACGAATTTTATAATTTCTGAAATTATTTTTCTTGAAGCATGTTATGTGTGTAGTATGTTTTTCATGCCTTGGAATAATTTTTGTCTACTGTTTACGGGTTTATTTAATTGAATTCTCTTTATTTGTATTTTTGTGATTGTTAGTATTTAAATCATGAATGTTATATTATGAGGCCGAAAAATCTGTTTCTTTACATAATCTGTATTAACTTAGGTTTATGTATGTTATGTGAATTTTTGGTAATTTTTGGGTAAATTAATCGTGAATGTTATATTATGAGGCCGAAAAATCTGTTTCTATTTTTAATTATTTTATTGTCTTTATTAAGTATTCTGTAAATTAACGTTTAAAATTACTTTTAGAGTCTGAAATTAGAAATAAAATCTGTACAATGTCATAAGAGTTATAATGGTCATATGATAATTTTTGTGGTATTTTACTGGTCGCTTTTATTAGTTTAATAATTTTTATTGTGTTTTTGTTAAGAGTTTGAGGATATTCTTTTTAATAATTTAAGGCTTTGATAATCAGAATTAAATTGTGACCTTTTATGTTCTTGGAATCTGATGATTTTTAGGTTACTGTAGTTATTATTGAGTATCATTATGTTTACGTTTGTTTATGTAAAAATGATTAGTCGTGTACGTTTTGCTGATTTAATTAGCTTTGGACGGAGTTAATTGATGGTGACGTCAGACGCACGCTGATGAGTCAGACGCAGGTTGGTCAGTGCGCTAGATGCATAGGGTGGCGCTGAGCGCACAGTTTTGTGTAGTGTAATTTTTCATATGTTCTTGTACGTATGTTCTACATGTAGTTGGTGATCTTATTTGATATGATGCATTTCTGGTTGATGTTGTTAGTGCTGTAAACTTTTTTATTATCGTCGTTTGTGCTTAGAGATGTTCAAAGTATTTGTTGTTGGAGATATTTGTTGTAAGTTTGTAAGTTACTATTTTGAGGAATTTTGAAGAGTTATCTTTTGATGAATTATGGGTATAAGGCCGGGTGGCATCCCTTTTGACGAATAGTTTTGAGATGAATGACACTATTATGTTATTTAAGATTTTATTTTTTTGAGATAAGAACATCCGGTGGGATAGATGTAGGTCCCCGATGAAGAACATGTCAACCACCTGGTTTGCGAACTAGGGGTACACCTGGGTTAATTGTTGTCGTCCGAGAGGTCAGGGAGTTCAGCGTGTTCTACCCTGCATCGAAAGTGTGGCCATTCTTAGACACAGGCAGTGGGGAACGTAAGCCCATAGACTGACTTGGAGATTGCGATCTGACAAACCTTAGGAAGTGAATTGCGATTCACTGGCGTTCAGTTTCTGATTCAATATCTTATTATATCTATGCTTTTATTATTATATAAGTACTCTTGAGTTGACTTAATCATTCTATCTTATTTACTTGATATTATGGGCTTTATGGTTTTGGATGCATGTTATAGTTGTCTTGATCTTATGCATTCCTTTCTTATTAATCTATCTTTGAATCATGCTTTGATTTCTTTTGTTATGGGAGAACTGCTAGTTACTTCGCACTGACTGTGGAATTATTTAATAGATCCTTGCGGAGGAAAATGACTGCTAGACTTGTGACTGCTTGGGCTAGCAGAGTGTGGGTCAGTAATGAGAGGAAGCTTCTTATAGTCTTTTTAGTAGATGAGTTCTATGAAGACAATAGAAAGTCTTATGTTATGCTAGGTCTCAAGGACATTTAGATTTATTTGAGTTTTGTGGGAGACTTGCATGTCTCGTAGCTTTTGGATGATGTTATGTTTTGACTATGGTTTTGGGATGTTCCTTTATGGTTAGAATTATAATGTTTTGAGATATTTCTTTTGGAAGCTATGAAAACTTCAGTTTGAGGTTACCTTTATTCTATGTTATAGAGTAGCATAATCGTCCTGACGTTATTTCTGCTAACGTCTTTTAGTCAATTTAAAGTAGATATTGTTAGGTATCTTAGTAGTAAAAGGACGGGGTGTTACAGCTTTGACGTAAAGTGACTAGCTTCAACTTCTTGACATCAGTCTGTTTATGCTCGAGAGTCTAATTGACGAAAGCCTGGCTAGCATTTTCCCAACTAGCTCTATCCACATAATCTAAAGAATAGTACCAGTTCAGAGCTGGTCCTTCAAAACTTTTATAGGGTAATCTTCATTTGGTATGCCCCATGGGTGTAATGCATTCACAAAACCAACTAAGTGGACAAAAGGATCACCGTTCCCATCAAATTTCCTGAATCGTGGCAATTCACGATAGTGATCTTCATGTTGATATCCTGGAAAGAGAATAAGTGACTCAGTGTGAACCTCTCGGACAGGGCATACTACATTAAAGTCCACGTCAATATTGTCAGTCCTAAAACTCTTCTTTGACTCATTATCATCATTGCCTTCCATTTCTGGAGGATTATTAACCCAGGATTCGTCTGGTGCTTCAGATGACGTATCATGAGTGCTGATGCTTGGAACTCCTACTTCTTCTTCGTCATCCTCGCTATACTCTGGCTCTGTTTCCTCAGCACTTGCATCCGGTGTGGCCGCTGGGATTTCATTCATCCATGAATTTTCAGGCCCTGCTAGAATATAGTGGATAGTGTAACCATCTAACCTAGTGCCCTCTACTTCGTTCAGATACAATACAGATTTCCAAGTGTTAGAGACGACCTTAATTTCTGGATCACCAGAAATAGTCACAACACCCTGATCAGTGAGGAGCTTTACCTTCTGATGTCGAGTACAGGCTACTGCTCTAATTTCATGGAACCACGGTCTTCCTAATAGGAGGTTGAAACACGCCTGAATGGCAATGACCATGAATTCCACCTTCCTTGCCACTAGACCACATTCAATGAGGAGGCTCATTAAACCTATACTTCTCTCTTGGCATTATCATATGCTCTGACCACCTGATTGGAAGGTACCAGATCTTCTTTTGAATATCCGAGTCTTGTTAGCACACGCAAAGGGCAAACGTTGATTGCGGAGCCACTGTCGATCAATACTCTAGGTATCTCCTATCCATTATGGCGTATAGTAACGTGCAACGAATTGTTGTGGTTAACATTCTCAGGGAGATCATTTTCTGTGAAGATGAGAGTTCGATCTACACCATGAATGAGCCCCACCATCTGGTCAGGGGTTATGGAAGTAATTAATGAGACTTCATTGAGATGCTTTAGAACAGCTGCCCTATGAGGCTTTGAATGCATTAACAACTTCCGGATGGAAACATTAGCATTTACTTCTTTCATGCGCTTGATAGCATCATCTTCTTTATATAACTATCCTCTGTCATTGGCTCCTTGCCCTTTTCTTTCCTTCTCAATACCTCCAAAATTTTCATCCTCCAAATGGGATGGTTTAAAATGGCGACCTCCTCTAGTTAAATGAGATATATCCACGTACTCCTCTAATCACTAAGATCATCGAGGCGGATAGGGGGCCTAGGTTTATGTAGGGGTGAAAGTTCGATTGTACGGTTTGGATTTGGGCCTAATCCAATCCGATCCGAACAAAATTTAGATTTCAATTTTTCAATCCGAATCCAAACCAATTGGAGTTTGAATCCGATCTGATCCAATCCAAATTTTCAAATACTAGATTGGATCCGATCCGAAAATCCGATTTTTGGAAACTCTATTTTTTTTATGAAATAAATTAGGCGTGACAAGTCGACAACAGTAGCCCAATAGATTTACAATTTACAAATTCATAATTCATTATAAACCCCATAGTCCATTAATAAACTAATAACAAAACCATAGGCCATAATTCATTACAACATAACATAACAGAATACATGAGGTTAGTCCAACAATACAGAATACAACAGGTTCAGTTCAACAACAACACTTAAGCACTAGGCTTTTTGTTAAAATAAATCAGGTTAAGCCCAATCCATAATACATAATACAAGGCATATTACTATTTGGTTATATTGGATTTTCGGATCCAATTGCCTCAATCCAATCCGATCCGAAAATCCAATTTTTCAAAAAATCTAAATCCAAATCCAATCCGAACACGGTTGAATCCGATCCGAATTACTAATTCGGATTGGATTGATTGATTGGATTTCGGTTTTTATCCGAATAACTTTCACCCCTAGGTTTATGGAGTAGTGAAATGACCCCCAGTGCTTTCTCCACAATTGTCAAGACCGAAGAGGCATCTTCATCGACATCGGAGTCCAATATGAAGAATGCACCATCATAATCCAAGGTTCCACACATATCAGAGAATGGATCCTTGTTGAGAGTGAAATTGGGGTCTTTACAAGGAATCT
>CANSZD010002009.1:0-189018 GCA_947648045.1 Beta corolliflora | reverse complement strand
AATAAAATATACCTAGTTATTTCCCCATTTCTTTTTAATTTAGTTACAACAATGGTTTATTGGCTAATTTCCCGTGTTCTTTTCCCTAATTTTTTGTATGAGATCTCATTACATTGATGCCAATGTGTCTCGAAGATATCAATTTATATAATTTTATGCTCCTCCGGTGTGTTTATATTTGTTCCATTATAAATTCTCTGTTTTTACCTACAACAATTTTGTTGTTAAATGTCTAACTTTTTAGTATTAAGATAATTGAATTTTCATACATTTTCTACGTATTCATCGAGACAAATCCATTAACCTTTTATGCATAATATGTAACGTTTATTTTTTTGCATGAGTAGAGATGTACTGTATGGTCGAAATATGACATGTAAACAATGTAAAAATAAAAGAAAGTTGCAATTAATTAGAACAAAAAACATAATGAATCAATCACCAAAAAAATAAATAACCCATTATAATAAAAGGATGTTTCTAACATATGTATAAAATGCATAGGTTTAGCTATTTGTTTTTACCTTTGCTCAACAAAGCTGATATATACGATATAGTTAATTAAATACCTTATTATCATAATTGATATCTAATTCCATACATGTTAATTCCATCTTGCTCCCTATCTCCTTAAATATTAATTATGTCATATATATATATATATATATATATATATATATATATATATATATATATATATATATATATATATATATATATATATATATATATATATATATATATATATATATATATATATATATATATATATATATCAGTTTTGTTAAGCAAAGGTAAAAACAAATAGCTTAGAAATACCCATTATAAATTTATACTTTCCAATCATGAACTTGTATTAGTTGATTGTTTTGGTATTAGTATTACTCAATAATAATGTGCATATGTAGGAAGCATAGGAGAAGCAGGAATATGCAAGGATAAGTATGAGCTCTACATGGAGCCGCGGTGCATGAAAAACGAATGCCAGAAATTATGCGAGACTAAGAAGTTTTATAGATTATTGGCTTCAAGATGTATTGAAGATACTTATTGTGAATGCACTCATTTTTGTAGGCATGGCTCTTAAAGATTTTATCATTCTACTACAAGAGCATACTATAAAAGTATATCCTGGGGTTGTTATTTTGTCTTCCCAAGAAAGCTATGTGTAACATCGAGAAAATTTGCATTAATTAAAACAGAGAGTATATCCCAATGCATTAAAAAAAGAAAACTATGTGTACTATTGGTTTATGATGTTTAAAATATATTTACTGTGTTTCCTTAATTATTCTGGTTTTTATTATCTCTGCTGTATTTACTTGACAATATATGAAAGTTGTAGATCTAAGTTTTTGAACTTGCAAATTTTGATCTTGAGTCTCAGCATAGAATTTGCAAAAACCATATCATAATATAAAATTTGCACTTGCAATTTGCAAAAGGGGTGTGGGGGGGTGGTGCTTCCTAAACAATGAACCCATTCTTCTTATATTATAACAGGATTGAGCTCCCATTTGTAAGAGATTATGTTTTAACTAAAGAACGAATAATTGAAAATTAGGCAAATAAATGAGAGAAGAAAAATCAGTTGGAAGAGGAAGGTCTATTTAGAATAATCTTCATTTTCTTTAGGTGTTTGTGCAAACTAATAATAGACACTGTTATTTTATACTACATCTGTTCTTTTTCTATTCCAACTATTGAGTTTTCACGCTTGTCAATGTACGTACAACTTCAACTATTAATATTTTTAACGGTTTTTTTCAAGTGCACCCGAGGTTTGCTAATATTCACCCGCAGTACCCAGCGTTTTCAACAATTCACACGGTGCCTCTCGAGGTTTGGTAAAAATTCCCGAAATGCCCCTACCAGATTAAGTTTAGTCACATTCTTAATTCACCAAATACCCCTTAGGTTTGATAAATTCCTAAAATGTCTAACAATAGCTTAATTAGTGATTTTTATTAGTTTTTAGTTTTTTCTTTTAGCTTAATTAATACAATGAGTGGTTTTATTAGTTTCTAGTTCTCATTTCATCATTCATTTATTTTCTTTGTTTTATCACTTTTTTTAGTTTAGTTTTTGTAAATAATTTTCTAATATTATTCCCTCTTAATAATTTTCTAGTTTTTTATTCCCTCACCTTAACCAACACTGCACTTTGAGTCAATCCTACACCACACACCTCACCTTAGCCATCAACCCCCACCTAAACTTCCACCTCTCCCCACCTCTCGCCACGCAACGCTCTCTCCCGCCCGTGCGTGTTGGCTTTCCACCACCACGCAACCACCTGTTCCTCATCACCACGACATTGAAGGAGTTGAGTGGGTAGATGCGGCTTGACGAGAGAGGGAGAAAGAGGAATGGGGTGGATGGGGTTGTAGGGCGGTGGAGGCGGCTTGACGAGAGAGGAGAAAGAGGGCGGTGGGTGGGTGGTTTTCGTGGTGGGTATGGTGGTTTTCATGGGGGGTAGGGTGGTGGGTATGGTGGTTTTCGGGGTAGGGTGGTGGGTATTGTGGTTTTCAGGGGGTAGGGTGGTTGGGTGATGGTGGGTGGGGGTTTAAAGTAATTAGGGATAATTAAAGTTTAATTAGGGTTAATTAGGGTTAATTAGGGTTTAATTAGGGTTTGATTAGGGTTAATTAGAGTTAATTTGGGTTAATATGAATGATTTGGACGAAACCTAACGAAGTTGACGGAAACTTAACGGCAGGGGCATTTCAGGAATTTTTACCAAACCTCAGGGGCACCAGGTGAATTGTTGAAACGCGAGGTACCGAGGGTGAATATTAAGAAACCCCGGCACTTGGTGAAAAAAACCGTATTTTTAATTTCTTTTTGGTACAAATTATACAAATTTGATGTTTTGAAAGTATATACAGAGACGAATTTAACAAGACCTCGCATGACTATATTCTTTACGTAAAAATCACAATAAATAGTTAAAGGGTGGTAAGTGAGTAGTGTAAAAATCTCATTGTTGCAATAGAATTAGAACGAAGGGAGTAGGTCTTTAAAAATTAAAATTAAAAAATTCAAGTCCTTAACGACTAAAATTGTGAAAGGTCACCATCTTTCTTACTTAGATTCTGTGTCTTTTGTACTGAATTAACGGAAACTCAGTCAAGTTCAGACAAATTCGATTTAATTTGGGTCGACTCAGTTAGTTTCCTCTCTCAATTTCATTTCAGGTAATTAAGTTCAGTTTAGACAAATTAAAATTCAATTCAGTCCGAATTAAAAGAACACGACGTTAGTAGCAGAAGTCGACATCAGCACGGATCCTGATCTAATCCATCTATTACATTTAGATAGATTAGGAAACTACCTTTTTTTTACAGGAAGAAAAAGGATTTAATTTCATTCATAAGAGATAACCAAACGATACTTACAATCAATTCCTGAAAAATCGAAAATTTCAAAATAAGTACATAACACCTTAGAACTAGATACATAGCGATTTGATTAAAAATAGCTTTGATAAAAACCTTCATCCGAAGCAATACAATGCTGAGTTCGCTCCCGATTCGACTTAACTTCCGCCGATGCATAGCCGTTTGGGTGAAAATACTTCAAGTGGTCTTCCAGATTCTTACGAGAATAGATATTGTTACATTTTCCTCCTTCACGACGAACGAGAAAAAAGAAATTGAACTCACTAGAATAAATACCATCTTAAGGATGGGATATATTTTTTGAAAGCAATTAAAGGAGTTTTTGGGGCTTACCACGGTAAGAACACCGATGGAAGCCCTACAAAGATTAACAATTGAGGTCGAGAAGAAAAGAGATGAAAGAGATAGAGAAAGAAGGTTAAAGATAATGAAGGAAATACCTTCAAAAACAAAAAACCTAGCGATAGATCTTGGAAAAAACACTCCAGGAGAACACCTAGAGGAAGCAAAAACCCTCCCAAGGGAAGACCTAGAGGAACTCAAATCCTAAATATCATAACTTGATTAGGAAACTACCTTGAGAGAAGGATTTCCTAAGTTTTTCCTTGTACCATTTTTAAAAAAGAAAAATAAGGATTTCCTAATTCCTAACGAGCTTAAAATTAGTCATGGTCATATTAATTCCGTTTTTATCTTCATCCGACAACATAAATCGTAAAACTACTTTTTCCGATTTCTATCTTTTTGTTTAAAACTTTTTGTTGGAAAAGTCCCTACTAAAATAATTTATTTTGTTGGGAAAGACCTAATAAAAACATTTTTGTTGAAAAGAGCTTAATATAATACTTCCTTTATTCTTAAGACCAATCTCAACGTTTTCCCCGCCAAAAAGTCAAACTTTCACGACATTGACTTTTCTTCCCCCTCCACCTTTCGTTAAATGGGACCAATAATATTTTTTTCTATCCTAATCCCTTAAAATGGGAAGCAGAAGAGGAAAGGGTTTGGTAGGGTTAAAGAATTAGCACACACTAATACCCTATGTATATAGAAACTTGGATTTAGTTCGGCCGTGCGGGGGTTATTAACATTTTTATGTCAAAAATTTATCGTTATCTAATGCTGCATAGTTTATTGGTTAGAACTTTAAAGTATATTAACATAAGGTCGCGTAAGTCGTAAATCTTATATGGGCGTGTTTTTATAGATATAGATGTAGGATTACTTATTTACTCACCATTCATTAATGTTAAATTGTGACAGATTATGCAGAAGCTGAAAAAAGCAAATGAAGGGAATATTGTGAATAAGTCATTTCGGAATCCTCTAGTCTGAAAGGGACTTATGGGCCAGAGGATTGGGCCTATCCTTTGGTCTTGTACATTATGGGCCCTTGATCATATAATGTTGTTGAAATGATGTCTACGATCTGGGCCCCATATCCCCTATGATTTTGTTTTACTATTATCATATGATCGAATAGAAGGATGTCCACATTTTTCTGTAGTACTATCTTCCAGTGAAAATAACAGGCGATTTTACATGATTTGAATTAGGCTAAATAGCTAAACTTTTTGTCCTGTGGTTATTTTGGTTTGTATCCTTTTTATGCGTAATATACGAGTTCTTACATTATGCGTGATCCTTATCATTATTCTCACCCTTGTACTAGTCTAATGTAAAATCAATGTTATTAGGGACGAAAGAAGAGTACAGAAAAAGGGGAAAAACAAGAAGAAAAAAAAAAGGTGATTGGATTTGTTGTCTCCAATCTTATTTTCATTTATTATATACCCCATAGTTCATTATGAAGAAAATTTATAAGATTACACCTAGTGGTTAATTTTTTATGTTCATACTTTTGGTCACATGCATATTGAAGGCTTGTAATAACTATATTTGTTATTATTTTTTAAAATTGTATGACGATGACATGGAGTGAAAATAAGATGACGCATCATGTGGAAGATATTATGAATTCTTCACTGAACCGACAGCACAAACCACACGCTGATACATGTTGTGCACTTGTCAACTTGGATGTCTATGAGGCTAAAGCCTAAAACACCTTATAAGAACTTAGATGTTTTGGGTTCGGGGCTCAACCTCTTTGCGATTTCATAATCAGGTTGGGTATTGCTCACTTCGTTATTGTTTTTTTGCATACTTAAACATGTTAACAAGATTGTCAAGTCATGATGTGATTGTATGTCATCAACACGTGATTGTCAAAGTGAAAAGTTCACATGGCAGAGTTTCGTCAGTTCAATATACAAAAACCATATTTGTAAAGTGAAGAACCTCACCAAGGGTTGACATGCCGCGAATCCTCTTGAAAGTTAGGGGTGTCTTCGGGAACACGGATACAGACGGTGCATGGTTGTCGTCAGCTCGTGCAATAGGCAATACATACCATATATAGTTCGAAAATGCAGTTTCGGTCACGATCGCGGTAACGGTCACGATGATGCGGGAACGGGGATGATGCGGTTGTTGTACCGCCAAATATCGGCTGAAACCATGAGATATCCCTAGAACCCGCCTAAAACGCGGTTTTTTTACACCTTTACGATGCGGGTAATATCGGTTCGGTAGATTTGAAAACCTTTACGATACGGGTGATACGATACGATGCGGCCTTATTTTGATACCATGATACATACCACACGCTGACACGTGTGGTATAGTTGCCACCTCGGATGCCTACAAAGCTAAGGCCCAAAAGGGCACATAGACCCAACGAAAATAAGTGTGACTCAAATAGGGTCCACAATGTGGTAATTCCAAGTTTATTACCGTTAGATATTACACTACACTACACTCCTTTCAAAAAAAACAAGAAGACAGCATCTCCACATCTCTCTCCTATTGAAACTTGAAAGATTGAGATTTGAGATGAGCACACCTCTCAACTCTCATCTCATCACACTCATTTTCCAAATCTCAACTCTTCAATAATGGGAGACTATGACTCCCATACTCAAACTCATGATCAAAACACCATAATCCCAAAAGAAACCGCTATTCAAAGCTTAAACACAATAATCCAACTTCACTTTGAAAAAACCCTTGAGAAAAAAAGAGCTGTAGACCTTCAAAAGAAGCAGCTTTGGAAGCTATTTCAACTCTTTTTCCTCTTCCTCTCCTTGGTATTTGCTTCGCTTTCGATTAGCACCCGCCTCCAATGCCGCCATTGTTGGATCCCTATTGCTCTCCTCTCCTTTTCTCACCTCATCTTCTATGTCTCTGTTGCACAAACACTTAGGTGTATTAATGCCCTTAAATATCAAAGAAGATGTCATAAACTTACTCTTGGACTTGCTACTCAGAAGCTTAGAGACCTTAAGATGATCACCATTATTCATGATAATAATGCTGATGATGCTGCTTTTGTTAATGGGGATGATTTTGAAATTCATTATCAAGAACCTCCTGAGAGTTATTTTGGTAAGTTTAAGAGAAATTGGGCTCTTTATTTTGGATTTTTGATCTTACTTTATGCTTTTATGGTTTCTTCTTCTGTTGTTCTTCTTTGCTTTTAGTTTTTTTTTTTTGGTATTTTTGATTCAGATTATTTATTTAGTTGGGTAATTAGTGTATTATATACTTCACCAATTAATGAATTTTTGTTTCTTTTTTCTGTATAAGTTCACACTTACCTAATACTACCTCTCTTTTTTAACAGATTCTGACTTTCACTTTTGTGATTTATGGTTAAGAAGATATATAGTCGTGTGGGGTCTTGTTTGATTCGTCTCGATATGTACTTTTAGAATATCGACTTTTTATATTTCTTACAAATGCAAAATTAGAGATATAAAGGCTCAAAGTAGTGCATCGATATGCGTGAAAAGTGTAAATGTAACTATTAAAAAGGAACGGAGGTAGTACGTCCTTTACTTGTAATGGTTTGACTTTTACACTATTCACCAACTCTATTAGTTTATCTTTAGTGATGTATAGTTAAGGAAAACATATCATTTAGGATCTTGTTAGATTTATCTCAATGTATATTTTCCGAAAATCTACTTTTCATTATTTTTTAATATCAGTAATTAAAGATATTAATGATTGAAATTAAGCATTGGCGAAGGTGGGAGCAGAAGTAAATTACTCTCCAGCAGTCAGTCGACAATTTTTTTAATGTAGATAAGATAATTTAAGTGATTAAGAGCAGCCCCAGCCGTTGCCCTCCTTGTGGGTTATGAGGAGAGAGATTATAAAAGTAATATTAGTTTATTAGGAGAGAGAAAAAATTTTTGATTAAAAAATGATGTCAGCATTTCTTAAGAAGAAAAGAGGAAAGGGGAAGAATTAGAGGAGAGAGAAAATATGGTGGGGTAGGTGGAAGAGTGATGAAGTAATAAAATAATTAATGACCACAAACTATAGGGCAATCATTGGTTGTGCTCTAACATGACAACTAAATTCAGACATAAAGTGATATTTTCTCTTTAAAAGAAACAAATTACTCTAGTTGATTTCTTATTCTTTTTTATTACTTTGTCATGTTTCCAATGTAAAAACAAAACCATCAATAGAAATGAATATTCTATATTCAAAGAAATCTAAAAATGTCGGACACGATAGAATTATTGATGGAAAATTTAGGGTCAGGATTTAGCCTCATAAATCATAATGATCCATGTCGTCAAGGAAAAAGGTGATAACGTTACAAAGGACTAACCCCTAAATGAATGTAAAAAAATGTTACAGTGAACATCAGTATTTTGAAATTTGAATGTATATTTTTCAAATGGTAAGGAGCATCATTTTACCAAGACTTTTAACTTTTACGATTTTTTAGTCTAATTTTTGCAGGCCAGGGATTTATAAACATTCTCACTTAATAAGATTTTAATCCTATATCTCTTAGAATTGGAGATAAGAATCTTATTAGGTGAGTCAAGCCTTGCTTATATAGCATCTCTTTGAGAGCGTGAGTCCTTTCTATTTCCTATAAGAAACATCTGGTTAATGAATGGGAAGAGGGGAAATAGAGATGTATTGTTGAGGGGGAGAGAGGATTAATGCCTATTTTAGAACCGTTTTATACAAAAATTATATAAAACGGTGGTATTTGGGTAGAATGGTGGCGAATTGGAACAAGGGAAAATGATTAATTGTAAAAAGTCGAGGAATGACATCAATTCGTTAAGAAAGTTAGTGGAATAATCGGCAAAAACATATTACATCTGATCAAGAAAGTAGTATATATGACTGATAAAACTATATACTAAACCTAAAATGTATATATTTTTTTTATATGCTATAACATGGAGTATTATTTTTTGTTGAATACTCCTTTTTTTAAATCCTTAATTAACAACGTTAACTATACTAAATTCTTTTCTGCATTTTTTAATTATCGCTTTCTCTTTATTTACCAAATTGCCACTGATTTGTACAAACTTGTAGTAGTACAGAATAGTACTGAATTGGGCAGCCGTGGGGAAGAGAGAGCTGAGAGCATGTATACAGTAAAGACTAATTAGTGTAACGGTTAGTTACTGTGCCTAACATCAATTGCATCAATTGCATCAATTGGATCAATTGGATCAACTGTATCTCTTTCTCTCTCTTCCATCCTTAGGTCAAAAGGTGCACATTTACACAATTGTGACAACTTGTATGATAATCAGTCAATGCTGACGCAACACTACACAAAAAAGTACTCGTAATTAGTAGTAGTACAAAAAGAAAGTTGTGGAGGTTCCATTATTGGACAGTTTGCAGCTTTTACCAATGTCATTTCTGAGTGAAATTATCATTGATGTTCACCAATCACCAGCTAGACATAGCTTGTATAGGCGTCTCATTGTTTTGAACTCCAACACGGGCATTAGTATAAGCTGGTACCAAAACGTAGTCAAATTGGTACCAAAATATATATATCTTTGTTGCATTCCACATAGGTTTACTTGGCTCAACTTAACGAGGCTCATCAGGAGTGGCTCAACTTAATAAGGCTCGTTAACAGTGAGCAGATGCGTAATGGAATCTCTTGATCTGCACCCATTAAGTGTCATTCATGAAAATGATCTTATATTAGACTTTGCCAATAATAATGTAGCTTTGTGTAGATTGCTCTGTTCGTAAAAAGTATACATGGTTATACTCAAAAGCACCCGTCTTACTACTACGCAAAAGATGAGCAAAATGGTAGTAAAAATTGTCTCGAATTTTTTTTAGAGAGATATCTTGTATATGAAGCACGAACTAACGACGGAAACTAATACTTCCTCCGTTCTAATATAAGTGTAACAATCTCCCAATAAAACTAACCCCTTGTTATTAAAAGGTAGTTAAATTAATAAATAATACATATAATACATCTAAAAAACACAACCTACCGGACTTGGAGATCTTGTCCAAGACAAACAAAATAATGCATAACATCGACATTCAGTAGCAAAACATGGTGAAAACTGAATCTTATTATTGAGTGTTGACTATACACATCTAACATCTCCACTTGTCTTGTCTCCCGATTTCAAGCCATGGATGTCATTAAGGCCAAAAAACCTGTAACAGTATGTCAGAACTACAGTAAACAGCTCAGGCACCAGACAATGCACTGCACAATGATTTATACGCGGTCACGCACATCTTGAATTTTTCTTCAGCTGCGGCCTGCATTGATCGAAGAGTAACATAGGCAAGTGCTAGATTAAAGGCCTGTTTTTATGATCATAAACACCCCCAAAAATTTATATATACAAATAAAGATCTGCAGAAAAAGTAAATCTTGATAGGAGTAATTCACTATGTGAGTATCCAAGGTCTTCCAACAATGGTAATGCTGGTGAGGAAGACACGAAAGAGTCATTGTTGTGACATCTGTAGCTGATTTAATCAGTACGGTCCGCTTGTTGGGTTATTTTGGGGGCGTGGCACAGCCGGTCACGCCTAATTGTGGTTTAAGGCTAGCCTTTAACCCATGCAATGATCCATCCCAGCCCGATTATATCAGGCTTGGGACACATTTTTCCCAAAATGTGGTCTGGCCTCCTGCCTTGGGTCGACCTTTTTTTTGGCACAATCTTAAATTTGATCACCTAGACTGATACTAATGTATGCCTGTACAAATTGAAACTAAAGGCATAAATCAACCGACAGTGACCAAGTCAATGAAAAGATGGACTTGAATATATTTCAAAGAAAACTCATTACCTATTTTACTTCTTTTGCAGAAACAAACACGACCCCCCATGACCAAATTCTTAATCCAACAAACACTAAACTGATCTGCTAATTCTAGAATGTCAACATACTAATTTATTGCACTATTACAGAGCAGTTTAAGATGACAAAGAAAGTTACGCCCAACTAGGTGACATTATTTGTGCACTCAAATGAATAAGGGTTCTGGGCTACTCGTATTGTCTTTGAAACTGCTGATCTTATTGAAAGTGGGATCAAAAAAGGCCTAGGGAAAAAGACCTCTATCATAATTAAAGAGGACTTATGGGTCTCTAATTGTAGGATAAAATATGAATGAAGCTGCTCTTCAGATTACAGTTAATAAGCCTATTTGGGCCTCTGATATTATTAAAGCCTATCATTCCTGATTTTCTGATCTAGTATGGAACTGCTTTGAGGTGAATGTAGCTAAAATTAGGACACTACTCAACAAAGACAGAGTATCAATTTCTATTGAGACAAAGTCACGGGGACTTGACGGAAGATAGCTTCTGAAAGAAGTTCTGTAAAGGAAAATAACACCATGAGATGGGCTTTATTTTGCAAGAGGATTATCAAGAGAGCACCTCTAACATGCGAAAATTTGTTGAAAAGAGGGATCGTTATGGAGGGGAACTGGGGAGGTGTGTATTGTGTGGGCATCGAACAGAAAGAGCCGAGCACAGCATTAGAGTTTAGAGATCGCTGTTTGTCCTTGAAAAAAGGGAGCAAGCAGCCTTGGAAAAGAGATAATTGGGATGATGATAGTTGGAATTGGGCAATGGGTGAAAACCTTCTTGGGGTTCCTAAGAAGTGAGGATGGAAAACAGGAAGGCGGGATCATAGATTTTATCAGATCAAGCTTTGGAGCATCTGGATTCATAAAAATAAAATTCGATCTAGAGGTGCCATATATAAGCCCACATAGAAATTAGAATCATGAACTTGTTCTATGCTAACCTGTGAAGGGCCTGGATGTTTATCAGGGTGCCACTTCAGCGCAGATAAATGAAACCTGCAAGGGTGAAGATGTCCTTTTAGAAAGCAATTAGATAACCTCCATCATAATTCACTGTAACACTGTCTACGAGTTGATAATCCAGTCTTTGTTCTTACGCATTTTTCACATCTTTCAACTTCAGAGGACCAATTTTTGGCAGGCCAAGTAGCGCTCTATCTGAATGTAATCCTACATTAAAAGCCTCATCTTCAGAATCAGATTCATTCGATCTCGCCCATTCTTCTTGATGATCACTTGTATGGTGAAAAGATTCTCTCCACTCAAACCCGGGAGTTGATCTCCGAAAAGATCCATTCTGTGAGTTAGACCATGTATACCACCTATTTCCAAAAGTTGCCTGAAAGATAGTTTCGGGATGATCATCATCGTCGTCTGATAAATATCCTTTCCGAAACTTACCTAGATGTAGCATCAGCTTTATCAGAAAGACTTTCTCTATAATAATGAACTCTATGCAAGAACTTAGAGAACATAGATATTGTACATAAGAGGAGATGACAAAAGAGATAACAACCCATTTGGTAGCCAATAACAAATGGTGGTAATGTTAATGAAATTCTATGTCATTTTGTAAAGAAAGTTTCATGTCAATGCCCATGGTAATGAAACTTCATCTCCAAACAAGTATTTCTATTCATAAATATCCATTGCCCCTGATGGCACGTTTGAGAGGCAAAAATACATGGTAGCAATACAAATCAAAATTCGTGAAATTTCACATAAAATCTCATGTCAATGTCCAAGGTGATGAAACTTCATCCACAAACATGTGTTCATTTTCATAGATTTTCATTATCACGCAATACCACATTCCCAAGTAGTATTGATTAGTAATGAAATTTTAGGAAGAAAATAGATGTTTTAGGTGTAGTAGCATTACCATGAATATTGAAATTGAATCCCTTTACAAGTTCACACTAAAATGCATTAACATTACCATCATTTATGACCAATTATTAAAAGGACCGTTAATGCTACTTCCAAAGTGGTAATGCAAATATATCGAGAAAAGGAGATATTTGGGGATAGACATGCAATACCATGAATATTGACAAGAATATCTATAAAAAAATCTATTACCATTACACTAATGTCTACCAAATGGACCAAAAGGGAAAGAGAAGGTGATGGGACATGATGGATAGACTAAGAAAGGCAAGAAAAATTCTATATGGTAATATTCAGACGGCAATTAGCTAGCCTGTTGTGCATGAAGGGAAGAACAGATGGGAAAAAAAGTTGCAATCTCACGTCTCATTCTATGGTTGTGGATCTTTTCAACACGGTGAGATTCCGACTTTGAACGGCTCTTCTTTGTAGAGCTATTTGAACAATGACCAATGCCAGCATTGCCGGACAGGCGTTCATCATTCTGGAAAAAGAAATTGCCAAACAAACGTTACACAACATAACAAGGCTTACTTCTGTCGCGTCAGAATGCAGATAATTTCATTACAGAATTAGTAGCATAGGTTAATACTTAGTTCCAAAACAGTATGCATACTATGCATGGATTCAAACATAATACTAATAAGAAATCATTTCCACTTCCCAAGTCATATCTCAACCCCCATCATATATTTTTTTCACAGAGGATTATAAAGACTCCATTGGATTCTTATTGCTGATAAATGTGAAGGAAGTCAAATTACCACTCCAAAGAATTGGCATTACAAAGAGATTATACTTACATACAGAAGGAGAAAAAGGTTCAATAACAATTGTGAAGACAACAAGCACCCAAGCAAATTAGTAACATCGCTCTTCTGCTTAACAGTTTGCAGAAAGGCTGAGACTGCAGATTTTCCAGAAGAATATGCCTATAATTTAGAGCTAATCAGATTGGTCCGAACAGCATGGCCCGGCCTGAAATATCAACCCTATCTCTCCAGCCCCAATGACTCGCTTTCTTGGCCTCAAACAGGCTCGGTCCACCCTTTGAACAGCTCTAGCATATATATTATATAATGCATATCAACCCAACGAAGAAACTTGGTAATCCACCCAATATCTCCTAAGAAGAAAATACAAATGACCAACCTCCTTAGAGCCTTGAGTTGCTATGGACTAGGTTATAACAACAGTACCATGGTTCCATCTAAATGCCTCAACCAGCTAAGATAAAGAACAGAATAATTTCCTGAATCTAACTACGACGAAATAATTTGTCAACAAAAAAACTACATGATGGTTTGGAGTGCAATACCTGAAACGGAGTTCTTGAGTCCCCATACTTAGAGAGGAGACTCCAAAGCGCTTTCTTCGCATCAGCTCGTTTCTGACGTATCACATATCGGGTGTGATTCTAGAATTTTAATTCAATAGTATGAGAATATTAGCAATCAAAGAGAAACTGAGAGACACAACATTTAAAAAACAAAAAAAAAAGGAAAAAAGGATATGTACTTTAGATGGTTGCTGGGCTCCCTTGAAGTCCTGGCATGAAGAAAGGAGGAAGAAACACTAGTCACACACCTTTTCAGGACTTCTAAAAATTAAAGCAAGAATAGTGAAAGTAGTTCTATATTAAAATTGAAGATAAATCTACCCCAACAAGAAAATACATTTACCGGCATGAGGGTGTTAAATCGATTATATGGAACACAGAAAGGCACACAAATCGACCAATTCCCATTTTTAACTAGTACTTGTATGATTTAACTTAGGTGTATTTTATTTTTCTCAGTTTAATGAAGAGATCATAAAATGTCGAGTAACCAGAGATGAAACTCACCAATTGGTTAATTTAGAGCCAAACACTTATTAAACCATTGTAAGCAGTTAAAACTTCATTAAGTAAGCTAGTTCAAAGTGACAATATAATCACTTGAAAATTTAAAAAGAAGAGGAGAGAGACAAAAAAGCAGCAGAGGCACGTACCCTACTAAACTTTCCTACTTGACCAGAGTTATAGCAGAAATAGACATAACACATATTACAGTAGATCCCTCTTAGCACAAACAACCTGTCCTCTATTATGTGAATTCTGACAACCTGAGTCTCAACATCAAAATAATAGACATGAGATCTCCCCACCATATATAATCTTGGCCTAGTGATTAGATTAACACTCAGCTACCTTCTCTCAAAGAACCAGGCAGAACCAGTGATCCAGATCAAGCAAAGGACACACAAGGACTAGAAAGCCACGGTTCAAACAATTTATAGCACGTCCTTACTAACAAGTAATAATTACGTGCTCTAAAGTGAAGACTATCATGTACATAGATCCTGTGCCTAAATGCTCCTTTGTCAAGTGTTATATGCTCATCCGAACCTGATTTCTTCATATCATTCTACTCCTTACCAGTCATTTAATGGACGTCTAACATGCCCAAACCAGTGTAACCCATTTTCTCTTATCTAATCCTGAATATGCGTAACTTGAACCTTCTTCCGAAATTCTACCTCTTAAATTATTCCACACATCCATCTCAACATATGCATCTTTGCTGCCCCATCTCCTAATATCTTTTTTCCTAAATGCCTAACACTAGGACTCAAACAATAACGCTGGACTAATAGTTACGCTGTAAAACTTTACTTTTAACTTTAAAGGTCGCTATGGCACACAAAATCTCAATTGTCCGTTTCTCCAATTTAGCATCCCTAGGTGTATCCTATGAGTCATGTCATAGTCTATATCTTCATTCCTAATGAATTCGACCCAAAGTAATTAAAGCACTTGCTTATTAGCAACTCTTTACCATCCAAAGTATGCTTATTAGCAACTCTACACCACATCTCAGCTAACTCCCTCTGAATACTAAAATTGCACTCCATCTACTCAATTTTGCTTCCACTTAACCCTAACCCTCAAGATGCTAATGTTTGTCTTCATCGCTCCAACTTAGCTTTAGTCTCATCTCTAAACTCATCCATCAATAATTCAATATACATCATCTGAAATAACAAACACAACAGTATCTCATCTTGGATAAGCCATTTCACGCATCTATTACTGTTGCAAAGAAAAGAGGACTTAATAGAAACCTCTGATGTAATCTTGTCGTACTAAAGAAATCGTTTGTCACTCTTCCATACTATCTAACATTTGTTTTTACATCCCTATACATATCCTTAACTAAGTCAATATATTTACCTTTAGTATACCCTTCATCGACGTTGTCAATCATAGCAAATCTATTGGTACCTTATAATAAGCCTACTCTAATTCAATAAAAATCATGTGCTTATCATTCTTCCACACCCAATAATGTTTCATCATCTGTCTTACAATATGTCATTTATGGTTGATCATCTTTGCATAAACCAAATTGGTTCTACAAAATGCTCCTACATTTTCTCAATCCATATTGTATCACTGTCGCCCACAATTTCATGGTATGACTCATAACTTATCCCGTGATATTTGAGCAATTTTGAGCATCACCTTTATCGTTTATGATTTGATTTATTTGTATTGCATTCATTCCCCTTCAGAAAGTAAGTAGAATTGTATCCCACTTCTTTAACCATTGCTATCCAAGGTCAGGTCATATGAATGGAAAATTAAAGATGATCTCTTCTTTCATTCCTCCTTTCATATCCAAAATTGCACACTTTCAAACCCTATATAGCCATTTAGATCTCCACCAACAAACAGCTAATCCCAAAATTGACATTTAAGAACTTCATCTACACCAACCTAAGGTGCATGTATATTAACGACATGCACAATAGAGTATATACGAGTTTTGCTCTCATAATCTTATCGCTCTTCCTATATGTTTCAACTACATACTTTACTAGCCTATCATTTGTGGTAATAAAAACTTCTTGCCTACTCTAATACCAGGTCTTGTACACAAACGCCACAACTGACAAGAGTAAAACAAAAACATTAGAAGTCATCCTATCATCTAGCATATAGCAAAGATTCCTAATACGACGCCCAAATGCAGCCTTCCATCTTGCTAATTAACTGAAAAACAAGCAGATACTCGTGGAGATGGACACCACACCAAGGCTCAAAGTTTTGAAGAAGTTCGTCCCTGTTCCGATTTAAGTCCTTGGATTCAGTAATTCTAACGCTCTCAAAATCACAAAGAAACAAGAATATCCAATGCAATAAAGGAGGGTGTAAGCAAATCGCTGCAACATGCAAATCTTGTCTCTTATGTTCTTGTTGATCAATATCATTTTCTGCACCTATGAATCCGATTCCGATCCCTAACAATACTCCCAAATCAGAAACCTGGCACGACCGGCATCAAGATCCGACTAGTAAAATTGCTCGTCCCAATGCCAGATATAACTCCAATCAGCCAAAATAAGTGTCGAAACCCTACATTCAAGAAGATCCTCCAAACAAAAAGGATAATTGCTGCACTTTCTAATGAATTAAAAGATTAACAAACAAAAAAAAAGCTTCAAACTTTAGAAGCATACTAGCATAGACAACTTCTACAAAGGTGGCAAATTCCATCTCAGATATCGAACACGGGTGTTGGAAATTGAACACATATGTGACTACATTTTCATCTCCATACAGTATCCAAGCTTGTATTCACATATCCATTTGAATCCTCATACCTAACTTTTGGTATTCTACCTATAATTTTAGTAATTACCCACAACAGCACCTCATCATTTCAACTCAAAAACAATTAAAAGCCACTCTATCTCAAACTAATAATGCAAAAATTCAATCCCTAATTATACAATCAACATAACCAATGCCCAATTACCCACATACATAAAGATCCCATTTTTCTCCCTCCATTTCCACAACACCTCTAAAATAATTTAACCTAACCAAGATTTTTTTATTTAATATAAAAAAACCAAGTAATTGCAGCTCCATGTTTATTAAAATGGACCCAATTTCATAAATCATCCACACTATGTATATATATACAATATACCCAAAAACATAAAAATAAAAAAAAAAAGGAAAAACTTACAGATTTCCATTTGTTCTTCCATTTCTCGTTGCAAATTGGAGTAGAATGCAAGGAAGCAAATTGGGTTGATGATAGATTATGTGAATACCATGAAATTAATGAGGTGCGCCATCTGGGAATCACCTGCATTTTCTATTGCTATCATGTAAATAAATTTGACAAATACTAATTCTTAAGAAATTATTCAAAAAAAAAAAATCCTATTTTTACATGTAAAAATTGATGGAAAATCCTAAAATCAAGCAAAATTATTGCTTCTGTGAAGCCTTAATAGAATCTTTTTCAGAAAATATTGAATTCCGCCATTTTAGATTTTTGGGAGTTTGCATCGGTGTTGGGCTTTAACTGGGCCACTTTAGGTTTGGGTTAGCCCAGTGTTCGATCATTATTGGACTCCTCGCGTAACACAGCCCAATTTGATGTTAAAATTAGTTGCTTTTCATTGCCCTATCCTTCATGCGATTAAGGAAAAGTTCAGAAGAATAATCTTTTGGTTATTTATGGGAAGTCGTTTTATAATAAAGTAAACTATGCGAGATGTCTTTTCAAAATGATTTAATGTGACCGGTAATCTATTGAAGTGATTAATTTTTATTTAGTTTTCTTCGGCTTTTTTTACTGTCACTCTTTCTTGTCCACTCCATTTACTTAGCCAATTGTTCTTCTATATCGTTTTTCTTTTTAAGGTAAAAGCCCGTTTATAATTGAAGTTATTCAAGAATAGTTTTATAAATTGGATTTTGATGGAATTCTATCAATAGTTAGATCTTTTCTTAGGGTTGGGTTAATTAAGATTTTTTTTATGGAACAATGAAAATCATGTCCTTTGCTTTTTTTTTAGCTCATTGGTTGAATCAAATTTAATATTTACAAGTTCAAGTTATGAACAAATGGTATTTGATCAATTATATTGTGTTCTTTGTTCAAAGAAATTTATGTATTCCTTGTATTTTTTGCAAATGAGAATGACATAAGGTTAGAGCTTTTATTACTCGAAAGAGGATTGTTATCGTGTACCTTGTCAACTTTATTATATTAGAATTATAGATTAACTAGGTGAATTCCTTACAATGGCAGTTGTTGCTTAGTTGACCAAATATCCCTTTTACATTCACTCACGTCCAATTATGGCCAGTTGATCTTTTGTACAAGGATACATGTACTTCATCATCCGAGATTCACCAGCAAAGAAGCATATCCTTTCATATAAAAACAAAAACCTCAATCAAATAAAGAGGAAAAGAAGCAGTGATCAATTGCTGATGCAAACTCAAAATAAGATACTTATCTATTCCAAATGCGACTGCCATCGAAATGTCTCAAATAATTCCAAAGCACATGTACTATAAATAGGGGCATGTAACTCCGTAGAAAAGGAAGTCTTTCATAGAGAAAATATTTGAGAGCAAGTTTTAGAATCTTATACAAAAGTCTCACGCTCAAAAATATAAATTAATTAATCCTTATCTTTGGTGTGTAATAGTCAATAGATTATCGCAATATATAGGAAATAGTTTGAGTAAATGACAAGTGTCATAAACTAAGAAGAATCACCCAAAGATATCAATTGATAGTTTGGCATCTCTTCACGGCTCTATCATATCAAATAACAAATAATGTAAGCTAGATAACTAAATAAGCAAATAAAAGACGAATTATCAGTCGTTAATCAGATGACAATATTAGATAGATTAATTTATTTTCTTTTTTTGGCAATTAGAGGGAGTACATAACTCGTCTCATAGTATTACATGACATGCCCCCACGATGCAATGAAGTGATGAGGCACCACATAGAATACCAAAACTTTAATTTTGGTATTATTAGTGGCCCGCCATAAATAGTTGTTAAGATAAACGTGAATATAATTGGTTGCCCAATTGCATGATGACTTTTTGGATCTTTCGATTTCCTCCTTGTCACAATTAAATATTGTAAGTCATGTAACTCGGTTGGGGGCTTGGGGCAATATAAAGTACCACACAACCCAACATACAAAAGCATGAGAATAATGGCATATGTTTTGAACTATGGGTTGCCTCGACTATATATGAAAGTACCATAAAAAAATAAAGCGGTGATTTAGGAGCCTGCTTTCTTTTGGATTGAATAAACTCCGAACCGAACCGAATAAAATGAAAACGTGAGAGAAATTAAAAGGAACGAATCAATAAACCTGAACTGAATTTTCATTAATTCAGTCCAAAAGAAAAAGTGACTTGGAATATGTTAATGAATTGGTCCACGACAGAAACGATTTTAGACATGAGGCACAAATTTGACAAAAAAAATCAACAAAATTAAATTTTGGAGTCTAGATATGGACTTATGGAGCGCTTCGGTTTTGTATTTGTCCAATAAGGCAAGGCAAGGCAAGGAAAGGCAAGGAAACAAGCTAGTGTGTAGTGTCTTGGCCATCTAGAATTACAATTACACACTATAACTTTATTTTCCAATATGTTCTTCTGATTAAGACTCTTTGTGTAAGCCATTATCTTTCTAGATGATGGAATTTATACTTTGGTTTAATAAAGTACAAAGTTTTGTAGTTTTATTCTCTCAAACTCACTTTTCAACAAGGGAAAAAAATGGGAAACACTTTATTTACCTCAAAGGATGTACAGTTTATGTTGTCAATTAGCAATACTATATCGTAATTAGAGATATTTAAATGTCAAAAATTATGTGGAACACGGGTATATTTCATATTTATAAGATCACAATAGGTTATATATTTGTTGGACCAACGATAGTTTACATAACAATGCAAAATTAAGGGCTCGTTCGTTATCGTTTTTTGTTTCCAGTTTCCAGTTTTTTTGAAAATCAAAAACAAAAATATGGAAACCAGAAAAAGTAGTTTTCAGTTTTCTGTTGTCAGTTTTCAAAATTGGTATGACTAATTTGAAGTTTATTATACCCCTTATATCATATGACTTTTATATTCATAAAACCAAAAATTGAAAACTTACAGTGATGTCGAACGGGCCCTAAACTAACAACGGGTTTTAACTGACATTTCAATTTAATAAAAAAACAATTTATGTGTTTGAGAAATAACCATATCTTACAGTTATTCAAAGTATGTCTACTTGTAAACTAGCAGGTTATAACACTAACAGTAATAATTACAATTACTGTAAGAATATGCCTTGAATTGGTTAGAATCGGGCTATCTTCAATAGCGCGACTCGCACTGATGGGTCTCAGCTCGCGCCCAAATGCTGAGAACTGACCGCGACTCGCGGCCAGTACCGCACCTGGCGCGGGGCTGGCGACACGCGTTAGGCGATTCCGAATTTAAGTTTAACCGAGTTAAATGCCTATTTAACCTAATTTCGTTTATTCGACGAAGTGAGTTCATAACACATCTGTAATCTGTTTTTCCTCTAAGATCAATAAATCAGTTCTCTCTCTGTCCGTGGACGTAGCCAACAATCCGTTGGTGAACCACGTTAAATCTGTTGTGTGATTTCTCTTTAATTTGCATTCAATTATTTGTTCTTTCTCACGTCTGTCATAACAAATTGGTATCAAGAGCTTTGTGTTCGATCCGGATGAGAAAGATGTCTGGGATGAATGTGAAAATCGATAAATTCACTGGGAGAAACAGTTTCAGTCTGTGGCAGATCAAGATGCGGGCTTTACTGAAGCAACAAGGGTTGTGGGCACCGTTGGCAAAGAAGTCATCGAATTCAGAAACCGCTGAGATGGCCGTTCTGGAGGAGAAAGCACATTCAACGATTATGTTGTGTCTTTCTGACGACATAATTACTGAGGTTGCGGAGCAGGAAACCGCCGCCGGTCTGTGGTTGAAGTTGGAGAGTTTGTATATGACAAAATCTCTAACAAATAAGTTGCTTTTGAAGCAACGTCTGTTCAGCCTGCGTATGCAGGAAGGTATGTCTCTGAGGGACCATCTAGATAAATTGAATACTATCTTGCTAGATCTTCGTAATATTGATGTTAAAGTAGACGATGAGGATGCTGCTTTAATTCTGTTAGTATCTTTGCCTTTATCGTATGAGAATTTTATGGATTCTTTTATTGTTGGGAAAGATAGTCTGTCATTAGAAGAAGTGAGATCTGCTCTTCATACTAGAGAAGTCCGTCATCAGGCATCTGGTTCTAGTACAGAAAATCAGACATCTGGACTAGTTGTCACTGGGGGTAAGGGACATGGAAAATCTGGTAAAAAGAAATCGAACCATAAAAATTCGAATTCTAAGGGTCCTAAACCTAATGATGTCTGTAATTACTGTAAAGAAAAGGGGCATTGGAAAAATGAATGTCCTAAGAAAAAGAAGCAGCAGGACAAGAATGAAGGTTACGCTTACTGCGCGAAAACCGACGGTAATTCGAGGAAGATCTAGCCCTAGTTGTTAATAACCGATCACATTATAGGGATGTGTGGGTTCTTGATTACGGGGCATCGTATCATATTAGTCCCTGCAGGGAGTGGTTTTCAACTTATGAGCGAGATAGATGGGGTTGTGTTTCTATGGCTAACGGTCTTTTGCAAAGTAGTTGGAATAGGCTCTATCAGATTGAGGACTCATGATGGTACATTCTGTACCTTGAACGAAGTTTGGCATGTTCCACTGATGACAAAGAATCTGATATCTTTGAGTCTTCTTGACAGTAGAGGTTTCAGTTTTCAAGGTGAAGGTGGAGTAATGAATGTCTACAAGGGTTCGAAGGTAATACTGAAAGGTATTGAAAAGGGTACCTTATATTTTCTTCAAGGTTCTACTGTGACAGGTTCTGCTGCTGTTGCATCATCTGAGATTCCCAAGGAGGATATGACCAAGTTATTGCATAGGAGACCTGGACATATGGGTGAAAGGGGGATGCAAATTCTGTCAAAAAGGGATCTTCTGTGTGGGCACAAGGTGCAGGACTTAGAGTTCTGTGAGCATTGTGTGTTTGGGAAGCTTCATCGCAGCAAGTTTCCAAAGGCTGTGCATACTACAAAGGGCACACTTGATTATATTCACTCTGATTGTTGGGGTCCTTCCCGAGTTGAGTCTATTGGAGGTCACATGTACTTTGTATCGATGATCGATGATTATTCAAGGATGACTTGGGTAATTGTGGTGAAGCATAAAAGTGAGGCTTTCATGAACTTCAAGCAGTGGAAAGGCTTTGGTGGAAAATCAAGCTGGAAGGAAGATCAAAAGACTGCGAACTGATAATGGTCTGGAATTTTGTTGGTCTGAGTTTAATGAGTTCTGCAAGAATAAAGGGATTGCACGCCATCATACTGTCAGGAATACTCCACAACAGAACGGGGTAGCAGAAAGCATGAATCAGACGCTGTTGGAGAGAGCGAGGTGCATGCTCTCTAATGATGGGTTACCTAGAAGATTTTAGGCAGAAGCTGTAAGTACAGCTTGCTATCTGATCAACCGTGGACCTCACACTGGTATTGACTGTAAAACACCTTATGAGGTGTGGTCTGGTAAGCCTGCAGATTATTCTCTGTTGAGAGTCTTTGGTTCTACTGTTTATTATCATGTAAGTGAGGGTAAATTAGAACCTAGAGCTAAGAAGGGTGTATTTGTGGGTTTTGGGAGTGGAGTTAAGGGCTATAGAATCTGGTCACCTTCTGAGAGTCGAGTTATACTTAGTAGAAGTGTAATATTTGATGAAAATTCTATGCTTAACCCCACTGTGAAGTCTATGGTGGTGTCTGTTGGTAGTGATGTTGATAAGCAGGTGGAGCTGGAAGTCACTTATGATGGGAGTGAATTACAGCACCAAGATGGACAAGATCAATATGCTGCTACTGAATCTGAACCTTCTAGTCATCCATCTGCCTCATCTTAAGCACATCAAACTAGTATAGCACTTGATAGAGCTAGAAGAGTTGGTGTGGGACATCCTAGGAGGTATGGTTTTGAGGACATGGTTGCTTATGCACTGCAGGTTGCTGAGGAAGTGGAGGTAGATACTCATGAACCATCCACCTACAAAGAAGCTGTCTCAGGTAGTGAGTCTGCTCAATGGCTCGCTGCTATGGGAGATGAAATGGAGTCTCTGGATAAGAATCAGACTTGGGAGCTAGTCAAGCGTCCTAAGGAGAGAAAAATTGTCACCTGCAAATGGGTTTTCAAGAAGAAGGAAGGGACCTCACCTTCTGAAGGGGTCAAGTATAAAGCTCGGGTTGTTGCAAGAGGGTTCACTCAAAGGGAAGGGGTTGACTATAATGAGATTTTCTCACCAGTGGTCCGACACACTTCCATCAGGGTGCTACTAGCAATAGTTGCACATCAGGATCTTGAACTTGAGCAACTAGATGTGAAAACAGCTTTCCTACATGGGGAGTTGGAAGAAGAGATTTATATGACTCAGCCAGATGGGTTCCAAGTTCCTGACAAAGAAGACTATGTTTGCAAACTGAAGAAGTCCTTGTATGGGCTAAAGCAGTCTCCTAGGCAGTGGTATAAAAGGTTTGACAGCTATATGGTTGAGTTGGGTTACAACAGGAGTCTGTATGATTGTTGTGTGTATCACAACAAGCTGGATGATGGATCATTGATTTATTTGGTCCTGTATGTAGATGATATGCTTATAGCTGCAAAGTCCAAGTCTGATACTCAGAGGTTGAAGGGTCTTCTCAGTGCTGAGTTTGAGATGAAGGATTTGGGTGCTGCGAAGAAGATTTTGGGGATGGAGATTTATAGGGAAAGAGATCAGAGGAAGCTTTTCTTGTCTTAGAAAGGCTACATTCAGAAGATTTTGTCAAGGTTTGGCATGTCAACAGCTAAGCCTATAGATACTCCAAGTGCCTCCAATAATCATTTGTCTGTTGCTTTTGCACCCAAGTCTACTGAGGAGAAGGAGTACATGAGTAGGGTTCCCTATGCTAGTGCAGTAGGGAGTCTGATGTATGCTATGGTCTGCACTGGGCCGGATCTTGCACATGCAGTCAGTGTTGTTAGTAGGTTCATGGGTGATCCTGGTAAGGAGCATTGGCAGGCAGTCAAGAGGATTTTTCGTTACCTTCGAGGTACGTCTGATGTTGGTCTCATTTATGGGAATGATACTCAGTGTTTAGTTACTGGTTATTCCGATTCTGATTATGCTGGAGATGTAGACAGTAGAAGGTCTATGACTGGCTATGTATTTACTTTTGGTGGCTCTGTTGTTAGTTGGAAGGCAACTTTGCAAGCTACAGTTACTTTGTCTACTACTGAAGCAAAGTACATGACATTGACAGCAGCTGCTAAAGAGGGAATATGGTTAAAGGGGCTAGTCAGTGATCTTGGTTTGCATCACGATCAGGCCATTGTGTATTGTGACAGTTTGAGTGCAATATGTTTAGCCAAGGATCAAGTCCATCATGAGAGGACTAAGCACATTGATGTGAGATATCATTTTCTGAGGAGTGAGGAGAGGGTTAAGGTGAAGAAAGTAGGTACTGCTGATAATCCTGCTGATATGTTCACTAAACCTGTTCCACGGAGTAAGTTTCAACATTGTTTGAACTTGCTCAATGTTCGTGACCGTTAATTGCCCTTTTGGGGCAAGTCTGGGGCCTTTAGTGGCTAATCTGGTGTCCTTAAGGGATAAATCTGGTCTGATTGTCTTTCAGGGCAAATCTGGTTGCAGGGAGAATCTGTGCATTGTGTTCAGTGCATCTGTTTTCTGGTTATCTGGTTCTTTGTAAGAGGATTCAAGTCAAGGTGGAGATTTGTTAGAATATGCCTTGAATTGGTTAGAATCGGGCTATCTTCAATAGCGCGACTCGCGCTGATGGGTCTCAGCTCGCGCCCAAATGCCAAGAACTGACCGCGACTCGCGCCTGGCGCCGCGACTCGCGGTTAGCGCCGCGACTCGCGCCTGGCGACACGTGTTAGGCGATTCCGAATTTAAGTTTAGCCGAGTTAAATGTCTATTTAACCTAATTTCGTTTATTCGACGAAGTGAGTTCATAACACATCTGTAATCTGTTTTTCCTCTAAGATCAATAAATCAGTTCTCTCTCTGTCCGTGGACGTAGCCAATAATCCGTTGGTGAACCACGTTAAATCTGTTGTGTGATTTCTCTTTAATTTGCATTCAATTATTTGTTCTTTATCACGTCTGTCATAACAATTACAATACGGTCATTTTTAAATTGTGATCATAGTTTGAAAATTTGCTTGTGAGCCTACTAGTGTTCAGATTTTAGGTGTTGGAGAGGTCATTACTCATTTGTTCTTATATGATTCGCTCCTATTTATCCTAAAACCTTATAGGTTAATATTTTTTGTGGTTAAAGTAATACTTCATAATATAATTTGCCTACCCCAACAAAAAGAAAATCTGTGATAATATATGTTTGATGCCATGCCTCCAGGGCCATTTTTTAGATTCTTGTGACCCTTTTCTTATAACAAAATGAGGCCCCTATTATAAGTAGAAGGGTGACTTGAGAAACTTTGGAAAAGATGTATCAGTAATAGAAGAGAGAAAAATGAGTATTCATTGTAATTGAGAAGAATATCACTTTTTTTTTTTGGGCTTAACCTCAACTTACTCGTTATTGGCCAAAAAATATAACCCCTCTTGTAGACGCTTTATGTATAATTGTATATGCCAAAATCTGACGCTGCATGCCTCCACCACCTCCCTCCAAAAAAGGACAAGATAGGTAGTAGGTACTTTCGAACTATTTATTTGCTAGACGTTTACTTCCTTTCGCAGCAATGCAAAGCCTCAAAGGGTTTGGTTTCAATCCCTTCTAATCTAATACCCATTAAACCTCACAATGAGCAGGTAAAAGAATAAGGTATGAAAGGGTTATTGTCAATCAAGAAAAGGCTGAGAGAGTTATGATCGTCAATCAAGAAAATAAATTGAAACAGGTTTTGTCAATCAAGGATGAAAAACTCTCGTTGCACGTGTAATTGTGTAAAGACTAAAGAGTAAACTCGTGCTCCATCAGAAGCAGCCAAACAAAACCAGTGATAATGAATTTCTCCACAATATATTTCCAAAATAGACATACACATACATATTAACGCAACAATTGCGTATTCACGAACAATGCAACATTTGAGTTTCCACGCTTTTCAATGTACAAATTTTTAGGTACTTCTGATAACACATAAAACTACATGCTCCCAAGTCCCAAGCATAATCTTTTGTACATTTGTCACATATCTTATTACTCAAATGAGTAAATCGTAAAATGTGCAAAACATGTGAGAGGGAACACCTTAGATGCTCTTGGAAATAGTACTATGTAGGCTTTGCTTCCAATGTACTACTTTAACTATTACATTAGTCCTTTTTTTACGTATTTTGAAAGTTCACATTGAGACATCAGATAAGTCTAACAAGATCTCACATGATTATATTATACTTCCTCCATTTCTAAATACATGCAACATTTGCATAGTAACCACTATTCGTTTACCAAGTATCTCATATTCTTTCACAAATGTTTAAGAAAAAATATAGTCAAGTGTGGTCTAATTTAATTCATCTTTATGCATACTTTCGTAATATCAAAATATTAATAAGTTTGGCGTGTCCGAAACATGACATACAACCTAGCACGGAAGAAAGTACGACAAACATGACATTGCGCCTGTCAAGCATGGGTAATGCTTGGTGTGCATTTTTAGATAGGAAAATTATAAACGTGACATGATATTAGACATGAATTTCGACACAAAAAAGGATGATAAAATATGAACCTTAAACAGAAGCATGACATGGCCTAACTCGATATGGTGCGGTGTCATGTGCCCATGGGAATGCTATTAGCTACACAATATATATGAACGTACCCTAACTAGACCGTCTTGTATACTTGTAGCTTAATATGTGCCCGTGCCATGGGAACACATTAGACAAATTGAACCTAGTTATTTTTATTTCCATGAAAACACAGTAGAAAAAATCCCACATATGTATGAATTTTTTTCTTGAATAATGCTAAAATGGGTTTTAATTCCTGAAATGTGCCGAAGTTCAAATTAATTCCCTGGGTACCGTCCACGTAGGACGGCACGCGAGAATTTTGTTTTTTTAACAAAACCGCTACTCCAAGTAGCGGTTAATACCAATAATGTAAAGTTGACCGCTACTTCAAATAGCGGTTATATTATGTCCCTAAGACAAGTTATATGGCATGCATATAAACCGCTACTCAGAGTAGCGGTTTATTATGAAACGTAAAAAAAAAAATTGAAGGGGAAAGCACGCAGCCTAGCTGCGCTCCGCGTAGGAAGCCTGCGTGGCACGCTGCTAAGCCTGCGTGGCACGCATCCTTCCTGCGCGGAGCGCAGCCTAGCTGCGTGCTTTCCCCCTTTTTTTTTGCATGTGTTAAGTTGCCTAGTAAACCGCTACTCTGAGTAGCGGTTTTTCCTAGTAAACCGCTAACCCCAGTAGCGGTTTTACCTCATATACCGTTTTCAAATAACTTAAAGTTAACCGCTACTCTGAGTAGCGGTTTGCTTTGTCGAAAACAAAATTCTCGTGTGCCGTCCTACGTGGACGGTACCCAGGGAGGCAGGGAATTAATTTGAACTTCGGCACATTTCAGGAATTAAAACCCATTTTAGCATTATTCAAGGAAAAAATTCACATATGTATACACTTCATGTTTCAATCATAAGAAGATGAATTACATAATCTAGAAGATTTCATTTCCCTCAAACTTAATATTTTACAAATAATCTAAAGACGGGTAAATTTCTAACAGCGAGTTTGACATGCGTGAAGTATCATGCTTGAATATTCTTGTTAATCTTGTAACAGTAAGTAGAAGATGATTGATGATGATATTATGATATATATACACATAATCAATACTTCTTATTTAGTTTGAGAATCTAGATAATCAAAATATAAACAAGTTACTTTCCATATGAACTCGTCAAAAAATAAAAAAATATATAATGAAGACCATTCTAGTAAACAAGAATCACCAAAATTTTCTACAGCCTGTGTCCTTAGCTAATACACCCTGTCCAATATAACATTCCAAAAACATATAAAATTTCAAATAATTAAATTAATAAATCATACAATATATATTTTTTTCAAAAAAAAGTGCAAAAAAGTACGTTAGCTGGCTAGTTGTGTCTAACTTGTCTATATATTAATAACCTTATTCTACCCCGCAGAATGATTGTCGGACCATCAAAATATTAACCTCAAATATTAACATAATAACATTCAAAATCTCTCATATTTTTTCTTCTATATAACTCCTTTCTTTTCTGTTTTTTCATTGCACTCTTTCCTCTTATTATTTTATTTTCCCATAAAACCCTCTTGCTTTCTTTCTCTCCTCTACCAAAAGTTTTTTTCATCAAAGCTTTTGCAAAGGAAGAGAAAGGGACAAAAGTGTAATTTCACTTGTTAGTTGTTAAACGTGAGAAAATAGTAATGGGAAACTGTGGACTCAAGCCTTTGACAGCAGAAGGAGAAGAAGCTCCAGCACCGGAGCAAAAAACTACGGTGGAGGAGAGAGAAATTGAAGTGGATCAAAACAAGGTAATTGCTGCTGTTTATGATCATCAATCCAAGGCTCCATTATCTCTCGCTCAAATGTTGGAGGTCAATTATTGTTATTATTATTAATTACTTCATGTCTTGCTAAGTGTTTTTTTTTTTTGTTACTTTGAACTTTATATTAACGGTTCTGATATATGCGACCCTATGGCTTAACAATAAGCATTAGATATAAACCCTAGGACTTAACAAAATTACGTGTCAATCGATGATATATACTAATTCCTTTTTTTAAAGGTACTCATAAAGGAAAAGCCTTTAAATAATTTTCCTTTTCTTTTCTTAGGTTTTTGCAAAATGGAGTATAACATAAAAAGTAGTAAAAGCTAGAATTGTATGAAAAATTGTTTTTATATGTTTTAAAATGCAATATTTGACTATTTTAATTAGTCTAGAAGAAGCATCTTTAATCATTGGCATATTTACTTGTGTTAATAAATATTCGTAACTGTGAGTATAAATTGAAAATTGAAATGAATGCAAGATCCTAAATGATGTTATATGTATTTGCAAAAAATACAGTAAAAATTATAGAGTTTGTCCTTAAAAAGTCAATTATTGCATGAAATAAAATATGGAAGATATATGTTTTATCATTGTAAGAGCATAAATGCATTGTGTATTTGTGTTCACTAATCACTATTATGAAATTGAGAGAGTATGTTAGGGGAAGTTCCAAATTGTCAAGATTAATAATGGCGTGAGATCTTTTTTACTAAGGCCGCTCACATGTCTTTTTCATCATTGTAATTAGGCATATTAAGAAGCATGCTTGATCATTAACCATTATTACTTAGAAAAGATAATTTTTCGAACATTTCAAAATGATACTGCTATTTTGTACGGAATGACGATATTGATTGTTGCCTTTTGTCGATAATTTACTTTCCTAAATTATAGGATCTTTGAAATAATATATGGCCAAATATATACTCCTAGGCTCCTAGCTGGCTAGCTAGCTAGTACAATCTAGTACTCCCTCCGTCTTTTTTTAGTTGCTACATTTTACCATTTAGACATGTCTCTTTTTAGTTGTTACATTTGCCAAATATTTCTACTTTTAGTATGTGGTATCCACATATTATTTACCTTTATACCCTTATTTTTGTTTTCATCACACAAAAAGACAAATACTTTATGCTTTATTGCCCTACTTTTCAATGGTCCCCACATATTTCCTTGGTCTGTGTGCTAAAGTAAATGTAGCAACTAAAAAAAGACAGAGGGAGTAATAATTGGAATTATGTCATATGTAGATGTGACCATTTTAAAAAAAGGAATTTAATATTTATCAAGTGCATGGAAATTAAAAGGTTAAATTTAATATTAAGGGTTAAATAATTAAAATCAATTATTTTGAACTTTGTATTTGGGCTTTTGTTAGGTGACAAAGTCAAATTTGAATGGTGGTAGGATAAATATTGTGCTACACTATGCTCATTAAGTGAAATTTGTTTCGGACCGTAATAAAAAGAAAATTCAACCACAATATATATATCTTTGAGCTGATGTCTAGGATTTTTTTGATTAAGCATACTTTTTATGATCAAAAGTACAAAAATATGATATTTATTATTTTATTTAGTATTGCTGAAAAAGCAATGCTTATTTCAAAAATCAACTCAAATAAACGAAGTCCAAAATTGAAAATTTCGTAATCAATAAAATAATAGCCTGATCTACACAATTGACAAATGTTCTAGTCTTGTTCATTTTCGCATCAATTTATGACTTTATATACCTGTATGAGTTCACAATTTGGAGACGCAATTTGGGACATTCAATTCACTAACTTGACGTGTTGCCTTAGGTGGATAAATCACCCTATCATAGTATGACGATAAGATGGTATCCAAGATCATCACCATCACCTTGTAATCTAACTACTATATAGATTGCTTTGGGGGTTTATTCTCTTAGAGCATGTTCTCTTCGGCGTAAAACAACTGAATTGAACTGAATTAAATTACAACTAATTAATAGTAATGATAATAATTTAGAAACTGAACTGAACTGAACTGAAAATAAGTTGGGGAGAACAGACCCTTAATCTATATTCTCCTATTTCCAACTTGATTTTAGTTGTATGAACTTGTATCAACCTATATATCCTCCCTAATAACAAGAAATAATTAGTTGATCGATGGTTATGTTTCAATGTTCGTATCTTATAGACATAAAGTCGTGGAACTAAATCCTGCCAGATATACAATTTAGGGTCCCATTAACATATCGTCTACTTCCAATGAGTCTTATCTGTGTCTTGGCCTGGGTATACGCATGCAAGTTTTTGATCCCACATGGAAACTTCTCCTTGCCAAAACAAAATTTATACTATCAACGTATACCTCCTTTTATTTCTTTTTGTTATACATATTTGTTCTATTAACTTCCATTTTCTTTTTTAAGGACTTTTATATCAAACCATATTCGGACTTTTTAACATCTTCAAGGCTTATATGAACTTATGCTAATGAAGCAAGGGGAAGAGAGTCTTTGTTTTATATGGTTTCTTAATAAATCCTTTGAAGGCTACATACAAGATACATATCTTATTTGTAATTGTTGATTAGATGCAAGAAGTTACCTTCTTTAGAAGTTTGAAATATTTCACTAATGTAGTTTACAAAATACAAAAAAAGCGTAAAAGACTTTTTATTGATTACACAAAATATAATTTCTTGTAAAGGTTCTCATTTAGTTAAGGGTTATCCACCAAACAAACTCTTTTAATTATCATATCTTTGAGTGCTATGTAGTTTTATGTTAAAAAGACGGCCACTTAGATTAAATATAAACACCAACTCATACATTAGTGACAAATAAGTTGAGAGCACATCATATCATATTGTATATATATTTCATGCCTAATATATAATTGTCGTAAAGACCTCTTAATTGTTTTCTTGTCTACATAATTGGGCAATAATCCTTGGGAATCTTTTTTATCCTTCAGAATAACTTGAATGTTCAATTTGTAACGAGGAATCTTCTCCTTAAGTTCCCATTATACTCTGTTATTTTATAGTATATTTATAAATAATTGTGGTCCTTTTCTTTGACAGCTATTGTTTGGACCCATTTATTCAGTTTATGTGTCTTGCTTCTTTTTCTTATGTGGTCATACTTAGCTCATTTTGATTATGGATTGATTCTTGAGGCAAAAATCACCAAAATTTTGTCTAAGTTGTCTCCTGCCTATTCGCTCTCAAGTCTCACCCTTCCATCTTCCATTTTATCGCAACATTAGTTTGTCCTCTAAAGTGTATTTTTTCAAGTCAGAGATCACATTCATGGTTGTACATGAAGGCAACATGCATATTCTACCATCGCAGGTGGCATAATGAACTAAACACGAGTTATATCTACTTGTTAGTGGCATAAATGGTAGTAGTGGTTAATTTATTATAAATCATATAGATTCTGTAATGTAATTTAATACAAAATATGGATCTTCCTTTATTAATTTCCATTCCACCACTATATTAAAGTGGAATGGATAAGAATGAGATTTTTAGGAAATATATGGATATTTTGGGATGAAACTATTGACGAATGATATGAGATTTTCTTTTATAAATTTACGTTAGTAATGCATTCTTATTACCATCATTTATGACCATCTAAAGTTTAAAGTAATCATATTTACTTCAAAAAATGATAAAAAGAAATCTAGAAACTACTATATATTTTATGGTTTTTATATTTATAAACTTAATTTTCAAAAAGACTGAAAAATGAACAAAACGATAAGAAACACCATTATATTAACAATATGAATATGCTCGATAAACCATTGATAATGATGTGCTTAATATTATAAGAAAAGTCTCATAGTATACTATGGGTAGAAGAGTAATTCTAATACTGAAGGATCAAAAACAATGGGAGAAAGGCATATTATGATATTAAGGTGTTGAAGAGTATGGTGTAAGAAAGTTAAGTTCTACATTTGTTATCATAAGGGTATGACTTTAGCACCAAATGAGTTGTAAAATGCATGTTTATGCACAGGTTCTAAATCTGTCAATATCAAAAGAACGTAACATCTGGTAAGAGTTGAATGTGTATCAGTATAATACAATGTTGCGTTGTGTATAACTCGGTCATTATAACAGAATGTAATGTTGTGTTGTGCATCAATTATATTTGCCGGCCTTCTATATTACTAACTTCGGTTCCGAAAGATCTTCCCTATTTAATATTTTTTACTATTTACAAGTTTCACTGACTGTTGTTTATGACTTATACGTAAGAAAAAATATAGTCATGTGGGATCTTGTTAGATTCATCTCAATATGTATTTTATTAATATCCACTTTTTATAATTTTTTCAAATACACAATTAAAGATATTAGTGTCTATAGTTTTGCATTGACATGCGTGAAAAGTAAAAGAGGGAAGATCTTTAGGAACCGGAGGGAGTATCACATAAATGTGTTTACTTGGGACAGACCAAGTACATTTACAATGATTTTTTGAATAGAATGTTGTGTTGTGTTGTGTTGTGCATGCATGACATGATCTAACCTTGATCATAATTCATAACAATGTATAAATCTTTGTTTACAGGATGAAGGAAAGAAGCCAGAAGCTGAAGGAGCCGAGAAGCCAGCCGAGGCGGCGAAGCCCATAGAGCCGGTAAAGATTGAGGAAGTAGCCAATAAGGAAGTGGCTGTTGAGACAAAGAAAGAAGAAGCTCCAAAGCCAGTTGTTGAGCCGCCTAAGCCTGAGGCCTCGGCGCCAAAGCCAGCTGAGACTAAGCCGGCTGTTACCCCAGCCGTAGAGACTAAGCCGGCTGTTACACCAGCCGCTGTTCCGGTCACAGCTGAGAAGAAACCTGTGGCTAAGTGAAGATAATAACACCTAATGGTGATTCTAAGGATTGTTATTACAAAAAAAAAAAAAAGTGAGATAAACTACAAAGAAAAAGGGTAAAAAATAAGTTTATGATTGGGTAGGAATATTTTGTTAATCAAGAATTAGTTTATTTGGAATTTGTTAAATATTGATTTGTCCATTGCTTCTTTCTCTCATCGTGTTGTCTTTTTGGGGGAGATCGAACTCTTTCATGTATTTGCTATTTTTTTGTCTTTGATTTATCCTTTGTAAACATTTTGGGTATGTTGGATTGTTCAGACTTCAAATCGGTCTTATTATCATATTCTCTATCTTTATTTTAACTTTAATAGTCGTTTTACTCGATTATATAAGATTATATACTTCTATTGTTCGGTGTTCATGGGTGGTTAACCGTCCCGGAACGGCATTTCGGTTCGGTATCTGGAAATTCCGGTTTGTCATTTTCGTGAACCGTAACTGTAACCGTTCAAACCTAGGCGGTTAACCGGTTTTTCGGTACGGTTTTCGATTAACCATTAACCGTTACTCAACTTTAATAATTTATTTTACTTAATTTTTATATATTTTTTTAATGTTATATTTATATTAATTAATAATGTGCCAATAGGAATAAGATATAAAAAGTATCATACAAGTTCCAAAATGGCACTGAAGTAAACCAAAAGCATAAGAGCCAAATATACTATAAAAAAGCACAGAGCATTTGAAGGTAGATTATGTTGATATACTGTCATGCGAGGATGTTAGATGCAGCTTGCTAAAGATTCAACAACCTCATTTACACTTATTCGTTTATAAGTGATCAACAGAATAAGTAATGATTTTCTTGCAACTTGTGGGTCAGTAACAACTGAAAATAAAATACATTCACTAATAACTAATTAATCTAATTATTATAAAAAAAAACTGAAGATTGTTTAAATAAAATAAATTTATCCGGTTTTTCGGTTAACCGTTTTATAAAAAATCATAACCGTAACCGTACCGTTTAACCGTAATTTTTACCGGTTCGGTAACCGGACCGTTTAATCCCAAATTTTCCGGTTCGGTAATCGCCCATTTTGACCGATTTTTCGGTACGGTATTCCGGTTTCGGTTTTTTGTGAACACCCCTACTTAAAAGTACTTGATGACATAAACGTTTAGTGTATATATCATGAGATTCATAATGTATGAATATATAGAGACTAACTAAAGTATGTATATGTTGAGGATAACGTAGTTATCCTAGTTGATAGAATATCATATATGATGTTATTAACATCATATATGATATTCTATACTGTAGCATCCGAAAAATGAAATATGCGTAGAACTCGAGAGAAGTAAAGAAAATTGATATCGATCATGATAAAGAATTCTTCGAATCACAAAATATATCGTCTAAAAAAGTTTCCTAGGAGCATAATTTGAGAAGTAATATATTTTTTTTCAAGTATATTAACCATTAAATGATGCAACTTTATTTACAAAACTCAAAAGTCAAAAATGTGCAATGCACGATGATTAAAAACGTTATAATGATTAATGACCAGTACCAGTACCATTTCAACTCAAAATATATGTAAGTTGTAACTTGTGAGGCATGTTTAGGTGGTGGAGTAGTGGCATCGTTTCCCACCTCATATCCCTGATGTCTAGGTATCAAACCTCATGAGACTCATTTGAAGATTTCCCCTTATCTCCCCTCAAGTGAGTCCCCTTCATCTTACCTTTAAAAAAAATGTTCATAAAGTTGGACCAAGGCCTGATCTTACTAAGCATTGGAGTATTTCATACGTACGTTAATCCAAAATCTTTTATAAGGGTACATGAGTTGGGCCGCGCTAGCTATCTAGTTGGGCCGCGCTAGCTATCTAGTTGGGCGCACTATATTAAAATGAAGATCTTTTGGGCTAGCTACAACTATCGTGTCCCTGTTTAAATTCTGAAATTTGGGCTCTTGGCTCGTACAATTTATTTAAGTACAACATTTGTTTAAACAAAAAAAACTTAAGTGAATAATATAGAAGTATTAAATTTCATGAATTGGAATGGAAGAATTATTGAAAAAAGTCAGAAGTAATTGAATGAATTTAAAATTAAAAAGTCAACTTTAAAGATATACTTCCTCCGTTCTCTTCCAATTGCAACATTTGCATTTTCACACTTGCCGAGACGCAATTAAACATTAAAAATAACTTTAGTTATGTATTTGTAAAAATTATGCAAATGAGATATTAAAAAACTACACATTGAGACGAATCAAATAAGATATCATATGACTATGTTTACTCTTGTGTATATATAGATCATTATACACGGTCAAAGTGTGAATTGTGAATAGTAGAAAAGTAAAATTGTTGCAATTAAAAAAGAATGGAGGAAGTATTAGCGTCGCTAGCTTGCTGTTGTTGCATCGCGAGGGTCGTACAATTTATTCACTTTTTCGATCATCAAATTTTTTTGCCCAAAATTAGAAGACTGTATAGTGTATCATTGTATTCCAAACAGTACTTGGTATAATTGTAAGGTTTGTGTCTCACAACCTTAAGGTTGTGGGATTCAAACCCCACTAGAGGCACTTTGGGGGTGGGATTCCCTTACCTTCCTCCCTCACTTCCAAAGTTGGGTCGGTCAGTTTAACCTGTGCGAGGTTTTGATCCAGTAGGGCGCTTCTCCTTACCAATATAAAAAAAGAAAAATATTATATCATGTATGTCTCTATTCCCAAATTTTGTGCTACGTGGCGCTTTTCCTTAGAATGTTTAATTCCATGTAATCCACATACAATAAAAAAAATAGAAAATGCGTAGTATAAGATTCGACCCCGTGATCACAAACATATATACTAAAGTCTTAACCACTAAAATAAATAATACTTGATGTTATCATTTAAGCAAAATATTAATAAATGAAAGATATAATTACTCGAGGCGTAGCCCAGGCTTAAAGTCTAATTTTCGTTGTAGAAGTTGCAGATTTTGTACACAGCATACATAGGGAGAATTCTAAAGCTAGTATGTATTTAAAATTTCAAACAATTCAAATTAATTCATAATTAAAGAGCTTAATTGTTGTTAATGAGTATTAATGGGACTTTGATAATTAGAATGTGGGGACATAAATGATGGATTTGGATATGGGAGATACAAACAATATTATATATAGTTGAGATTAAAACTAGTTTCATGCAGTTTGTGATTACCAATTTATATGATGTAATATTTAATTATAATTCACCAACAATATCTAATCATACTTTTATTTTCATGAGGCTGGGAAAAGCAATATATAATACTTCTGTTAGCTAGCTAGCATGAAATAAATTTGTTATAAATTGGAGACATAGCTTGGTGGCAATATTATATAGTACGCCCTCCGTCCCATAATATAGTGCTTACTTCTTTTTTTGCACGGGAATTAAAGAGAGTGGAGGGAGTAGTAGGATCTCAAAAAAAAATTATTTAATAAAATACTTTTGTCTTGGAACTACTCCCTTAGTTTTGTTTTCCTTTAAAAAAAATCAAAAAACAATAAATGTTCCTTGGAATGGTGTAAAGTAATAAATAGATGCACACATTTTAAAAGAAAAAGTAAGGTATTTTGGAGAATTTGGGTAAAGATTGAGGATATTTTAGTCCAAATAAATTGATAAAAATAAAATAGGCACAACATTTTGGGACACCCAAAAAGGAATGTAAGCACTATATTATGGGACGGAGGGAGTAGTAAAAAGATTGGATCCCTTGAAAGTGAGAAATGGAACGACATATTTTTTTTCACTCTAACCCTAAATTCTCTCGCCTCCCTCTAAACATCTCTAAACCCTAAAAGCTTCAAGGCCCGAGGCCCCCAAGTGGCTCGCCGGTGGCCGGGCGGAGCGCCGCGTTGCTCCCCAGTCACCGGCGAGTCTGCACGTCCATAGGTCTTTTCTTTTTTGTCGAGTCTTCTTCTCCTCCCTCCCCTCGTCGGTCTTAGGTTTTCTCTCCCCATCCCCCACCTCTACTAGTGTCGCTCCACCGCCCCGCTGCAGCGTAGTTCCCCTAAATCCTAGTGGTATCGTTGGTCTCCCCCTAGTTTTGTCATAGTCGGCGAGCTAGTCGCCTAGTCGTGTGCTTGGGCTTCCCTCTCCCCCTCCCCTGTTTCGTGGTCGGTTAGAGTAGGTTTGGGCGTCCCCTCCCCCCTCCCCCGTGGTCTCTGGTTGGCTTCCCATCCCCCTCCCCCGGTTGTCGTTTAGGGCTTCCCCCTCCCCTCTCCCCCTAGTTACGTCGGGTACACTTGTAGGGCTTCCCCTCCCCCGTCCCCCCTTTTTGTTAGTGTTGTTGCGGTTCAAATTGTAGTGTTGTGTCGCTCAAAAATTGTAAGGCATCCCTTTCCCCCTCCCCGTTAGTGTTGCGTTCCCCCTTTCTTTTCCGACGGTGCGTCCTTCCTTCCCCCTTCCCTGTTAGTTTTAGTTATTTGTTTTTCGTTGGTTAGCTATGGGTTGTGTTATTATGGTTGTGTCGTTTGTTAACTTAACCTGCTTGATGATTTTGTTAATTGCTGGAGGTAGTCTTTGTCTGCAAAATGTTGGATCTGGTTTATGTGGTTGGTTAGGGTTTGCGTGGCAACCGATTTCATGGATGGGGTTTGTTTTATCCGATTTTGATAATCGGATGGTTCTTCGAGATCTAACATTGGTTAGATTTCAATCTCGCTTGGTAATGATTGTCTCAATCATTACCTTGACAAAACGATATCCGAGCGCGCTCCCAATTTGTCAATTGGGTTTATAGCGCGTCAACTCAATCGAGCTTCTCATCAAAAGAGAAGCCGGAAATACCCTTCCAAAAGGGTATTGTGTCACAAAGGCATGTGACTCTTCCAGGACCCTTGGTCGTAGAATCCCATGTGACAGAAGGTCACTGGGATTGGTCCTGTTGCGAGTTCCTAATCTCGCTGTTACTTTGGTACCCCGCTTGTGAAATCAGCCCTCTCCTCCCGCTCCCTTTGTCAGGTTTCTGGCGATCGTCATCCATCAGCAGCAGTTTTTCACTGCAACTCGCTATCATCACAGGCCTCCAGATCGAGCAGTTTTATCCTAGTTTACGTTATTTATGTTTTTGTTATGTAAGAGCGAGTATCGCTCAGTTTAGTTTCTTTGGTTGTATTAGCGTTAAGATGTACTTTCGGTTTTAATTAATGCACATTTTCCCGTTGTCAAAAAAAAAAAAAAATTATATAGTACTATATAGAATGTAAACTTAAAGGAGACGGTTTGGGGATTTTATAAGCTTACTATTCTTTCTTATATTTCCATTTTCCAACGAGATTTCATGAGATAGTTGATGAGTGTAGATGTAATAACGCTATTGTTTTGCTCTGGAAGGATGACTTGCTACTATATATTCTAGTTCTGTTAGCCACGTTTTTTATATAGACTTAAAATATTCGACTTGCTATTTTTGTTATAAATAGAAGTTGCAGCTTGGTTGTTGGATAATGACATACAATATATATTAGGTGTTAAAGGATTCAAAGTTGCTTACAAAGTTGCTTACAAAGTTATATTTAGATGCTAAATTGTAGATTTTTTATTTAAAAATTTGTTTCGCTTTTCCCCTCAAAAAAAAAGTACTACTTTATACCCCAAATTCCCCTCTTATGAGAATCGAACCCTATACTTCCTCATTCTCTTGCTAAATGCTTCGTAGATAAGGTGAAAGAATTAGCAAACGATATCATTTATACATATATCTTATGCTAAGTAATTTCCTTTCGTACGTAATATCTTATGGTGGAAGATGCATGAGCATCCAGTATCAAAAATTGATAGCAGATAGCCAAAGTATTTGTCTCCTCATCGCCATTAATCATCTCTGCTGCTCCTTTCAATTACCTAACATGGATGACAAGGACAATTTTTATTCTTTTAAGGCATAAATAAATTGCATGGATAACAAAAAGGGATAATTAAAAAGGAAAAATGAATTAATATCAATATTGACATATACTACATAAAACAACCATTTATATGTACCCACTTACTAATAGTGGGTAACTGTTTCAATTGATGGAATGTTTGGTGGAACCATTATGTACTAGTATAGTAGTAGGTCATATCTCTAATTAAAGACAGTACAGTACTAAGACAATAGCATGTTAAAAATTCAAATCATCATTCTATATTATGGTAGTGATTTTATATGTGTCGATGGGCATATATACCATAGGAATAATCAGATTCAATAATAATTTCTTAGTCAAAATACGTATGAAGTATTTAATTAATGTATATTTCGGAAGGAGGGAGTAATTTTCCATCTAGCTATGTTCTTAATTGACTCTCTTTATTTTAGAGTTTTATTCGTTGTCAAAAATAAATTACATCTACATCTTAACATGTGTACGTGGGGGCGCATTAGACAAACTGATTATAATATCCTGGCCTGTCATACTACTACATGTTAGTTATGGTTTATAACATTACAAACGAAGGGATCAGATAATTTTTTTAAAAAAAAATCGGTGAGCTTATATATGGTAAACTCGTAAGAAATTATCCAAGATAACGTTCATTTATGTTTAAAAAAACTAGTTGTTCTTGATGTCTAAGTTATTGTAGATTTTAGACTACAATGTTCTTTATATCACTAATTAAATTAACTAGTTTAGTTTGCCCACCTACAAAAGATGGGTAGCCGTTCCAAAAAAAAAATTTAACCAGTTTAGTTTATTTTCTTTCATACCTTGTGAGCTTTGCCAAACAAAACCTTCACTTGGAGTACTTAAACAACGGAGGGTACATTCTTGGTTCCTTCAATAATTTTGAGACCTTCTTTATCTGCTTCAACTGGTGGACAGCTTGATGGAATGCTCATTTGCTCTTTGCTCTTTGCCCACAAAAAACAGTAAAGTCCTCCAACTAGCAAAATGCCACCTAAAACACTGAATTTAAATTCAAACAAAAAAGTTTACTTAGCATCTAATAATCAATTAGTTAGCATAATCATTTTCATAAATTTCAGATTAGTTCTGACAAGAAAATCCATCAGTTGAATTGGACACATTCTTGGTGTATATATAAATATATACTCTTGCTATCTTGATGAGGTTCTTTTAAAAAATAACTTCTAATAAATGAAGGTAGTGGTCTAAGATAATTGACTCATTTACAAAAAAAACTATAGTGTTTGAAGCCACTAAATTTGGAAAGATAATGGATAAATTTACCTGCCCAAAGTGATGATCTCTCCAAGCACAAGTACAGAACATAACATGGTGAGGGCAAGTCCCAAAGGAGTCCATAGAGCTAGGAAAACTGGTCCCTTCTTTTCAATCACATATGCTTGTAAATAGTATGCCAATCCAGTCACTACTATTCCCTGATAACACACAAAATATCACACATAAAGCATGTGTTGGGGTCTAAATATAGACTTAGATCCATTGCGACTTAGCTTCATGAGTCATGACCATTGTAAAGCAACTAGGCCCAAGCGGAGGAAAGTGGAAGTAAATTAAAGCTTCTAAAGGACGGGGCGAATGCCTTTTATACCTACTTACTTCTCACTATATATATACTTCATTTGACACCAAAATAGAGGTACATTCATCTAACTAAACAAACACATAGATTTGGTAATTCTTTCCACTCTCTTGCTTTCTATTCTTTCACCATCTAACTTAAGATCGAGAGGGTTCACCCCAAAACCCCCGGGATATTCTTCTTGTTTTGCGGTGACGGCCCATTTGGAGATCTAACCCATCATTCATCATACTCACATCCAATTAGTAAAGTCTCACTTGCTAATTCCACTCACATTACTGTTTTTAATATAAACAACATGAATAAGGGTCTAATAATTCAAAATCATGGAACAATATTAGGTCAAAGTCTGGTATACGTATTCGATTTATGTCCTTCATTTTACTTGTTTCTGTGAAGAATATTAGACTTATCGCGAAACTATAACTATATATAATTATATACTAACAATCAATGTCGTGTTTTAAAAATTGTGACAAACTAAAGTCAATTACCTCAATTAAGTTGAAAAGAAGGAAGTAGTCATTAGGAAAAATAGGCAAAAATTAGTAGAGAAAACTAGAAAAGATTAGAAACATACACAATAAGCAACAGCTACTAGACGGATATTCCAACCAAGCATCCACTGAGAAGGACGTCGTTCCACAAGAATAGCTAGTGCAAATGATTGTATTGAACTGAAGAAGCAACTTAGTGCTGTGAACAGAAGTTTTGACGGGTACCCTTTCATTATTCGGGCCTATTTGCAAAAAAAAAAAAAAAGAAGCATCAAAATCATGGACATGCTAATAGAGTAACGTAGTTAGTGACTTTATTACAATCCACAAGATATTAATTAGAATAGTATTTGGCCCGGGCGTTGCCTCGGGTGGTACTTTTTCCTCAACTTGATATGCATTATATTTTTTCCCTTTCACATTAAAATATAATAAAGAAAACTCAACATTTAAAAGGTACATATATAATAATGTGGACATTTAAAGCATGATTAAAAGTTGGTTGAGATGGTAATTGTGCCATGTATAATAGCAAGATGTCATGGGTTCAAATCTTGTTGTAAGCCATTTTACTTTTGTTAGTTGACATAACATATGTACACATTGGACAATTCTAGTGAGTAAGAGAGGTGCCACGTGGCGTGTATACGTTGTCAGACACGCCTTTTAATATATTAGTATAGATAGAAGATAACTCGTGAGTCACCATTATTAAGTATCATCATTATAGTGGTGTACTGGTGAAGTGGTGCGTTAGGTTATACTTCCTCCGGTCTTTATTAGTTTACCCGTATTCCTTTTTGGGATGTCCCTTATTAGTTTACCCATTTCTTTTGTTTCTATTTTTGGAATGGGGTCACTAACTTTCCATCACACATACATCCAACTTTAATATAAAATAATAGTTTCTCTTTCTTTCAATGTCCCACAACATTATTTCTCCTAAAACTCTATGCAAAAGAAACGGGTAAACTAATAAAGCCCGGAGGGAGTATATAATATATGTACCCTATTGTAAGTTTGTAGCTACTTTGGGCCTTGGGGTGTGCATTTTGTTGGATGCATAGTCTTGAAAAAGTTTTACGCACGTTTATTTGTTGTTATAGCATGAAAAAAATAATCAGTGTCATGTCTTAATATTGGAGCATTCCTTTTTACATGACGTTGAATTCTATGTTTGTTGTGTACATGGTGTTGTTCCACATTGGAGAAAGAGGAGATAAAGTACCACGTTATAAATTATAAGAGTTATACATACTATTACCAATTGGTTTTAGTACGAAATAGCAGCAGGTGATAGCCTAGTGATGTTGGCATCACCTCCGATCCCAGAGATCCTGGGATCGAGTCTCACCCCTTGCAAGGAGGGATCCCCAATTCCCCCCTACTAATTGCAAGGGACTTCATATTACCTTATTAAAAAAAAAAATTAGTTTTAGTACGAAACCTCTTTTGGGCTTGTAAGTGGAACCAACTCTCGAAATGCGGTTTCCTCCATTTCCTGCCAGCTAAATAACTCAACATTCTTCCACTTCCTAAAAATTTTGGATCTTTTCACCAAGTACCCTTGAATTTTACAAAAATGCACACGGTGTCCTCACAGTTTGAAAATGCACAAGGTGGCTCTCAAGTTTTGAAAATTCATCAAAATACTCTTGATGGCAAGTAAACGACCGTTAACTAAATTAGTTATTAAGGCCAAATTAACCTAATTAATGTTAATTAATTCTAATTAATTAACTCTAGTTAAACCCTAGTTAATTAAATCCCCACTAGCCACCACTTTCTCCCTCCTCCCCCACCCCCACCCACCGAAAACCACCCCTCCCCACCCCCACCCACACCCACCGAAAATACCCCCTCCCCCCCCCCACCCTAGTTAATTAGGTTAGTTTTTTTGTTAGATGCTTTAGCATATTTAAAGGCTTGTGATGTACGTTACAATTTGGATTGAAAAAAGTACGTATGTTCTTTTTTCTCTCTCTCATCTCTATTATAATATCGACAACCCTTATTTTTAAAATAACCCATTTATTTATAAGTAAAACGTGATTTTTTCAGCTAATTTTGACTTATCTTAATTTATTGACATATTTTTTATAATTTATTGGAATTTATTTTAACCTATTATCTCTAATAAAATAGATTTGAATAAGTTAAACTAAACATTACTATAACTATAGTATGACTGATGACAGTAGTAACTAAAACATAACTTTATAATAGCTTACCTGCATAACAAGCCAAAGAGCCCAAAAAGTGTTACCACTTAGCAAGATAAAAACACCCTTAATCCAGGTGTGGCCAGAATGTACTCGATTATGAGGCTCTTGACTGACTGATGGGTGACCAAAGAGCAAGTGCGAGTGGCTAAACAATTTGATGGAAGGCCCCTTGTAAAGTGCAAGAGTTGTGGCACCTCCCAAGCATATCACTACGCCTATCAGCTTTGCTATTCCAGAGGCAGTCTTTAATTTCCATATCTCTAATCTGTAGGAACACATATACAAATTAATATAATTATTCGATATGTATGTACGGTGCTGAAAATTCTATGGTGGTCATAAATAAAGATGATCGATCGTGGAAAAAGATTTCCATAAGAACTAAGATGATGTAAAGTTGTTTTTGTTAGTCAAGTTTTCAGATTAATTGTGCGTACAGTCCCAATGATAAGGGGTACTTGGCCCGTGTCAAATCAATTGGCCAAAGTTACACGAGGGGTCTATATAAGTGACATACTACTAAGTAGTAAGTACTATTGTACTAACCAACCCATAGGCCATATAACAATTTTATGGCTTTTGTAATAGCTTTATCCTTTGATTTTTTTGTCTTGTAATATCCCACCTGAATCTCTCTTATTATTGTTCTTGGATTCCTTTACAGTATCATCATGACTATTGATGAGCTTCACCGGTCCCTTTCATTATTGCTCAATGGGTGAGTTAAAAAATCCGATTATGGTAAATATTTCACCCGCTTATTTTTAGTTGCAATAATTTGACTTTTGATTATGCCATTCATCGATCAATATCGAGAAGTAGCATGCATCTTTTTAACTATCTATTATTAAAAATTATAGAAGGATAATATCTTGATAATTAATATGCTTAACTATATAAATACAATAGCATATTGCATATCAACATTTGTATCTTAATATAAATAAGAAACTAATGGCGATTATAAAATATTAATAATGAAGAGTTAATAAAGAGAAGTGAAGGTTGTATAATTTTGGTGATATTATTTCTCTCGACCATCCATTCTTATTTTTCTACTTCATATTAAAAACACTTTCCTCTTCTATACTTGGGCGATGACTTGTGTGACTCCATGCCTTACCACAAGTATTTGTGTGTGGTAGTTATAGTGCTGAGAATGAACTGATGTATATGGATAAACATCTTGATTGAACACATCAAATCTCGTTTTCAAGGTAATGGTTAGCACCAACCCGACGATTCATAAAGTCCTTTTTTTTTTTACGGAACGATTCCTAAAGTCCTTATTGTCACTTTCATACGTACATATTGCACACTAGCCTAAATACCTAATTCTGAAGTTAAATGAAGTTAGTAAAAGGGTATATTAATTATTAAGTACATGATGAAGTTAATTCTTACATGATGAAGTTAATTCTTACCGATACTTAATTAATACGGGTGGATTTTCTTCGCTTTAATAAAGGAAAATTCAAGGCTAATCCGATCCAATTAGTATAAGCATAGTTCGATTCAACAAAATTCATGTGATTAGAATAATTTCAAATTAAGAATGTATGATCGAACATAATTTCCAACAATTAATTGACTTATGGGGCCTCAGAAATCCCATGAAATCCCAAATTATACGATGTGAGTTCCATAAAAAAATTTATCGGAATTTGATAATTATAATTATCCATTTCTACTTAATTAGGAGACACTTCCTCCATTTGGCTAGAAGTTGAAATTCTTATAAAATTTTACTTCTTCTGTTTAGCTGTTTATTTGTCAACCAAACACCTCATCCATTTTCCATTCCTAGGAACTTCTACTTCTTATATTTTTTTCATGCCAACCAAATAACCAATTTTTGTTTTTAAGATTTTACAATTGACTTAATTAAGACAATAATGAGTGAATAGGGTGATTTATTTACCATGATTAGAGACAATTCTTTGTAGTGCCCTAATTAAGCTTTTAGCTAATGTTTTGCAGAAGTTAAGGGCTCGTTCGTTATCATTTTTTATTTTCAATTTTTTTAAAAACCAAAAATAAAAATTTAAAAACCAGAAAAAGTAGTTTCCAGTTTTTTGTTCTCAGTTTTCAAAATTGACATGTTTAGTATAGCATGACTAATTTTAAGTTTATTATACTCCTTATATCATATGAATTTTACATTCATTAAACCAAATACTGAAAACTGACTGTAATGTCGAATGGGCCCTAAGATATTCCGTTAATCAATCTATAAATTCTTTTATATACGACCTTCAATTAATAGATATTTTACAATGTACTCCAACAAAAAGCTAGGATTCGACTGATTAGAATTCTTTGTCATCTGAAAAATAAAGGCTAGGAATTCTTTAGTACTACATCGGTTTTAAGATTGATGTTACACTTTGACTTTACACTATTCATAAACTCTACTTTGATTATAGTTTTCTACATATCTATAAGATTATATATTAGCACATAAGATGTTGCATTTGATTAAAGTTTCAAAATATCGATTCTTTTATATGTTTTTGATAAATAATTAGAAATATTATTGGTTAAAGTTATACATTGACAATGGTATAAATCAAAATAAAGCATCTATTTGATCAAAACAAAGGGAATATTACTCTAGTTTTTTTAAAAAAAACATGGCGGGTACCTAGTTGATATTCAACAAGAAGATCTAAAGGAGATTTTGATGTCTAGTGACTAGCTTTACAGAAAGTAGTACTAGGTACTATGGCAGCTTGTGTCCGAATTTTGGTAGAGAGAAGTATAGTAATCCCTCCATTTATACTTTTTTTTTTAAGGTGAAATGAAGGAGACTCACTCGAGGGGATAAGGGAAATCCTCAAATGAGTCTCATGAGGTTTGATCCCTAGACCTCAGGGATATGAGGTGGAAGCGATGCCACTACTCCGATCCACCACCTCAACCTCCTCCATTTATACTTACTTGCTACACTTTTTTTAAGAAAGCAAGCTATTAACTTTAACTGATTATTTTGATTTTCCTGAAAGTAAAAATATAGTCATGTATGGTTTTGCCGCTTTGTTAGATTCTTCTGAATATGTAAATTATATCAATTTTTTATAATTTTTACTTGAATGAAATAAGAGATATCAACGGTTAAAAACGTCTTGAAAATGTACAAAAGCAAATGTAGCAAGTAAATAAAGATGGAGGAATGCACACGTTAAATTAAATTAGGGTAATATATTTACTCATAACAACCATTACTAAAAGTATATATACTAAATGATAAAGTAGCAATTTTTAATAGTATAAGAAATACTTTTACTAGTATCTGAAAGTAGAAGCAAATCAGGTTTTGTTTAAAGGATCATAGTTACTAAATAAAGAAATATAGCAAATATAAAAAGGAATTCTTTATGAAAAAACATAACAAGTAAAAAAAAGGAGGAGATATATAGAAGAAAATAACAAATGTAATCATTGTATAATAGTTATCATTTTACCTATGACTCGTTGTAAATGGAGTACACATTATGGCTCCGTTTGGTTGGGTGTAAAACATTTTCGGCCAGAAATTATTTTGATGAAAACAATTTATAATGGAAAAACAATTCTAAAATTAGTTTTCCGTTGTTTGGTCTATGTTAGATTGAAAAATGATGAGTAGATTCAATAAAATGAAATTTTTATGAAGTTTTAGTGGTAAGTCGAAAATAAGAAAAATTAAGAGAAAATAGTTTTCCCTTCATTTTGAAGGGAAAATGGTTTTCCATCATTGGGAAATAATTTTACTCTAAGGGAAAATGGTATCATTTTACCTTTGACTCCTAACAACGTAAAAATAAGGAAAACGTTTTACGCCCTACCAAACGGAGCCTATATGAAAACAAACAAATATTGTCTGGTGTAGCTTGTAGCAAGCCTAGCGTCCTAGGGCTAAAGTCCCTTTCCAAAAAAAAAAAACTTAGAATTAAAGGAAGACAATAGTTCTTGTCCCTATTATAGTGTTTTATAAGATAACAAAGATATATCTCCTTCTTTCCATATGTGACTGATGAATATGAAACTGTGTTGGGAGGCCAAGCAATGAAAAATAAAACCCTAAACATTTACAGTCTCAATATTAGTGCGCCAAAGAAAACCCTTTTATCGCATATGATGAAAGAATATTTTGTATTTCTTACTAAATTCTCTCCACAATTAGTGATACTTTATGAGTCATGACATACTGAGCACAGGACACTTTCTTACAACACAATTTTAGTGATAATTGATGTTAGTTCTAATTAAGTTCTAACCACTGCTTTATGTAAGTATTCTCATCCCTCACTCACAAATAATAGGCTTGATCAGAATTTTTTAATTATTTTTAGTACGTAAATTCTATAAAATGATAAAATTCTAAGAAATCACTTCTAAAGATAAGGTAGAAAGCAACTTAACTTATAGTGTGAGTGTGTGACTTTGTTGAAGTTTTAATATCCCTCTGTCCCATAATATAGTGCTTGTTTTTCTCTCTTGAGGTCAAACTTTAAAATCTTTGACCAAATATTCTCATTAATATATGCTAAAAAAAACAAAAACATACTAATGTAGGATCTTATTAGGTTCACCTCAATGTATACTTTCATAATATCGGCTTTTTAGATTTTTTATTAATACGAAATTGAAGGTCAAAAGTATATCTTGGAGACTGTACAAAAAGGAAACAAACACTATATTATGAGACGGAGGGACTAGTAGAGAACACAATTCTCTTCATTTAGGATATATTTTAATTTGCAAATATTATTCTTTCTTATTCTGTAAAGCTCACAATATAAGGAAATTAAAGATAATATTTACAAAACTATCCTAAACCAAAGAGAATCGCATTCTCTATCAATTCAAGTTAATAAGTTTTCACTACAATAAGAACTGAACCTAACTTATTATTTAGGACAAAGGTACTAGTACTATTAGACTGTTAGCTAGCTAACAAGTGTTTTAGTTGGTTTGCTCCCTACTTTTGGTTGGAATCTTTATTAATAGACTCAATTATCTAATTATAAAAATATCCAACTACCACAAAAATAAATTTAAAAAGGATGTATTCTTATTCACTACGTAACTTAATTATTAGAACTTATCTGAACTTATTAGAACTTATTAAACTTATTTTATAAAGTTTTGAATCTTATTGAAACTTATCTAAACTTATTTATACTCAATAAAACATAATTGAGCTTATTCAATCTAAAATTAAATTTTGAAAAGGAAAAAAATGCACCCTACATATTAAAACATGAGTATATCATTGGATAGTTTCAAGTAGGGGTGTTCGCGCGCGGTTTGGGTTGGTGCGGTTTGGGATGTAACCCAACCCAAACCGCAAATATACGGTTTGACATTTTCCCAACCCAAACCGCACCGTAGTTTTGCCCAAACCAACCCAAACCGAACCGCGTAAAACGGTTTGGTGCGGTTTGGTTTGCGGTTTAACCATTTTTTCCTCCGCGACATTAATTTTGAAATCTAAGAGTAAAAAAAAAATTTGTTAAAAAATATAAAGAGTCCAAATAAATATGAAGTTGACTTCATAATTAAAGATAAGTAATAATTTATCAAAAGTGTCCAAGTTCTTTACCTCAAACTTCTTTTTTCAGTTGTATACTTGTATGCCACCTTGTCAAGTGTATTTAAAAAAAAAATCAAAATAGTTAATAAAAAATTAAAAAAAATCATATAAAATTGCGGTTTACGGTGCGGTTTCGGTTTACAAAAATTAAAACTCAACCCAAACCGCAGTTTGCGGTTTGCTTGAAATCATAACCCAAACCGCAATTTTGAAACCGCAAACCAACCCAAACCGCGAAAAAACGGTTTGGGTTGCGGTTTGGTGCGGTCCAGACCGCACTCTGAACAGCCCTAGTTTCAAGAGTACATGCTTCCACTTAACAAGAAAATTTCACTGGCCCGCTTCCTATCCAAAGCTAAAAGAAATGAACATGTTTTTTTAGAAGTTAAAAAATCTTGCTTATAAAAGGAGCTGATGAAAAGTAATGGATGAAGAGATATTATTTCCAAAGAGAAAATAGCGGGGTAACTACTGTAAGGAATGCAGTGCACTCTCATATAGGCCTCCATCATATTCTACTTTAATTTTAAACTTCATGCCTTACCACTTTCATTGATGATTGATTTGGAGCACCTGCTGCAAATGGCCAAGTGCCATTCTACATGATTCAGACAAGAAATTGAAGCAATCCAATTGACCAATTGTTACTTTCTTTGTCTTTTTAAAGATTGCCTCATCTTCTTATTTTGGTTTGTTTTTAAAAGGTTGCCTTATTTTCTTTTACTACCTCCGTCCCATATTAGTTGCTACATTTTGACCATTGGCACTATTTACGTCGTAACTTTGACTGTCTTTTAGTTTATATACATAAGAAAAAACATAGTCATGTGAGATCTTGTTTGATTCGTCCCAATTTGTATTTTTCAAATATATAATTTTTATAATTTTTTCATATATGTAACTCAAGTTATTGGCGTTTGAAGTTGCGTCTCATAAACTGTGAAAAAGCAAATATAGCAACTAAATTGGGACGGAGGGAGTAAGTAATAATTATGTAGTCCTTAGAATTCACCTTTAGGCCTATTTCCTACCTTACTTGCAAGATAACAAAAGTATCTACTCACTCAATAAAATTCTTGGTAAAAAAAAAGAGAGGGATATATATGAGACTTTTAATTGGAAATGGAGAGAGTATATTGTTGCTAGTGCCTAGTGCTCATTTGATCTTCCTCCATATCCAAAAGTGATATTAGTCACTCCAAAAATAACAAGAAAAAACGTATCAAAAGTCTTCTTTTGTCAAGAAAAAGGTTTTTTTTCCTGACAAACTTTGCTAACTTTAATTATTAATATCTTTTATTCCTCCCTCCATTCTATGAAGAATTACCCACTTCTACTTTGCACAGTTGTCAATGCACATTTTACAACATTAATGTCTTTAATTATATATTAGTAAGAATTATAAAAGTTTGATATTCTTGATGTACCCATTAAGACAATCAACCAAGACCTTATAACTATGTTTTTTCTAATATGTTGGAAAAGGTTGAGAAAATTCTCTTCACTTTTAAAATGTCTAGATTCAAAGTGGATAATTATTCATAGAGCGGAGGCAGAATAAAAATATATATTACTTAAAATTATAAAGAGTTGATATCTATAATATATATAATGATACTTATCCGAATAGTTTACAAAATAATACACAAGCACGCGCAAACACATATATTTCCTCTATTTTTTTTAGTTGCGACAAATGACTTTTTGATGAGTGTATTAAAATAATCAAATGTTGCAACTAAAAAAATAGAGGTAGTAATTCTATATATACACACTTAATTATACAGAGAGAAAGAGAGAGTTTGTGTTAAAATCTAGAGAGAACTGTTCTTAGGCAGAAGTGAGAACGAATTAGATTCACACCAAACAAACTTATATTAGAGCATAAAATTATTAGAGTCGCAACATATATCGAAAGCTTCTTATATTTGTGAAGGATACATATTCAACTTTTTTAGAAACTGATACGCTTTTTTTAGTGAAAAAAAGAAGATCATATTATGTTCAAAAATAAACTAATTAAGTTATCCTTCACATTTTTAGAAACCTTCTCATTTGACGGTAATTCTATATAAATTAATATTATACAAATAGTGTAAATGTCGAGGTATTGCAACTATTGTAATGAAAGACACAAAATATGTCTCAAATACAACCTAAACTCCAATTTGGATTTTTGTTATAAATAATCATCATTAGAAGCACTCGTACTTCCTAAATAAAAGGAATGCGTAGGTTTCTTGAGATTGGCGTCTTTAACGAAACACAGGTTAATCCAAAATCATATATTACCATACACTAACAGAATTTATATGGACTGACAGTTGTGGTATAGTACAAAAAAAAGCTAGTATTGCACTATAGTAATTTAACTTGGTGAAATAGTATACATCTAGTAATTTCAGATGAGGGGGTAACGAAGAGTATGATCATTTGACTAAATTTTGTTAGCTATTTGTCCCATAAGTGTAATGGCGCATTTTCACAACTTCACTGTGGGTATATGGCTCACGATCTTTATATTTCTAACTTGGTTATGTTCCTTTTTTCGTGGAATAAAGTGATATGTCAAATTTATGAAAGTCCGGTCGTCTAATCTGATTTGGTACGTAAACAATTTTAGTCTAAAAAACTTTAACCAAATTGTAAGCTCATTTATATGAAAAAAAAAACATATTAATTTGAGATCATGTTAGTTTCGCCTCAACTTTTATTTTCTTGTTCGAAATTCTAATTTTCATAATTTGACTTATTATAATTAATCACATTTTGTTCATGATTTTACATAAATTAAAAGGTTTAGTCTGATATGGTCAAGATTTTTTTCTTCTGTGCTGATTGAGAAGTGATTTGATTCAACTTCAACAACAATGAAAAAAAAAGCTAAATTCAAAATGAACACCACAAATTATGGCTCCGGTGCATGCATCCAACCGTAACACCACAAAATCAGTTTCAAAGTGAACATAACCTTAACTAACTAAATTCTGCTAAATAGAGTTGCTCATGCTAATAATAGATCGACATGATAATTATTAAGTACCTGAAAAGAACAGCAAGGAAAAAAGTAATGACTGGAAGACAGTTGGTTGTAGCAGCACCCATCGTTGCTGAGGTATAGGTTAAGCCGATGCCATACAAATCTAAACTCAACGTTATTCTGCAACATTAAGAAAATTGATGTGTTGATCAGTTCATATCAATACCAGTATATTACTCATATATATAGGTCAATACTCGTCATTAATTATATTTTATTTTATCAAGGTACAAGGAAAAGTCATTACACTAATCTACTAGTATGTACTAGTAGTCTAGTACTAATATATGCTACGTGACCTTATAGAATTATATAACAAAAAAGAGGTTATGTTGTATATTGCTTCAAAACTTACCCAAACAAAGACATCGCGAATATCTGCCAAAACGTCTTGAATGAGAGCGGTGGTATTTTATTCCTATATTACAACAGATAATAGTAAAATCAATAATGACATCAAATTATTTCGATATTGAAATTATTAAGTAGTATTTGTCCAAGTAATAACCTTGATTTTTTCGGATCAAACCTCACTATAGCTAGTAACACTTTAAAAAGTTGGTATTCTTTCTCCCTTCCCTTCGTGTCAAATTTAAAGGTAATGACTTGTAGAAGGTGCTAAACTAATAGAGTTTTTCTCATTTTAAACTAGGAGAAATCCCTTATATAGACGAAGATATAAAGACAACTAGGGGTGAAAGTTCGGTATACGGTTTGGATTAGGGCCTAATCCAATCCGATCCGGACAAAATTTGGATTTTAATTTTTCAATCCGAATCCAAACCAATTAGAGTTTGAATCCGATCCAATCCAATCCAATCCGAATTTTCATACTCTAGATTGGATCCGATCCGAAAATCCGATTTTTTAAAACTTAGTTTTTCGATGAAATAAATTAAGCACAACATCAGCCTAGTAGATTTAGGAAATGAGGCATTAAGTGATGTTAGGGTTTTAGGGAAAGGGTTGAAGTGCTACGCCTATTGGGGTATGGACTAGACTTATTTTTTATAAAAAAATTCAGTTAAGCACTTAAGCGCAATCCAGATACATAATACAAGGCATATTACTATTTGGTTATATTGGATTTTTGGATCCAATTACCCTCAATACGATCCGATCCGAAAATCCAATTTGCCAAAAAATTTCAACCCGAATCCAATCCGAACACAGTTCGAATCCGATCCGGATTACTAATTCGGATTGGATTGGATTTTGGATTTTATCCGAATAACTTTCACCCCTAAAGACAACCCCAACTATACGCGTGGTGAAACGACTTCTAAGAACCCTAATGATAGGATTCAGATCCGTGATAAAAGGTACGTAGGACATATGAACATGCATATATATATATATATATATATATATATATATGAGAAAATGTATGCGACATACCTCTCGAGAAAGATGGCAATAGGGGCAAGAAAGATGGTGGCAAGGGCTTGTCTATAGAAAGTGAAGATGAAATTATTCATGCCAACGTTGAAAGCAGCCTTAGAGAGCAAGAACATACCAGTATATAGGGTTTGTATGAAAAACACAACAAGAATTGGTTTACTAAGTGCCATTTTTTGTTTCAATATTGGTGATTGATCAGATAAAAAATTTCAATATATGAAGGAGTTTGTATTTTCTAATGCTTGAATAACACTTATGTAAGCGTTGTTGGTATGCTTTTATACATATATATTGTGTGTGATGAGAGATTGAGAGTGATGTGACAAGAGTGGTTAATCAAAATAAAGAGAAAGAAGAAAAATATCTTTGGCATGTGGACCAGAAAAAAGGTTATTGTAGTGCTGTCTCGGTTGGTTTAAGCAGTGAAATATATGGGGGGTGATTATATTGAACCATAGGCCAACAACAAGATATGATTCCTCTTTGTTTCATTTCCTTTTTCTTAAAAAGAAGGCATTTTATTATCTATGTATTAGTATTATAGTATACTTCATCTTGTAATTTACTTTACCTTTTATTGTCTTTGATATTGTATTATATAAAAAGGAAAAGGAAATGTGCTCGTATGTCAACTTGGAAAAGGTCGAGGCACTAAAAAGAATATGACAAAATCATTACTACTCCTTGCTTATTTATTCATATAGTACTAGGAGAGTGTCGTATAATGAACCAACACTTTATCATATCATTTTTCTATGCATTATCATGCCGAATTTGGCATCTGTACTTTCTTAATTAATGAGGTGAAATTAGGCATAAACTAAATTGATCATAACTCTAATTTTACAGGCAACTAAATTGTTATGAAAGATGGCCGGCTTATTGTACAACGAAGATAAAATTGGACGCTTGATTAATTAGGTTAGATTGCGTAAATTTCCTTGGGGAGATCTCCGTTGAGCATAGTATATATAGTTGCAAGACATTAATCCTAATTAATAGTATTAGGAGTCCTATTGAGACGTGACTTTATAAAATAATATTTTAAACCTATCTATAGAGTTGTATTCTGTATCAGATATATATCCATAAAATAAGTTTTTGATATCATGAGATAACATATAATCGGCATAATACAAAATCCAATATTAACAAATAAAGGTGGTTAACATGAATAATAAAAGCATACAATAGACAAAATTAGTCTAAATTAAAGCCATAAGTTGGGATCTATTTGAAATGTTGAACTTGTTCATTTTATATATATCTAGCTAGTGGCGCTCTTCCTAATCTATGACATCCTAATTTTGAATGAAATGTAAAAATCTTTATATGTGGAAATGATTGGTAGTAGGACAATCACTCATTCACTGTGTCTGTATCCCTTCATCCTTAGTAACACAATTGAATTTTCACCCCCACTAAAAATCCCTCTATTAAAGATAATAATATGTATAATATAAACCCTCCCATCTCTAGATATATAAAACATTGGTAAATCCATCTACTAATAATAATAGTGCGTCATTTCACCCATTTTTACTTCATTCTATAGGTAATCGAAGAAGGATAATTGTTGGTTATCTTTAAGGTTCTTTGACCCTTGCGAGAAACATGGAAATAAAGTCCAAAAAATGCAATGTTTTTTTTTATGAAATTTTCTGTTTCTATCTAACGAAGTAAGGAAAGAACAGATGAGTGTGTTTTAGAGATTGCTGAAGTTGTGACCGTAAGACTCGAGTTCAAAGGGGTCCGTCTCTAATCCATGGGAATGTAAGCTCTCTATATGGAAAAAACATATTAACTTGAGATCATGTTAAGTTCGTTTCATCTTTTTCTTTTTCAAAATTCTTATTTTCATAACTAGTAGTAGAAAAGGGCTCTTGAGATGCACCAATTGCGGCGCTAAAAAGCGTTGCAAGTACTTTTACCGAGCACTTTTTTTAAAAATAATTTTTGCGCATGCGCATGTCCTATATATACGACACAATTAGCCAATTAGGCGGGGTGTTTCCTAAGTGCTCCAATTTTCTTAATTCTTTAATTGTTTCCAACACAAATTCATTGTGCTCAGCTATCTAAATGCCTCAAGAAACCATTTTTCTAGTAATGAATTTATTTAGATTAGAAAATCGACCGTTTGTAGAGAGACAATAGTGAGAGAAGCTTTCAAATTGGTAGATAAAATCTCTGCTTCACGATCATTGTTCACCATTAATTGTGATAGATATGCTGAAAATAATTGAAATTATATATGTACTTGTTGGGGTTGTCATGTACGTTGTGAAAGATAGTTTTCGTAAATCACGTGTCCTAGGGGTATTTAAGTCAATTCATGTGGCCCTAAACCCTTAGCGTGAACCAAATTCATACAATAAATTATTGTAATATAAAATATGAAATATATCATCAGTTTCTAAATAAATGCAACATTTATCCTATTTATATTTGACCGCAATTTTTTCAAACATATAAAAAACAAAATTTTATTATGTAAAATGTGGTTCGGTTAGTGTCAATGTATATCATCATAATGTCAACTTTTATAAAAAAATTTCTAATGGAGTAAACAATTAGATACGTTCATGGTCAAAGTTTTGTGTTAGCAAACATGAAGATTAATTACTTCACTAATTTAGAAAGTAAGTACATAATAGATTGAGGTCATTGACCATACATGATATATAGTAAACCGTTCAAGGCTTGAACAAATTCCCGATAAAATTATACTCCCTCTTATTCAAATTATAAGGCATTTTAGCTTGGAAAAAATTATTTCAAAATATAAGGCAATCTACAGCATCAATGTAAAATTAAATGCAATTTTATACTATATATTAAGATAAGATTATAGATTATTACTTTATATTAGCAACACAATATTTAATGTCAATTCTTATTACCTCGGTAAATCTAACTAAAACTAACTAAATTCATAATATAAAGTGATTTTTATATATGTCTTATAATTTGAAATGGAGGAAGTCCATCACTAATACTTTATAATTAAGATAGTCGATTACCGTAAAATAACTATAGTGGAAATCAATAAATTGTTACTTGATCGACATGCTATGTAAGAGTATACAATGAGGTCGTCTGATCAAGAGATCACGTCAAGTCTACTTGAGGCCCTCTCTCAAAGAAAGAAACAACAAAAAACAAAGATAAACTAGCTTAGTTGGTAAAATCTTAAATACCTCAGACCTAATACACAACTCAACTATATTATTGTTTATTTCTTCGAGATAACTATGTTATCGTTATTTCCACTCTCTATATGCATATTTTTGAGAAAGCTCTAGTGTGGTGTCTCATTGTTGGAGTCCAAGATGGATTCCAATAAGCGTACCAAAGTAATTTCATAGGTCGGAATATCAAAGTAAATGTAAGTTATAATCAAAACAAAGTTAAGTTGATACCAAAATAATAGATTTGATACCAATACCAAAAGTGACACTTACTTAAGACTAAAGTATATTTTGATGCCTAATTTGATTCTTGACCGACTTTCAAACAGCTGGTTAGATCTACTTTGGTACATTTTTTAATAATTTAGAAGAAATCCTCTGAACTGCCCACAGAGGGCCCCCACCCAGAGAATATATATATAAAAAGGTAATTGCACGTAGAAATTGTGCGTCAATCAAAGAACAACGGCCTTCAGGATTGTACTTCACTTTGTTTCGCTGTTGTTCTTTTCAAATTTCAAGTCAAAAGTACTCGTAAATTTCATGCTTTATTTGTTCGGTAAACTCCCCACTAAGTCACTAACCGCTAATTTAGAGAAACAAACACTAATTTAAGTCTCCTAGTCCAATGTAGCATATATTTTACAAAGCAATTTCATGAATATTCTGACATGATTATGCATATTAAGTATATTTTTGGTGATCTGAATCTGTTTGATAAAGCAGCCAGGGTTGAAAAAACTTATATGCTCACTATTAAAGTAATATTGTATGTAAAAGGATAGAAGGGATTTTTCATAGTCTTAGGTCTGTATTATAAACCATATATATATTGAATGTCAGGGTTAACCTAATGAGGTTAACACAATTATTCTCCACACTTGTACATGCCTACATGGTATCACAGCTTAGGTTAAATTAAATTTTTTTTTCCTTCTCCATGTTTCCTTCCTTTGGTCTGCCGTCCTCCACCATGGACACCGCCCCCGCCACGCCGTCTTCCGCTGCCGCTGCTTCGTCCTTCACGTCGCAGCCCACGCGTGGTCTCCTTCCTTCGGCTACTGCTGCTGTCTCCTCTTCGGTGCAGCACACTCATGGCTTTGCTTCATCAGCGAACAATCTTGGTTCTCTCGCGTACGCTGCTGGCCCGACCATGCCACAGCCCACGCTGCCCGCCACTCTCTACGGCGTGCCACCAAGCTCCAGCCTCTTTGCGTCAGGCTCGACCGATCGAGTTTCTCCACGAACTCCGCCTGGTTTTCGTCCATCAACCACATCGATTGTCGTTCCTTCGACCTCTTCTTCTGTGCAGCCTTCGAGTTTTGCTCTCCCGCAATTATCGGCTCCGAATCTTACAAATTTGGTAACCATCACTCTTTCTTTTCCTGAAGATTATTTATTATGGAAAACGCAGATTACTTGTTTGCTTCTTTCCCATCAATTACTTGGTATGGTTAAAGGCACTGTTTCAATTCCTCCTGATGCAGATTGGGCGGGTTGTCCTGACACTCGTCGTTCTACTACTGGTTATGCTGTTTTTCTTGGGAAGAACTTGATTTCCTGGCGTTCGAAAAAGCAACCTACTGTTTCTAAATCCTCCACTGAAGCTGAATATCGGGCAGTTGCATACACTGCTGCAGAAACTATTTGGCTCCGACAACTTCTTACTGATCTTGGCTATTTTCTTCGACGACCTGTGATATTGTATTGTGATAATGTCTCTGCTACTTATCTCACTGCTAATCCAGTTCATCATGATCGAAGCAAACATATTGATGTTGATTACCATTTTGTTCGTGAACTGGTTGCCAAGGGAGGACTTATTGTTCGAGATGTTCCTACTCAGTCTCAAGTTGCTGATATTTTTACTAAAGGCCTTTCTACTTACCTGTTTACTAAAAATTGTTCCAATCTATCCGTTGTTTCCACCCGTAAAGATTGAGGGGGTGTATTAGAGTAATATTGTATGTAAAAGGATAGAAGGGACTTTTCATAGTCTTAGGTCTGTATTATAAACCCTATATATATTGAATGCCAGAGTTAACCTAATGAGGTTAACACAATTATTCTCCACACTTGTACACTCACAACTTACTGTAGTTAAATGAGTTCACGGCATTTATACCTTTTTCCTTTAGTCTTTTTTAAAGAATGGTCTTGTTTAACCTTGCATTGCCATTAAACGTGACCTAAATCTGGCTAAACACACTTTTCATGCATGCAGCTTGGAAGGTTTTATTTTGGTTCCTACATCTAGATGTAACGATGTGATGGTTTCTTTTATTCTTTCCGTCCGGAAAAAATGGTTGTGTTTTGAGTATGCTATTTTAGTTAGTCATTTGGAAAGTAAAACTTGTGTATAATAAAGCTCAATATGGAAGATGTACTCTTCCATCCGTGACCTTTTAGGGAGCGTTTGGTTCATATGATTCTGGTATGAGGTATGAGTTTAGAATGAGCAAAACCCATATATACCTAATGTGTGTTTAATAAATTGATAGATTTAAAACCCATACCTCAAACCCATAAGGTATAGGGTTTAGAAACCCAAGGGGGGAGGTGGGTATGGCTCATACCAATACCTCTAGGTATTAATAGGGATGTCAGTGGGTAATGGACCCTACCCGAATCCGTGGATCCAGATCCGTTTTTAGCGGATCTGGATCCTCAAATTTTGGACCCTACGGATCCGGGTAAGATATGGATCCTAGTTTTTAAAAACGGGTCTGGACCGAGTCCTAAATTATTATCCGGACCCGTTTACCTGTTTTTTAAAAAGTTATTTTATAATATATAATTAAAAGGGTAAAACTTAATGTTATTTATGCTTGAATTTGTTATATTATGGTTGAATGCTTGTTTACTTCAACATCGACAAATGAAGATGCTAAATGGCGTTGTTTTGTTCTTTAAAATCTTTAATTATTGTGAAAATTAGGGTCATTTGAAAAAAAATAGGTTAGGATTCGTTTTGGATCCGTAGGTACTGGATCCTCAAATTTATTACCCAGCGGATCCGGGTCGGATCTGGATCCAAGCTTGAAAACGGACCTGGATCTGGATCCTGAAGGTACCTATCCAGATCCTACCCGTTGACATCCCTAGGTATTAAATAGAAGATAAAACTTCATTCCCAAATAAAACCAAACAAAGAAACACACAGTATTAGGTATCGACGTTCCAAACCTATACCACCTTGGTTTCATTATATTCCTGATTCCAAACCCATACCACTATATATATATGAACCAAATCCCCATCAATGCTAAATGCTATATACATTATGAATTAGTCTAAAGTTTCACAAGCCAAAAAGAAGAAAGGTGCCAAATAAATTGAGAGATTACTTTATGACAAGTATGTAGCAACTTAAAATATCAGCTGAAATAATACAATAGGCTCGTGAAAATATGAGGAAAAACACGAGATACTGAATAAAACCCGACTCATCTTATAAACTCCACCGGTAAACAACTTGAGTAATGAGTACCTGACCTTATTTTTGGCAGGGGGCAAGGGCGAATTAATTACTTCTTCCATTTTTTTATAGATGCTACATAGAGAAAGTGGAAAGTTTTTAAGAAAATGTAGACAGAGAAAGTGGGGAACCACCAACTTTTTAATAGTATTTTAAAATCTTTATGGTGAAAAAGGATCTATTTATGGTATGTAGTATCTATTATGACATTTCCATTTAAGGAAAATATAGCATATTTATAAAAAAACGAAGGAAGTATAAGATAGGTTGATGGAGGCTTGACCCTTCTTAATTTGGAAAAATAAAATGCCAAATGCAATTTAAAGCATGACATCTATACTAATATATTAAAAGACGTTCCTAAACAAGGAACGGTGCCACGTGGCGCTCTCTCTAAGGTCATTTTACCCCATGTAATCCACATACAACAAAAAAAATTAGAAATTGCATAGTGTAGGGTTCGATCCCGTGACTTCAAGTTTATATAATAAAGTTTTAACCACTAGACCAAGTGATATTTAGTGTTATCATTTCAAAGTATAGTATTTTCCTTACCCGAGGCATAGCCCGGGCCTAATAACTAATTCCAACAAACATAGTGGGAAAGTGAGCGCGATTAGATGCAATACTGGATAGATGGTGCGTGCAAGGTTCGAATCCAAAATCCTACTTATATCAAGATGGTGCATGCATTATATTTACGGTTTTTTCACCTGATACCCCCGAGTTTTCAAAAAATTCACGTGGTACCCTCCATGTTTTCAAAATTCACCAGGTACCCCTAAGTTTAAAACTAATTCACGTGGTACCCTCAAATACCCTTAATGACTAACGGCGTTAACCGCCGTTAGTCATTAACCCTAATTTCCTATTTTAAACACTAATTAACCCCATAATGCTAACCCTAATCCTAATCCTAATCCTAACCCTAACCCTAACCCTAAACCCTAACCCTAACCCTAACCCACCACCCCACCACCCGCTCCCCCACCCTCCCACCACCCCCGGCCCACTCCCCCCCACCCTAGCAGCCTCCCCCTCCCCCACCCCGCGCAGCCCCTCCCTCACCCCCGTGTCGCCCCCCCCCCCCCCGGTTCGGTTCAAGATTCCCCACCTCGCGCCGCCCCCCCCCCACCCGGTCGATTCGGTAGTCCCCACCCCCCTCCCTCACCATCGCGCCCCCACCCCGCGCCCACAAGCACCACCCCCTTCCATTTTCGCACGCCACCCCCCACCCGCCGCCCGTGTCACCCGCAACCACCGTATTTTCTTCTTCCCTCTCGTTTTTTCGCAATCTCGGTACTTTGTGTTTCACGCAATTTGGAGGAGGGTGGTGCTACGGGGGTGGGAGAGGGGTGCGAAAATGGAAGCGGGGTGGTGTTGTGGGGCGCGGGGGTTACGGAGAAGGGTTAGGGAGTTGTTTCGAAATCGAGGGGGGGCGATGGTGGGGGAGGGTGGGGAACCGTGGGTTTGGGTGCCGCGGCGGCACGGGGGCGGGGAGGGGGGCTGGGGTGGGGGGGAGGGGGGGGGGCTGGGGTGGAGGAGGCTGCGAGGGTGGTGGGAGGGGTGGGGGAGGGGTGATTAGGGTTAGGTTTAGGGTTTAGGGTTAGGATTAGGGTAAGGGTTAGGATTAGGGTTAGAATTATAGGTTAATAAGGGTTCAAAGCAGAAAATTAGGGTTAATGACTAACGGCGGTTAACGCCGTTAGTCATTAAGGGTATTTGAGGGTACCACGTGAATTAGTTTTAAACTTAAGGGTACCTGGTGAATTTTGAAAACATGGAGGGTACCACGTGAATTTTTTGAAAACTCTGGGGTATCGGTGAAAAACCGTTATATTTATTATTCTAATTCTTCCTATTCCCTTTTTCTTCTTTTTTAATGGTTTATTTTTTTCTTTTTATTTTTCATATTTTTTGCTTCGTATTTTCCTTAATTTGAAAAGTCATTTTCCTTTATTTGTTATTATTTTCTTTTGCTTCACTTATTATCTTTAAAGAGCAACTAATTTATGTCCAATTGTAATTATTTTGTTTCTCAAAATACCTTCCTAACATTTCTAAAATATTGGTGCATCACCAATACAGATGTTATGTTCCTTTTTATGTTGTTGTAGTGAATTAAGAAAATAATTTTGTGCTTGATTTCCATTAGGAACTTCCTTCATTATGCACCATTATTAATCACTGAAATTTACACACATAAAACTCCAAAACCATGTTAATTAAATAATTTTTGTTTGTCATCATCAAAATCATTTGGACCAATATATATATATATATATATATATATATATATATATATATATATATATATATATATATATATATATATATATATATATAGGGGTGCGATCTGCTGAAAACAACTCTTAATCTGAAAACTGAAAACGGAGTAACTTTTAACACTTTTGGGGCAACTTTATAGCTTTTAAGCTAAGGGTAACTTTTTCCAGTTTTAGGGTAACTTTTTCCAGTTTTAGGGTAACTTTATTATATTAAGAATAACTTTATATATTTAAAGGGCAACTTTATATATTATAAGAGGAACTTTTACCACTTTTAGGGTAACTTTATTATGTTAAGATTAACTTTCATTTTTTAAGGATAACTTTGAGTATTATAAGAGTAACTTTGAGTTTTCTTATTTTTTCTCCACCTTCTTCTTCAACCTTCATCTTCTTCCCTTTTCTATTTCTCTGAACTTTCATAAAAATGCGAAAATCTAATCAGTTCGAATTGCAGCTCCATAACTTAGCAAATCGCTAAAATAAAATCAATCATCGTCATCAGCAACACTGAGCTAAAATTAGCACCATAAAGTTCCTCTAATCAACATCTGTGCTATAATATGAAGTTTCCTTGAACTTATCAGACAACATTTTGTTTCAATTTTCATCATTCAAAATCGGGATTTTCTAAAGCAAAATTGGCGCCGAAAACAAGAGATTGGAGACATTTGATGTTGTTATCGACTTCTTTCCTCCAATTTGGTTGGTTTTATTCTCTCTTCTTGTTTCGCCATTTTCGCAGCTGTTTGAAGCTCATGTAACTCAGAGATAAGATAGAGAAAGATAAATGTTGAGCTTCTCGCTTCTGTTGCTATGGTGCTGGTTTTCGTTTTCGCCATAGGTTTGTTCAACCCACAAGTTTATTCACGAATTTCTTCAACCCACAAGTTTTCTAGGGTTCGAATTCAAGAATTAGAAGACATGAATTCTAGGAAATGGTAGATTTTGCCTTTAAATTATGCAGACCTGCCATGAATTTGCTCAAGTTCCTAGAAATTTAATGGTGAGAGGAGAGAGAAAATGGAGATTTTCCATTGTTGTATGATGAATTTGTGGTCAGAAGAGAGAATGCGAATGACAAAAGTTGGGGTCTTCGAAGAGAGAGAATGGGGTCATAGTCGTGGAGGATAGTAATGGCCCATACTCGTGGACTTGATCCCAGCGTCAGATCTAATTAATGTCATTCAATGGTCCAGATCTTCTGTTTTCAGTTTTCAACTTTATGTATATATATATATATATATATATATATATATATATATATATTGGGGTGGGATCCCGCTGGAAACAACTCTTAATCTGAAAACTGAAAACAAATGATCTAGACCGTCCATCTGTAAGCCGACGAATGATATTATATGCTGATAATGAATGGTGAGGATTTTGAAAATTCATTCTTTCTCTTCCTCCTCTCCCACATGAAAATCTCTCTCTTCATCCTCTCTCACTGGTGTTTTTCTCTCTCATCCTACTTTCTCTGAAGCCCAATTCTCTCATACTCTACTGCTTCTCTCTCATCACTAGCGTTCTATCAATTGATCGTAGCTAATTCTATCACTTTCAATGGTTGTTCGCTGCTTCTATGATCTGAAATTTTGGAATGATTTCGTTTGTTTTTTCATGTTTTTGTTCATATTAATTTCGAAGTTCAATTACTCATTCTTTGACTTGCGAATCGCTAGATTCAGATCAATTTTAGCTTAATTTTGCTCTAGTTATTTGAAAATTATATGTGTTTCGAGTTTTTAGGCTTAATTTCTTGAATTAGGTCACATTTGGATTTTTTTTTTGGCATATAAAGAGAATCGATTCGCAAAATGGCTGGAAAGAAATGAAAGATGATGTCGATTTTGAACTATTAGTTGCAGTGATTTTTGTGATTTCTAAAAAATTAGGGTTTATATTAGGAATTGTGTGCATGTGTCTGTGTTGTTCATTTATGAATCTGTTGAGTTTGTTAGGGTTTAATTTATTTGTAATTATGTGTTGATTTTTGTGATTTTGTTGATTTTGCATGTTTATGGTGTTGTTGCTTTCTCTGATGTAAAACTGGTGACCTTTCCTTGCAATTTTAATTTTCAAAATCATTCGTTTCATGTGATTTGTCTAGTTTTATGCTTGTGGCGTCCTCTTTGTTATTTTTATATTGTTCATTATGGTGTAGCATAATTTGTGTTTTATTAGTTTTCCAAGTATTATTATTAGTTGTTGTTTTAAAGCTATTTATTACCCCCTCTCTCTCTCTAACATATCTTTGGCGAATTTCGGCATACAACCTATTAGCTCACTTGGTAGAGCATCTATACTAATATATTAAAAGCTATTTTCCTCATGTTTAGAGTCAATTTTTCTATCCACTTATCATTTTCTAGCTTATTTTGCTTAATTTAGAGTAATTGAGTTTTTTTGTAGCTTATTTGAGAATATTAGTTATTTTGGCTATTTATATAGGGTTTGGTAATGCTTATTTGTGTTTGATATTGTAGGATCCACCTTAGAGGTCTCCATACCACACACCAAGCATAGAGTGGAGCAATTTTGCCAAAATAAGAGCTTTTGGAAGGATTTGTGCATAAGGGTCATATTCAAATGGTCATAACTTTCAGCACACAAAATATTTTTCAGTGATTCAAGTTTGAGATGAAAGTTTGGCTCAATAGCTTTCCAACAAGTGGTCACAAGTCCAATTCCGATAAAACACGAAAGAGATATGGCTGTTTAAAGTTGGGTGCGTCTGCCAGAACGGAGCGCCCGCTCCGTATTGTCTAGCGCGCCCGCGCCAGAGGCCCAGAAACCTTCTGCCTGCGTGAAATTGTATGGAGAGCCCGCTCCAAACTATATGGAGCGCCCGCTCCAAACTATATGGAGCGCCCGCGCCACTTGACCTGTGCGGAAATCCCTGTTTTTCGACCCGTTTAATGATGTAATGTTAAAATCTTTTAAAATGATGGATCCCTAACTTTTAAAAGGGGAGAAAGGAGAGTTAGCCTCCATAAGCTTAGTTATAGGTTTTAGTTAGGGTTTTTAGAGAGAGAAACTCTCATCTTCTAGAGAGAGAAGTGAGAGAAACTTGTTGAAAGCTTGGATTTTGAAGAATCTAAGAAGGAAACTTGAAGATTTGGAGACTCCTTGCAACTTTAATGAGAATTTCTTACTCTCTCTCATGTTTTGTTGCTTTATCTATTTATTTTCATGTCATTTTCACTCTATTTACTTGTTCATCCTAGATTAGTGTTTGATTTCATGTTTTTAGTTTGTTATTTAGTTCATTTAATAATTTATTATGATTTGTGAGTAGTTATTTTGCTTGGGAGGGGATGAAGCCATTAATGATATCATGAGCCTTTGGGTCATATTTGGGGTTATTTTGGAAAATGAAATCAAATGAGCAATAGGGGTTTTATTGTTGGTTTTTGTGATTGACCTCCATGGAAACTTAATTATTAGTCACTTCAATGAAGGATTGAAAGATGAAATTGAAGAGTTGACTCCCTAGTTGTTCACTTAACTAAAATTGCATGAAAATAGGGGTTTTAGTTAAGGGATATATTTAGTCATCTTGTTATTCATGATCTTGAGTTGGGGGTTTGTTGCATGAAAATAGGACATAATCTCTAATTTGAGTAACCCTCTTTAGCTTGAAAGAGTAATTAGGGATTTGTTAGATGATCCCTTTGATTCATTCTCTTTATACTACCCCCTTATTTGCCTAATTGATTTCATGATTGAAATATTTGGTAAATTCCCCTACCCTAGTTCCTTTTATTTAATAGTTTTTAGTTGATAATTGACAAATCTCTTAACTATATATCTTAGCCTAGCTTATTATAATTAACATTTTCGGTGATTACCCTTAGTCCTTGTGGAAGAATGACCCTTGCTTGCCATTATACTTAGGTTAGTGGTTAGTTAGGTAGTTTGATTTAGGGGTTTTGTCCAACGACGCAAAATTTCTAATGTCAGTGGCGCTCTCCCTAAAGGAGTTTTACTCCATGTAATCCACAACAATAAAAAAATTAGAAATTGCGTAGCATAGGGTTTGATCCCGGGACCTCAAGAACATATACTAAAGTCTTAACCACTAGGCCAAATAATAACATTTAGTGTTATCATCTTAAAGTATAATATTAATAAATGAAATTTTTTCTTACCCGGGGCGTAGCCCGGGCCTAATAACTAGTTGTGTAATACACAACGATGTAGGTTCGAATCCTGCATAGGTTTAACTATAATCCAAGTGGATGCCTTTTATGTTGATGGAATTTTATAACATTCGATCTTAATGGAGTAAAACATGCATAAATGCGATGTACCCCGTGTTTATATTAATTCTGAATGTACTTTGAAGCTCCATTAAATTAAAGCACATATGCAAGCTCAAATTGGAGGTGGCAAAAGAAATCCCTAGAACACTATGTTTACAAATGCTCAAAAATTTCAACACAGCAAGTCAGCAACAAGGTTCTAGTAAGCAGAATATAGGGCTTGTTGAGATATATTGTCATGCACCTACGGTGCGTTTGTTCAACTAGAATTATCTAAATTGAATTTTATACAACTTTTTTGGATCTGATTATATTTTTCATTTCATTTTCTATGTAAACATGATCTTATGTAACATAATCAACCCTTATAAGACTTGATTAACCTGAAATTTAATTCCATGAAGGTGAAGGGAATGCACCCTATATATCCGATCCTTTTGTTAAAATTTGAATCTTGTGAGCTCGACACGTAGTTTATGGAATAAATTGGAGAAAGTTAACAAATAAAAATAATTAAAATGATTGTAAACTTAATAGCTCGAAATTTTCCTCCTACCTAATGTGTAAGTTTTTTAAGGGTCTCTTTTAATGAACTATTATTCTAGTATACGTGTATAACAGTATGAGTTAGTCTACAATGTGGGACATTGTCTCATTGCGGGTTGGCTTTGGTGACGAAGAGCCATTACAAGAGCTCCTTTCTACGACCAAAAATTTTATCATACACCCGGGTATACCGTGAGCATGGTACACTCAAGGCTATTTTTGCTCATTGCTCATTTGAAATCATCCAAATGAGCAAAATGTACTAAAAAAAGAGAGTTTTAAATGAACAAATGAGTAAAAATTAGTCTTGGGGTGTACCATGCATGCATATGGTACACCCGGATATATGATTAATGAACTCTTCTACGACAGGCTCCTGACGGGATCGGTCTATCTCCTTTTGATTATTGAGAAACTCTTATAGATTACGGAGTATCTAAAAAGACTTGATATCTAGACTTACGCAATTTCTTAAATATTCTCAAAAGTTGGTCTGACAATAGAAATTGGAAAAGGTAAAAAATAACAGGGAAGTTGTGTTGCTTTTGAGCATAATGTTCCAACTGTTTCTTTTGATTTAAAGTCTATTGTTTCCACTTTATTTTCAGTCATTAAAAATAAGTTCAGATAAATTAATACTAGCACTTATAAGATTTACTAAGTTAAGATAAGTAAAAATTAAGTTTGACACACTTACAAATAAGTTCTGTTAGAATGACATTGTTGGAAAGTTTTGATAGTTGGTCCAAACTTAGAAAGGATTTTGTATTGTCTCGTATTCGTAGTGTCCGTTGGACAATGTTTTGTCCAACTTTGTATAGTGGGATTCTCCAATTGATGTTTCTACAAAATATGAGATTATAGACAAACTCTTGCGCGCTGCCATCATTCTTAGTTGCAAGTGCGCTGGCCGGCTTGGTTCAGCACGCGTGTGTGATCGTTCTAGGAACCCAATTGCGTTCAGTTTCGATCCCACTCCATCTAGGGTTCGGTTCTAATCCCACTCAATCTATTTGAGTGCGCCGGTTCGAGGAGGTTATGTTAACAAAAGAGTCGGTGCGTGATAATATCACAACGTCTCGAATTTTAGATAAGCAAAAATAAATTGAAAAGAATGGACCCTTCTTCTTCCTCCATTCCTATTTGTTTTTCATCATCTATAATAAATAAAGCTAAAAAATATTTATTCCTCTCATGCGTGGATATTAAGTTTTAACTTATTCCTTTACTAGTTGTCTTACATTTCTCTCTCTAATGGGAATATTCTAATTTATAATATGGAAGTTCTTTATCTATATTATAACTGTTAGGGAAATTAGAAATATAACAAGGGTCACAAGATGAACAATCTTCTAGGCGTGGATCACTTTCCCAAAAGTAATATTCCGACCCTAATTGTAAAGCACGGGTTCACGGAATTCACCTTCGAGATACAAAGAAGAAAACAATAGTGGTCACGCTTACTATGAACACTATTCAATGAAAATGAGTTTGTGAGATTTTGTAGAGATGAAGAATATCTGATTTTTGATCTTTAGGATTTGTATGCAAAAGAGAGAAGTTATTTTCTCAACACCTTCATCTTATGAGAGACCTCATATATATAACAATACTATACTGTTTCAGAAAATCCGAAACGATACATTGACAAACCGTCAAACTACGCGAGATAACGCAAAGAACACCCAAGTCAGGAGCCTCGTCGCGAGTCGCGAGCTCAAGCACGTCGCGAGGGGCGACACTGGTCGCGAGTCGCGACCAGTTCTCTGCCTTCCCAGTACCTGCTGCTCCACCGTCGCAAAGTGCGACCATAGTCTCGCGAGGTGCGAGCACTATAGTGTCCTCTTAACCCTTCGCATGATGAGTACAAAATACGACTCACACATATAGCATGTTATTATATATGTTATTTAAGTTACGACACCATATCCGAGCAACTTAAATCAACACACCATGAATTAATCTAACCTTATACTCTAAATCTCCAACAATCCTCCCCTATTTAGAGTATACAAAATAGTTATTTCACAAAACATCATCATAACAAAACAACCTTATGCATAAATGAAAGTGTACAAAGACTTGAACTTTCACTTAGTATAATACACATTCCAAGCATTCGTATCCAAATGGTGTCGATAAACGATTGAACCATTAGCAACACATAATGAAAACTTGAAGATATTATACACACTAGATTAACTACTCATTTCCAATATATACTTGACACTAATTAGCCATATGTCCATATCAATTCATAAGTGCATCAAAGCTATGCCTCACTAGCTCCTTGAAGCGGCCAAACTTCGCACTTACATAGGTAGATCTCTTAGAAAAGCATGCTCCTGTGACAAAGCACAATGTCAAGAGACCTATTAAGATTAAACAACCTCTTAAACCATCACAGATTTAAAGAACTTTACCTTGGATGATTATATAAGTTCTTTCAATCATCAAATAAGGAAATTAATCTTATTGAACTCAAGACCCAACGTCTTATTGGGCGTTAAGTTAAGATTCCCTCACTCGTGATTACCAATAGGCACCAATCCTAAACCGATTGCCATCCTCTTTACCGTATCTCTAGCTAGCGCCTTGGTGAAACAATCTGCTAGATTATACGTAGTTCTCACATAGTCAACAGTGATAGAACTATCTTTGATAAGTCCTTGGACATAACTATGTCTCACACCAATGTGCCTTGACTTACCATTATACACTTGACTATAAGCTCTTGCCAATGCTGCATCACTATCACAATGTATAGCAATAGGTGATATTGGTTTTGGCAACAAAGGTATCTCAAACATGAGATTCCTTAACCACTCGGCTTCTTTGCTTGCCGATGACAGAGCTATAAACTCCGATGTCATTGAAGAATCTGCAATGCAAGTTTGTTTCTTGGAAGCCCAAGATATCGCACCTCCCCCAAGGAGGAATACCCATCCACTTGTGGAGGAATGATCTTCTCTATTAGAGATCCAACTTGCATCCGAATACCCTTCTAAAACCGAAGGATATCCACTATAGGACAAACCATAGTCCATGGTTTTCCTCAAATATTTTAACACTCGACGAATAGCTTGCCAATGTTCCATACTAGGATTACTAGTATACCTACTCAATTTCCCTACCGCAAACGCGATATCCGGCCTAGTACTCGTCATAGCATACATCAAACAACCTATAACCCTCGCATACTCAAGTTGAGACACGGCATTGCCATCATTTGGCAACAATTTTTCACTTGGGTCCATAGGAGTTGAAACAAGAGAGCAATCACTAACATTAAACTTCTTGAGCACTTTCTCGATATAATGAGATTGTGACAAGATCAATTTTCCATTGTCTCTCTTAATTCTTATACCTAAGATGACATCCGCCTCCCCCAAATCTTTCATGGAGAATTGTGAAGATAGAAAAGATTTTGTCCACTCAACTTGGGACAAATCAGTTCCAAATATCAACATGTCATCTACATATAGACAAATCATGACACCATTGCCGTTGTCATCAAATTTGCTATAAACACACTTGTCTGAATTATTTAATTTGAAACCATTAGACAACACAACCTCATCAAACTTTTGATGCCATTGCTTAGGTGCTTGTTTTAGCCCATACAAAGATTTAATCAACTTGCATATATACTTTATGCTCTTGACCTTTCACGACAAACCCTTCCGGTTGTCGCATGTAAACCTCTTCCTCTAGTTCTCCATTCAAGAACGCCGTCTTGACATCCATTTGATGGATCACAAGCTTATGAATAGCCGCAAGAGCTATTAATAACCTTATAGTGGAGATTCTAGCAACGGGTGCATATGTATCGAAATAGTCAATGCCCGGTTTTTTGTGAAAAACCTTGAGCCACTAAACGGGCTTTGAACTTATCAATAGTTCCATCTACTTTCATTTTCTTTTTGAAAATCCATTTACACCCAATTGGTTTACACTTAGGAGGTAAATCAGCTAGAACCCAAGTGTTATTTCCCATGATGGAATCCATCTCATCATCAATTGCCTCTTTCCAAAAAGCGGCATCTTGAGACCTCATAGCCTCATTAAATGTTAAAGGATCTTCTTCCACATTAAATATATATGGAAACTTAGTCACTATGGAACTCCTTGATCCTTCAACCAAATATACATGAAAGTCCGGGCCGAAAGATTTCTCTTTTCTCGCCCTTTTACTTCTCCTAGGTTGTGATGATGTTGATGCAACATTCTCATCAAGAGTTTGTTCATCAACTTCTTGATCAATGTTAGTTTGATCAAGACCAATTCCTTGATCAATGTTAATTTGAGCAATTGCTTGAATATTGGTATTGGGAGTAATATCCTTTGGTCTAGGAATTGATGAATATCTATTTTCATCAAAAATTGCATCTCTTGACTCCACAATAGTGTGAATTGACCAAAAGTCATTTTGTTCTATAACATAGAACCTATAGGATTTGCTATGAAGAGCATACCCTATAAAGATGCACTCAACTCCCCTTTCACCCAATTTTTTACGTTTGGGTTCCGGCACTTTTACAATTGCCCGACATCCCCAAACTTTGAGATAACTCAAGTTTGGTTTTCTTTTATACCAAAGTTCATATGGGGTAACCTCGTTCTTTTTCATTGGAACTCGGTTTAAAATATGACAAGCTGTTAACATAGCTTCACCCCAAAAACCATCACTTAAACCCGAATAGGATAACATAGAATTTACCATTTCTTGCAAAGTTCTATTCTTTCTTTCCGCTATACCATTTTGTTGTGGTGTATAAGCCGCGGTAGTTTCATGTATAATACCGGTAGATTGAAAATAACTTGGGTCATAAAATTCACCACCCCTATCGGTTCTAAACCGTTTAACTTTGTCACTTAGTTGCAATTCAACTTCATTTTTATAGATCTTAAACTTATCAAGGGCTTCATCCTTAGTAAACAACAAGTATACATAACAAAACCGAGAATAATCATCAATGAAAGTTATCATGTATTTCTTGTTCCCTAAGGAAGGAGTGCTATGAAAATCACAAAAATCACTATGCACCAAATCTAGCAATGAAGTATCTTTTTCCACATTGTTTGGAAAAGAATTTCTAACATCCTTCCAACCGGGTGGTAATTTGTCAATTATAGAGGAAACAACAAAGGTCTTTTCCATCACAATGTTGTGTTGATTAAAACTCCCTAAGATTCTTTGAATTTCATGGAATTGCTCCATTACCGACCTAGAGTCAATCATTTTAAAAGCATTGAAATTACTAACAAGAAATTTCTTACTAGAAGCATCTTCGACCATGTATTTACTTTCTAGTTCATCCCAAAGAATCTTAGCGGATTCAGTAAATTGATAAATATCAAACAAAGCATCGGACATACCGTTAAGGATGTGACCACGACATATGTAGTCATCATTCTCCCATTTGTTTCTCCTTCGAATTTCTTCAACAGTTTCATTTTCCACTTCCTCGGGTTTGGGAGTGCTCAAAACATACGCCACACTTAACGAAGTGAGAAGGAAATGCATCTTCTTCTGCCATCTTCTAAAACCAACACCTTCGAACTTGTCAAGTTTGTGAAAATTTGCAGACATTTCACGAATTAAAGTCATCTTGCAATGGGTATTACTTTTGGATTGTTAGGGAAATTAGAAATATAACAAGGGTCACAAGATGAACAATCTTCTAGGCGTGGATCACTTTCCCAAAAGTAATATTCCGACCCTAATTGTAAAGCACGGGTTCACGAAATTCACCTTCGAGATACAAAGAAGAAAACAATAGTGGTCACGCTTACTATGAACACTATTCAATGAAAATGAGTTTGTGAGATTTTGTAGAGATGAAGAATATCTGATTTTTGATCTTTAGGATTTGTATGCAAAAGAGAGAAGTTATTTTCTCAACACCTTCATCATATGAGAGACCTCATATATATAACAATACTATACTGTTTCAGAAAATCCGAAACGATACATTGACAAACCGTCAAACTACGCGAGATAACGCAAAGAACACCCAAGTCAGGAGCCTCGTCGCGAGTCGCGAGGGGCGACACTGGTCGCGAGTCGCGACCAGTTCTCTGCCTTCCCAGTACCTGCTGCTCCACCGTCGCGAAGTGCGACCATAGTCTCGCGAGGTGCGAGTACTATAGTGTCCTCTTAACCCTTCGCATGATGAGTACAAAATACGACTCACACATATAGCATGTTATTATATATGTTATTTAAGTTACGACACCATATCCGAGCAACTTAAATCAACACACCATGAATTAATCTAACCTTATACTCTAAATCTCCAACAATAACATTAGATTTTGTACTATATGAGACAAAGAGGAGAATAAAAGCACAAAAGTATAGTAAAAGCCGGATACCAAAAGTAATGGAGAGTGACTATGAACATAATCGAACCAACTAAGGTGTGTTATGAGGCTTAACATTGACAGAGTCATTGTTGAAGGAGACAACTTACAAGTCATTCAAGCTTTGTCTGGTAAGATTATTTCTCCTTGGTGTATTGATTCTATTGTGTCTGATATAGGTAAGGATGGGGAGGCGATTCAAGATATTAGCTTTCGTCATATTGGACGAGAAGGTAACAAAGCGGCTGATTGGATGGCGTCAAGAGGGCAGCGTTATAGTTCTCCTACTGTCTTTTTTCCTCCTTACGATGTTGTTTTTCCCTTCTAGTCCGAAAGGACATTTTAGGTTGGCTCCCGCGATAGGGGGGAGGGGGTTGGTCTAATTTTCCTTTCCTTGGTCAAAAAAAAAGGTGGAGCATATTTTCTTACCACGCCTTCTTACATGAGAGGGGTTGATAATAGTAATTTATTGTAGGATTCGGGTAATTGTTTTTCTTTTCTTTTTTTGGGGGGGGGGAGGGGAGTAATTGTTTTACTTTGAAGGGTAAATCCATATTATTCATATGAATAAGCTTTAACCCCTCATGAAAAGTAAATTCACTTCACTTAAGATTGTTGTACTTAAATATAGTGATACTTATTTTTGCATCAGTAACAAAGTTGACCTTGACTCCAAGTATGGAAGAATAAGAATCAACAATTACTTTTTTTTTTTGAAAGAGAAATTTCATTAATTGAAGGTCAAACGGCATCTACAATAAGTATTAAAGAAAAACAAGATATAATCAGACAAGATCAAATCAAATTCGTCTTCGAAAAAACTACAATGAGCCAGATCGAGCAATACAGCGCATCCCCCTTGTATTTGTTGAATCATGCAGCTATTGATGGGGAAGTCTATCATTCTGACATAGTTTGGAGAAGAAAATTCTTGATTTAACCAGGTTGACCGCATTCGAATTTCCAATACTTCGATGTTGATGGTCTTGAACTTCAAACAATATGAACAAATTCTCATACCAATTTTTAAACTTCCACGTGGGAAGAGAATAAAACTAAACTCCAAACTCTCATGAAAGAAGAGAAAGAACCCAAAAATTGGGTAGAAATTATAAAACTGTCAGAAAGAGAGAGAATGAAATATTATTAATAACAAAAACAATGAAAACTAGAAGAAAAAAGAAGAATTGGGGGCTTACCACCATCGAAATGATGATGGCAGCCCCAAAACTAAAAGAGAAGGATTAGGGTTTTTTGAGAAGGAAGAAGAGAAGAATCAACTTGGAAGGTGAAGAAACTTGACATTCGGAGGTGTTTTTACGGAAAACTCCTCAAATTTCAAAGTAAGAAAAGGAGTTGTAGGTTGTTGGTTAGAAATATTTAGGTTTAAGATTCTCTTATTGCATACAATTTAATAACGATTAAGGGAGTAACTGTAGGGTTGGAATCCTAATGTGATTCCTTGATAAACACGTGATTAAGTCCCAGTACACTTCTGATTAATTACAATCGTCCCTGTAACTTTGCATGTGGTCTTGTGACTTTAACGATACACTTTATATCACCTTGTTTTTACCTTCTAACAATATATAATGGGCCTGCCTAGTGGGTTCATTAACATGGGTTTGTCGGCCACCTTCACATGTTATTGGCTCATTTGTGTTCCCAAACATTATTACCTACGTTGTTAGTTCAACAATTAATAAAGAACTTGACCTTTATTCATTGTTCACATAATCTAATTTTACCATCATGTATTATTACTAACAATAATACAATATAGAAAAATGTTACTTCCTCCGTCCTTTTTAATTACCTTTAACCATACATTGATATCTTTATTTACATTATAACTTACATGGCCTAGCAAACTTTTTTGCGCTACTATTTCCTTACCCCATTCTTCCTTAATTTACAAAACTAGGTTTTGGACCCGTGCATACTGCACGAGAACTATTAAGTTTAATAAGAATGTTTATATATTAGCTACATTGAAAACATATAAACTATTCTTTACGTCTATTCGATCAAATTCTTTTTTCTATGATAAAAAGGCGTCTTTATATTAATTATAAAGTTGTTTAGCAGATACATAACTCATATGTTTTCTTTATATGCTACATTAATCGTAGTATTAGACATCCCATGTTCTTCCTCATAAATTAGTACTATTAGGCATCTTTTACTCGTGACTCTAGAAATGGTTACGTAAAATTGGCCATGCCTGCTAACTGGTCTCGGGAAACCCACTATGCGATAGAGATTGTCCTTGATTTTTAATACTGCCAAAAGAAACTGCCTTTTTTTAAAACATCATAGGAAATTTTGTTTCATTTGACGGAATATCATACGGGGTATAAATACCTTATTCCCCGTTGCTACCTAAAATGACCACAACTTGGATGATTCGGTTTTTTACATGCTTGATTACCAACCTAGTATTGTTACATAAATCAGATGTTGGCCGGATCAATATTCCTCAGTATCATCACTGGTGTACCAACCTTTAGTCTTATATTGTGATTCAATAGACCGGAACATCTAATGGTATTTAGGAATTCAATGGAGTAGATTTTCATGCACTTCTAAGTTGCATTTTTCCTTAGAAATTGCATTTTTAAACTTATATATACTTTATTAATACCCCGGATAATTCGGACAACACATGATCATTCACAATCTCCACTATCTTATGAGTCGAAGCAAAAATATCTATCATTTGAAAATACTTAGTTTCCTCTAAATGATCCTCTATGTGGCCGAATATATGTGTTTCCACTATAGCTGATATAAGATTATTTCCACCATCTATAAAATTGACAATGAGTATATATATAGTACTCGTGCGATGATATTTGCTCTCTTGTTACAGATAAATAATTTACAAATCATCCTAAGTTCAATTATGATAAGGATGATGAACAAAATTTCAAACTGAATATTGATCAACTCGTTGCAATACAAAATTTCAAATCCTTATTTTACATTACTATTTACAATATAAAATTAGTCAAGACACCGTTTTGATTTTCATGTTATATTGTAAACCCTTAAAAGGTTATTGTTGTGGATGAATTTCAATCTTTCTTTAGTATTTAGTGCTATGCTCCCATTTGTATCTTCATTTATTCTAAAAATTTGATATATTTATACTTTTGAACTGCATAATGGATCAGAGTGATTAAAAAATTGATAAATATAATTTTTCCCTTGTTGGTTTTTGTTCCTCGTAATTTCTTTTAGGGTGTGACATTTTCGTACTTCCCACTATACTTTTCGCCTCCCAAAAATTACACTAAATGACACCAAAGGGCCCACAGTTAACCCTTACTCCTTTATTTCTTCTCATAAGCAATCCGAAAGAACAGAAAAAATATGAAAGTAGAATTTTAAAATATATCAAGCCAACACCAGTTTTGATATTAATTAAACTAATTTAGAACATATAAATATGTAATACCGTATTATATATGTGTGTTTTGTAGGTTCTCCATATGATTTACATTTTCTGGTTATCCTTTTATATAAGAAAAAGTGAAAACAAAAGTAAATAGACAAAATAACAACTTTAACAATTTAATAACTTTATCCAATCCTTTCAAAACAGTTTCACTCTCTTTCTCTGTGAACACTCTCTTTCTCTGTGAACATCCCCGAAAACATATTCGTTCTTTCAATTCACCTTTCTCTCTAGAAAACCAAAAAGTGAAAAAACAACCAAACTTAGTGTTCATTTATTGGGAGTAAAACCGACTAATTTTGAATACTTACAATCCCTCTTTTGACATATAATGCTAGATAATTAGCTAATTTTGTTGATAAAACTATGCCGAATAGTATCCCTCTTGCTTTCTAGTCTAATACCCATGCGATGTATGGTTACAAATAGTTTTATTACTTTGTAGAAAATTATAAGATAAATAGTTATTCTTTCAATATCAAATTCATCATTATATCGTATTTATCCCCTACGACTTAATATCGGCGACATATTATTTATGATAATGCTCCTAATCTAACCTTTTCTCTCTTAAAAATGATAAATACGCAAATTACCCTCATTCTATTTTAGATGGGATGAATACAAAGGAAGTCTTTTTCATTTTTACGATGCATACCCTTTCCTCATCAACTATGTCATGTCATTTCCTTTGGTTTAGCAATTTCAGAGTTTAATGTAAATTTAATTATAATGTCAATACACATGGTATTGAAACTTCATTTCAAAACATGAGTTTTTCTTTATAAATTTCATTAGCATCCAATACTACCTTCCCAATGGTAATATAATGCATTACCATTACCACCATTGATGACCACTAACCAAAATAAAACTGTGACTCTTCTCCCATTAAGAATCCTTCTAAACTGATTACTAACTTAACTACAGTGAAGAAGAAAATCAAAATTTAAAACATACTTTTATTTTTACCATTGCATATGTATTCTCCTCATCCCGATGGAAATAAATAATAATTTGATTATTTAACGATGGCCAAATCACTATGGTCAAATCACAATGGTCAAAATTAAATTTGTAAATTTTAGAATACTAACTAATATACTTGGAACTCTATGAAAAAAAAGAACACAAAATGAAATGAATCACAAATGAAGAAAATAATAACGTCACACTTATTATTAGCATAGTAAATTGTAGTTGTTGCAGTGACTACTGCACTATTACATATTTTTTAGTCACTCGAATATTGCCCCATAAAAAGATAATTAAGAACAAAAACATTTGAACCATGAAAAAAATATCCAACACCATCAAATTCATAGTTTTTTCATCATATCCTGTATTTTATCTCGAGTTTTCTTGACTTTCACTAAAAATTTGCACTGGCAAAATCGTTTTCTCTCTAGATTTGTTGTTCTTATCAAATTGTCAATCCAACTTTTCGGCGAATATGAAGCAGCAATCTACATGTAGAAAACTACAGCCATACTTTGATCTTTCTCGTGCTTCTTCCAACGCGATCAAGTCTTATTTTGCATCTCCAATTGTTAATTTGAAGGCAATACATTATGACTATTGTAAGTTCGGGTATCTTTTTATTACTTCAATTGTAATTGGTTTATGAATTATTGATTCAAGATTTTCAGAGGTAATTATCAATAGACATGCACAAATGGTGGCCTATCCTTCGTAGCTTGTATCATCTGATTGATCTATTGGGATTTCATATTTTTCTTTATCACCCATCCAATTTCAAGTTCAAAATAGAGCTACATTTTGAAGAAAAGGCTTTTATAAAAAGTTGTTGAATTTGCCTTCCTTATTAGCTTATATGAAAAGCTGTAATTTTTTGTTAACATTGTTTATTATTCGTTGTTGTTAAACAATCTGAATTTAAGACACTTTTTAAGTTACTCTAACCTAGTATTATAATTTTTTTTTTGAAAAGTTAGTATTATAATTAAGTAGGAGTAAATAACATGAGAAACATTCCTAAAAAAAATAATAAAAAAAAGAAACAACAAACTCATTTTTTAACGTAGTTTAGTTGCAGCTCACTTCTAGGATATTCTAATGTCTTTCATCCTCCCTCTCTTTTTCTCACCTCTACCATTTCATAATTATCTTCCTTCATCATTTGATCTAACTCTCCTCCACTTCCTTCTCTTTCATCTGAAATGAGAAATTTTACATGTATTTTGTGAAAATAGCAATTAACTTTTATCAGATCCATAAATATTTGTGTTCTATATCCTGCTAAAGATGTTGAGCGAGATAGTACACAAATTTTGCTTTTTTTTTTTGGTGAACAAAGGTAACATAACATAATTCACAAATTTTACTTGATCTGATTTACATGCAACAATTAGAAAACAGAGTTACATGTATGTTTTCACTCCTTCAATTCAAAACTAAACTCGTTCATAAATTACAACTTCACATCACCAAAAAAATGAAAAAGAAAAGGTCAAAGAAAACAATAAACAAAAAGCTTAATATCCTCAACAGATAATTCCGCAAAAAATTCAATCTCAATTTTTTTTTGACTTCGAATTCATCGTTTGCTATCTTCCTCTCTCGTTGGTTGGTTCCCCAATTGCCGATGCTTGCCATGTTGATGTACCCGTGTTTTTTCATCCGGGTTTATCCGTTCGAATTATTGTTGTGCATGAGTTTTTCTCTCTCCTCTCTATTTCTCACTCCAATTGATCGAATTGTTGTTCATTTGGATGAATTACAAAAAAAATGAGCTAAAATTCGATCATGAAATTGAAGGAATTTGGTATTGAGGGTTTGAGAGGAGGGAGATGCAGTAAAACAAATATTGAGATTTAAAGATGTGTGAGTTGTTTCCTTTCATGACAATATTCAATTAGGGATTATTTTGTGGAATTAATTTGTTTCCTTAAATGTAAATTGCTAGATTTAAGTTTACCTTACACAGCCTAAATCTACACGATTTGCAATCTTTTTAAATCAAATCCAGTGACATGTGGCAAGTGAATGAGAGGCTTGGAAAAACTGAGAAGTAATGAGAGGGGATAAACAATATGGGGCTGCCACATAGGATGAAGTTTTCTTGCTTTAATATTATATATGATATGATGACATAAACGAAATCAATATTACCAATTTTAATAAAATTAAATTAGAGGTGACTTTTTTTGTGTGGGGAAATTAGAGGTGTGACTTTACTTTTGCTTTTGAGGGGTGTTTGTCAAATTGATAAACGCGCTCCAAATTTGCCTGCAAAGTTGCAATCAAGGTAAAGTTGAATGCACAAACAACTTCATTCCGTAAAAACCTCAATTATTATAATTTCATTTCCTAAAAGCTTCAATGTATAATATGAGCAAGCCGACCAACATATACACGTTCATATTGAATTCAAGCGTTTTGATACTTGCTTCTTTTATATGAAAAGCATGCATAATTGCATATATATATAGTTACATTAAACTTGGAGAAACTATAGGCAATGATTGTTACTCATCAACTTTGGATATATACAAGTAATTAAAAGGTGAAGTTGATTACCTGGTCAGAAAGAAAAGGTGAAGTTGATTAGCAATTCATGGAGGTCCATATATATGCTATATACGAGTGATAAAAATTACAAAGTTCTACTAAAAATTCTTATGTTTCTTTTTAAAAGCAACAATTTGACTTTGCACTATTCACACACGTCACTTTGATTTTTTTTTTTTATTAATATATGAAAACAAAAATTATCATATAAAATTTTGTTGGATTTGTTTCATTAATATTGTCATGTTATCAACTTTCTATAACTTTTACATATACATAAATAGAGATATTAATTGTCAAAGTTGTGTTGCCAAACGTGAAAGTCAAACTATTGCACTCAGTTAGAACCGGAGGTTAGTATATCATATATGTAGACAGAAATTCATAACTAATTGACTAGGAGCCGCGAAAACGCGAAAAGGACCAATGAAAGTAAAGTTTATAGCGTTGTAGTTTCATGAGAAATGAAGATTTGCATGCAATGCAACTTTCCCAAAAGCAACTAAAGTTGCTTAGCAAGGAAACAACATCAATAACCTACGAAAGAGGGGTAGCTGAATTACTTCAAAGAACCAATTATTGGACTTGGGCTAAGGCAAGCTTTTTAGTTCCATATAAGATTGTTTGTGTATAAATGTGAAAATAATCTTATTTTAAAAAAAAATCTCAACCTCTTACTTAAAATAAGAGCCATGTCAGTTATGCTTCATAACTCGAGTGGAATTGGATACCATTCAAAATTCAAATATGAAATATAGATATTTTTTATTATGCCAACTAGGTTTCGATATTGTGGATACCAATTAATTTAGTTTTTTTTTAAGGTAAGGAAAAAGAAGGTTAGGAAACCCTCCGCACGAGGGGAGCTCCAACCTTATCGTTTACAAGGATAGAATGAACAACAGAATGAATACAATTTTCTACATCAAACTAAAAATTAACTAAGTGCCCGACATTGGCTATCCAATCTGCTGCTTGTTTGCTTCCCAATTAATTTAGTTGGTGAATTCTTATGTGAATTATACCTAAGACCTAGAACTGGATCTCATTAATCACGCCAGTGTCATTTGTGGCTCTAAGTTCTCTACACAACCAAAATTATACTTTGGTCTCAATGTCAACACACAACAGATTCTATATTTCGACGACTTTGATCCCAAAATTGGAATACTTGATTGCTTCATTTCCTTCCATCACAATCCATACATAAAAAAGAATTAATTGAATTGCTTTCACAACAACCAAAATAGGAAGAGAAAAAAAAAATGTTTTTTTTACAATTGCTGATGCATTTGTTTGAATTACAATGATTTTCGAAAGATCAAGAACAAGATAATACAAAAAAAGGATAAATTATAAAATTATTTGCTCACAATAATGCAACCTTTTAGCGATTCGCAAATAATAGAGTAACCTTTTGATTATTCCACAATAAAACAACCTTTATACCCCATTAACTTTGGATAGGTCAAGTTGACCGGTGACCTAAACAAATGGTAATTTTGTAATTAAAACCCTTAATTCTAATTAATAATATTAAATAAACTTTAAAAAAACCAAACTTTAAAAAAACCTAAACAAAACCCACCCCCTCCCCCACCCACTGCCACCCCCTACCTCCCCTTCCCCATCCACCGCCACCCCCCCCCCTCCTCTTCCCCACCCACCGCCACCCCTCCCTCCCCCTTCCCCACCCACGACAACCCCCTCCCTCCCCTTCCCCACCCACCGCAACCCCCTCCCTCCCTTCCCCGCCCACGACAACCCCCCTCCCTCCCCTTCCCCACCCACTGCAACCCCCCTCCCTCCCTTCCCCGACCACGACAACCCCCCTCCCTCCCCTTCCCCACCCACCCACCCCCCTCCCTCCCCTTCCCACCCACGACAACCCCCCTCCCTCCCCTTCCCCAGCCCACGACAACCCCCCACCATCCCCTTCCCCGTCACGACAACCTCCCTCCCATTACCCACCCACGACAACCACCCCCCTCTTTCTCTCTCCTCGCCATCCCCGTCCCACAACCCACCCACGACAACCACCCCCCTCTTTCTCTCTCCTCGCCATCCCCAGACTCACAACCCACCCTAACCCCTCCATCCCCGACCCATAAGCCTTGAAAGAGGTGGTTGCGGCGCCGCACGAGGGACTCTCTGGGGTTGGGTTGGTGGGTCAATTAGAGGAAGGGAGGGGGCAAAGATGGGGTGGGGTGAGGGTGGCGGTGGACCCGGCGGTAAGGGAAGAGGGTGGCTTAGGTTGTGTGGAGGATGGTTGAGGTGGGGGGAGGAGAGAGGGGGGGGGGGTGGGTTTATCTTTTTTTTATCTTTTGTTTTTAAATTTTTTTATAAAATTTGTTTTTGGAACCAATTATTAGGCGACACGTGTCCCATTTTACCTATTCTTCAGGTTATAACCGGTTTTGGCTTACTCAAAGTTGATGGGGTATAAAGGTTGCTTTATTCTGAAATAATCAAAAGGTTGCTCTATTGTCTGTGAATCGCCAAAAGGTTGCATTATTGTGAGTAAATAATCCTATATTATAAATATGCAATTTATTCGGTTTTCTATGCATGTATAATTAAGATGTCAACACTTTGCCTCTTTAGATATTTTGCCGATTATTTAAGGCATGGACAAAAATTATATTTGAATTCACCAATTTATGAGAAACAGCCTTTTTAGATATCATTTTTTGTCAAAAACCACATTTTAAAAATAACTTGGCACAAAATCACTTTTTACAAAGATTTTATTGTCAAAAGTCATATTTTGTCGGAATATCATTGTTGACTTTAGATCTTCGTCATTGACTTGCTTGTGCCTGGCAAGTGACCCGACAAGCACCTCTAGATTTGTTATAAATCATCTTTGAAGTACTTTTTATTGTCAGAAACCAACTTCTATTATAAAAAAAGTTAATCAATAAAAACACATTTTACGATTTTTTTGTTGTAATAATTAATTTTGATAATTTTAACAAAACATGTACTAATGAACTTTCCTGATTTTATTGTTCAGTTGGGAAAATAGTCTCAAGTTTTTGGTTGGCAGCATTGTATATCTAATCGAACACCTCAATCAAAAATCCAACAATAATCCCCCCAAAATTATCTGGGTTGGCTTCAAATTTACTATCCTCTTTGCAAATTATCCATTAAAATTCTTCAACATAATATCCCTAAAAAGCACTAGAAAAGGGCATATATATATATAATTGAGAGAGAGAGAAAGAGGGGAAAAAAGATGATGAAAGTCACACTAATAATTTAGTCTGAGTGCTGTGATGGTGAAAATTTTCTCCTCCTCTTTCTTTCTATATATTGGCCTTGTTTAGTAAAGAGATGTTTGGGGTAAAACTAGAGGTTTCGACTCATATTAGATGATTTGACTAGTCAATCCTCTAATTTGATTGTTTGGTAATGTAACACCCCCAAATTTCTCTCTTTTTGAAGCATATATTTTAGTATAAAACACTTGAGAAACTTGAGAGTATTACTGCCACGTGATAACGTTAAAGGCTAAAACTACTAACTACTAATTTAACAATGCAGCGGAAACTAAATATAATAACTTCTCTTTATTGATAATATAAAAACTTTATTATTCAACTATGACAATAATAGAATCTATAATAAATAAAAATAGCAACTCCTAGCTTAAGTATTATTCCTCACTAGCTCCCCCATGTGAAATATGCATCAAATCAACCTGTAAATTCTGCTCACCAAAAGGGTCATCACAGGGACAAAGCCATAAAACAAACAAACAAAACACGTGTCAGTAAAAATACTGAGTACATGTATATGCGGAAATTTAAATACTTTATTAAACATTCAAAATATTTCTATAAAACTTCCTTGGATACTTGTAATACTTGTATAAAATAAAGTATATAACTTTAATAAAACTCTTTTCCTTGCCTAGGTACCTTTCCTAAAGTGTGCACACCCCCCAAGTTTAGTATTCCTTAATGAGTCTATGACGAGGGGAACTACCTTGTCCACATGACTTATACAAAAAGTACATGGGTAAAATATAATATAATGGCTACCGTTCTTGCTAATAAATAACAAGCCGTTGCCTATTTAATAATTGCGATCATAAAAGATCATAAAACTAATAAAAATCCTTCGAAAAATAATCCTCCTTTAAGAATAATAATTCTTAACCATATAAAGGCATAAAATAACTTGTTTATGATATCCTCTTGAAAAGCATTTATAATAATACTAAATAAGAATAATTATTATATAACGCTAATAATAATAAAGTTAATAATTTAGTTCTATGCGATAATCATCCTCATGAACCTCAAAGATAAAATTCAAAATCCATACAGTACTCAAGCCTTACGTTTTTAACAACAATACCACTCAAAGTATAGTTCTTTGGAGATTAATTGTAATATAGCAATATGGCAATGATGACAAAGATGTTATGCACTTAACGCATGACCGATTACATAGCTCACGATTGTTGAAAATAAAATGAACCGTAGACACTAATATGTTTATATAATAAGTCAAAAATTCAACATACTCATGTAAACTCATAATATTTATAATAAAACTCATAAAGTTCATAATTAAACTCATAAAAATATGTACTTCAATCTAAAATAACAACCCTAAAATATGATACTACGCATGCAGAACAATATTTAAAGATCTACATATACACGCACCTTGAAAATTAATAACTACAAGGGAGAAGAGAGAATGTAGGCTAAGAGGGAGAGAGAGTTTAAACTTGAGAAAATAGATGTATTCCTCAAATTTGGTGTGAAGAATATGAAGGGTGGATGCCCCTATTTATACTAGTTGAATGAAGCCATACTAGGACTCGGAACTAAAGAGATGGGTTTTTGAGAAAAGATAAATAATTTTAGCTAGGATACATTATTTCTTTATGATCATATAGCTAGAATAGAGGAATATTCCATAAGGTAAATAGTCTAGATGCTTAAAATCAAAAGATAAAAACAAAATAACCAAATTTTAATAATCATGAACTTAGCTCCTGCAGTGAGTTGCCGTCGGCAATGTTTTGATAATTTTTTTTTCTTTTTTTCTTTTTTTCTTTTTTTTCCCTTTTCTTTTTCTTTTTATAAATCCTTTGTAAATCTTTTGTAAATCCTTTTTGAATTTTTCCTTTTAAAATATTTTTAATTTTCTAAACTAATTACTTGGATTATAATATGTAAACTTTTAGGCCCAATACTTAATTTGGGCTAGAGTCTATTTGAAAAACCCATAATCTATTATAAAATCCTATTTAAAACCTTTATAATTAATAAAAAGCATTTTCACTATATAAAACCTTTTAAAAATTATAATTAATAACTTACTAAAAATACGGAGTATTACAGGTAAAGAGAGGTTTCATTTAGCTGATTGGTCCCAAAAAGCTCTTTTTGAAAAAGTTGGGGGGAGGAGCTTTTTGAAATTAGAGGTTTGGGAATGAGTGGGCCAATTACATTTATGTCCTAAAGTTTTTGAAAATTACACTAATAAACAATAAAAAGTACAACAATAGATTATGCACATGTCCTTATTGGTCATTTTACACAATTATGTATCAATCAGCTATCAGCTACTTACCAAACACGTTTATACAAACAACTAATACAATCAGCTAGTCAAATTAGCTTATACGATCAGCTATCGGCTAATAGCTATCAGCTAATTGCCAAACAGGGCCATTGTTTTCTCTTTAAATATTTTCCTACTATTTTGTCGTGATGTGATTTACGTTAAATTGTGATGAAAAAACTTCCTAGATTTGATGTGGACTTAGCAATGTGTCAACCACTATTGATAGAATAAGCAAATAAGGAGAAGAAGAAGGGCTCAGAGAAGACACGAATGAGGGAGAAGGGGAAATATACATTAGAAATGGGAAAAGAAGAAAGACAAGGGGGATTTGATTATCGAATCACACTCCAGGCAAGAAGCAAGTCAATGCCGGAAATTTGAAGTCAAAGGTAAGATCTCGTAAAAGGCATCTTTTGACAACAAAATCAGAATTTGTAACAAGTTGTTTCATGTCAATTTTCTTATTAGAGGTATTTTTGAAGAAAAGTGATATTTAAAAGGTGGTTTCTATCAAATCATATGCTATACACGAGCAAATCAACGCTAGAGATTCCAAGTCAATAATGAGACTCCGATAAAAAAGGTGGCTTTTGACAATAAATATTTTGTGAAAGTTGATTTTGGGCCAAGTTTTCTTCTAAAATGTAGTTTTTGATATAAAGTGATATTGCAATGGTGGGTCTGGCAAATGCTCCATATTTGATTATTATTTGTTCGATAATTTTATTTTATGGCTAGAGAAAAAAATAAAACAACATATCATTAGATTAATGTTTAAAAAAATTTCTAGTGTTACTTTTTCCTAATTTCTTCAACTTGTATGGAAGAGTTATCAACAATAAAATTCAATCTCAAATATTGCACATCCCTCATAAAGAAAGGGTTGTGACTTGATTAGTATCCACAAAAACTTACTTTATGGCTTATCAAATAAAGAAGTCACTTAATCTAGTAATGTTCCATCGTCATATAATACTCATATAATGATAATAAACCTCTGATGTTATTGAAGTAGGTAGCATCAGAATTAAACTTTTACTAAAGACAAATTGAAGCTACATTGAGATGATAGACTAAAAGAATGACACGATAAAAGATGTGAACAAAAATATTTACAAGGAAATTAGTACACTATTAAACTATTTAAGGAGCGTTTGGTTTATATAGTGGTATGGATTTGGGATCGGTAATGAAACCAAAGTGGTATAAGTTTGGAACTTATACCTAAACCCCATACCTTATGGGTTTGAGGTACAGGTTTTAAATCTATCAATTTATTAAACAAACACAAGGTATGGGTTTTACTCATTAACCTACACCTCATACCAGAATCATATGAACCAAACGCCTTCGGGATAATAATAGTTGAATTTAGGGCTGATACAGTTTAATCGTTCCATGTTATTATTGTTATTACCCTTTTCTGATTGTGAGTCTTGATTTTTGAAAAGGAAGTTAATTATTATGTGTTGTTTGATTCGGTTATGGTCAACTATTGATTAAACAATTAGTTATTCAAAGTGAATGAAGATAAGCAATAAAGATTAGATTACTGTGTGTCCAAAGTATCGAACAAGATGGATTGAAGTTTATGGTAGAGACCCATGACTTTTCTCAGGGCCTCCTTCTTCTTTGGCCGAGATCTCGAGATTAGATTTTTAGGGCTAGGGGTCTGTTCTCCCCAGCTTATTTTCAGTTCAGTTCAATTCAGTTCAGTTCAGTTAAGTTAAGTTAAGTTCAATTCAGTTCAATTCTTAAATTTATTCATTATTATTAGTTATAATTTAATTCAGTTCAGTTCAGTTCAGTTCAGTTGTTTTATGCCGAAGAGAACAGGCCCTTAGTGTCGCGGCTAATGCCAAGTCTACTTAAATGTTCAGGGATGAACCCATCTGTTCATTGCTTATTTTAGTTACATTAATTAATATTGAGTCAAGTCTAGTGTCAAATGATTATTGGTTGTCGAATGGTTATTAATTATTTACAGTGCATATTATTTGTTTTACTTTGTTGTTAGGTTCTTTAGTACTTTCTTAGCTTATATGTGCTCAACATTTCTGATTATGTGCTTTGTTATTTGGTAATCATGGTTTGGGACTTATGACTCATCTTTACTTCTGTATATTTTGGCGAGCAGTCACTCAGTAATCAATTGGTAGTTTACTTAGTCATTTATTTTCAGGTTGAGATCATGTTACAATGCCAACTGCCAAGGGTTGTTAAGTGTTTGAAGGGTGGACAATTTCTTGTTGCGTAAATTATTTATATTTGGTTGATTTTGCTTTGATGAATCGGCTTGAATTTAGTTTGATTTTTAAGGTTGACTTTGGTTTTAGGACCCGAGAAGGTTTTAACTTGTGAGTAGGTTATTCTTGGATTTTCAATAATTGTTGAAGTACTTTATAAATTGTTTACCGCTGTAATGTTCTGATTAAGCCTAAACGTTTTCATATATGGTAGTAACACGTTAATATTTTTCTATTATTTTATAAGAATAAAGTATTTTAAAAGTGAGCAAATTATTCGGGTGTTAACTGTTATAGGTAGGGTCGTAGGGGTGTTCATAACCGACTACCCGATTTTACAGGTATGCGGATATGCGAGTACCCACATTTGCCGATATTTGAAGAAAAAATAAAAAATTTAAGTTGGCAGTAGCTTGATAGTATTGCTAATCACTAATAAATATCCCCTAGAGAGATTGTTAAAAGAGGGCCCAAGATTTAAGAAATTTTAGTTCTCTCCTTTGGTTTTTGGATGACTTCTCCAGTAGACCTGAGTAGTTAAGTAATCGAATGAAACCCAGAGAAGTTCTACGTAGCTGAAAAAGTAATTCACTATGGCAGTAAAGCTCAAGTAAATCCTACGGCACTACGCCACATCGCCACTAATACACTAAACCTTCAATGAGCCAGCAGAGGAATGTAAAAGGCGACTAATTATTATTATTAAAAGTTGTGCATAGTAATAATATGATAGTAATAGTAATAGCAATATCAGTAATGAAATACAAAGTAATAATAATATTAGTAATAATATGTTTTATAAAAGATGAGTTCAGATCAGATCAGATCAGATAAGTTCAAATAAGATCAGAAAAAATAAGTTCAGATCAGTAAATATAAGGTGAACTAAACATAGCCTAAATCAGTAGAGAGGCGAATGTGAGAGGCGATGAACTGCGAATGAGTGTGACTGTGTGAGCAAGTAAGCAGAGGAATCAAATGGGCCAGCCCTAGCCGTGAGTCTAAATTCAAAAATATATATGTATTCGGGTATGCGGTTGACAAAAATAAGCGGTATGTTACCCCGCCTATTTTTCCTCTCTTTTACAGGTCGGGTATCCGGCCCATTAATACTATACAAGCTCGGCTCGTTGTGTCCCGACTCGAGTTCGGCTCGAGACCCTAAAGAGCCGAGCTTATGATAAGCTCGGCTCGAAAAGCTCGTGAACAGGCTCGATTACTTTTTTATGTATGGAAATAATGTATGTATACATAGATATATATTTTCTATATATTACACAATAATATGTTAATAGTTTCATGGTCAAAGAATAAACTCGAAAAACAAAGTTATTCAAAAAAATATAAAGAAGACGAGTAAACTAAAGATAATAAAGGTCAAGTTTGTTCGTGAACAGCTCGATTATGGCTCGATCAACGCTTGATCACAGCTCGGTTCATCAAGTTTCGAGCTCAGCTCGAGTTCGAATAAATTTAAATAAGCACGAGCCGGGCTAACAAGAATTCGAGCTCGACTCAACTAATAAGCACCCCTAGTTCTAAGATTCACTGGGCAGCAGCGCAAAAAGACTAGTTGGCCAAAGCTTATAGGTTGGAATTTGTTTGCAATGGACAAATTTTGATAGGCAGCTGAAAACCATTACTGACCAAAATATTCTACCTATTTGAATCCAATTAATTTGAATTAATTATTCCTAAACATAGTTTATTTGAACTTAACAATAGTATAGTATAGTTGTCATTTGACAATTTGAACTATTGATAGTGAAACTAATTTGTTTAAACTTATTCTTTTTATAGGGATTGAGAAATGAGGTGACTAGACACAAAACCCTATTAAAATAGATACAATACGATATCCACTTGATCAAAAAGTATGAAAGCATTAATAGAAAAATTAGCATAACTATTTATTATTTGTAAAATTTGCTTAAGTGAAGGTCAATGGATGCGTTATTCCTAAGGGGTCGCCTGGATTGACGGAGATCAAAGGAGAAAAATTAACAGGATAAAAATTCTGGGTACTTTTGGAGGTTGGAATGAGAGTAAAGATTACATGGGGTAATCTATTACTCCCAAATCAAGGGCAACAATTACCCACCCCCACCCCCTGGGTAATTTTTCCACCCCAGCTATTTTCCTCTGATGTGCTGCTGCCTGCTGGTGGTGATTGATTGTATCTGTTTTTTTATGCCTGCTTATGAGTGTGGGAGGAAGGGAGGGAGTAGACACAGGGGCAGTAACACAAAGCATGAAAGAATGCTCCCCTATTTATACCAAACTTACCAAATGCAAAATATCCCCCCTCAAAATATTCTTCTTGAAAGTATTTCCCCTTGAATACACCCACCCTTAATGATTTCCTATATTCCAGGCATGCCCTAAGAGTTCAAACTTTCCTACTATATCCTACTATTTCTTTCTCAACCCTTTATTTTTTTCCTTCTTTAATCGTACCATCTATTTTGAAATACTTGTACTCGACGTTGCTTAGCTTGTTAGATATGTCAAAATAGTAGAATTGTCTAGATATTAAAAAAAAAGAAGTACGAAAGCAAGAAGAATTCTACTCTAATATTAAGAAGATAGATTAATCAATATACATTGAAAATCTGTTATAATTTATTAACTTAAAAAAACAATCAACTAATATAGTGTCTAACCTTAAGAATAGTTAGTTACATAAACAAATATCAGTTGCATTAAGTGCTACCATTTTTATTAATTATATTACCCTAGGTATTACAAAATGTCATAAAATTTGCACCAAAAAAAGTATCATAAAATATCATTATCCAATCCTAATTAATTAAAATTTAAAAACACTAATCAACCATTATTTATTGTATATCTAATATCTATCCAATTCAATATCTAACGACTACCATGATCTCATTAATGGCTTACAATTCTCCAATTAACATCAAATTTTTTTTTTTTTGGATAAGGTCCATTTAACATCAACTTGGCACTCTCATATGTTTAGAACACACACAAATGTTCCCATGCTAATCATGCACAATTGGCCTCTTAATTAAATCCTAATGACAAACAAAGTCACGTGCGGAACACATGCTCCTAGGGCTTATGCAGGGTTTAAGCACACAATTGAGTATTGTCATTTCCCCCAAAAACCAAAACCCCCCATTTAGGAATGATTTATTCAGCTCTTTCTCTCCAAAAGATTCCATGAAAATGGAACTCAATTACTTAAATGAACACCTTTAAATACTCTTCAATTCAATCTCACTAAACCTTTAACCTAAAATTCCCCAAATTTGTTGCACAAAACCTAATATATACCACCATGAATTCTCTCTCTTCAAGATCAAAACCCATATCCCAATTTCTCCTATCTCGATCATCCTCATCCTCATCCTCAATAAATAGAATTCTCTGCATTTCTCTGTTTTCCACTTCTTCTTCTTCTTCTTCTTCCCAGAGTAATTATTCTTCTTCACCCGCCTCGCCGTCTCGGCGGCAGGACGAAGAGAGCAAGAATGTGAGAGTTTCAGTGTGGTGGGACATTGAGAATTGCTCAATACCAAATGGGGTTAATGTTTTCAAGATTACCCACTTCATTACTTCAGCTGTTAGAGCTAATGGTATTAAGGGTCCTCTTCAAGTTAACGCCTTTGGGGATGTTTTATGCCTTACTAGGTCTAATCAAGAAGCTTTGTCTAGCACTGGTGTCAATCTTGTTCATATTCCTCAGGGTATCTTTTCTATCTTTCCTTTCTTTATTTGGATTTTTGGAGTTTTCAGTTCTTTGATTTCTTTTGTTTTGTTCTAAGGTGTACTTAGGCCCTGTTCTTTTCGACTTATTCTCAGTTCAGTTTCTTTCAGTTCAGACACTCTCTCATGTTCACCTTTCTCCCAGTTTATTTCAGTTCAGTTTCTCCCAATCCAAAAGAACGGACCTTAATAACCCTTTTTTGTTCTAAGATGTACTTAATTAACCTTTTTGTTCTAAGTAAGGTGTAGTTAGTAACCTTTTTTGTTCTAAGGTGTACTTAGTTGTTGCCTTGTTGGAGTGGAGATAGTCAGTTGATATGTGTAATTAAGCTAATTTGGTGCATATACTTTGATTGGGTTGTCTTTGATTTTGTCAATTTGTAATTATGTTGTGAAATCAGGAAGATTTATTGTAGCTCGTGTATAAAAAAAATTTACACCCTTGATCTCAATGTAGACATCATATTTATTGTAGCCTTTGCAAAAGCTTCACTCTTGATCATATGTGGCATAATGTGAATGGCCTGCACTGATTTTCATCCACACCATGTTGGTTTGATGAATAAGCACAAGTGGATATTGTAGTTCGGCATTGCCTTGTCTTGCCTTTTTGGTTGCTTGGATGATTGGTTAGTGGTTATACTCTTACATTCATATTGATATAATTTGATATCGTGCAACGGAGCATATGCTGAGTCTCTCCTAGAACCTAGAATATGTCTTTTTAAAAAAAATTCATTGTTGATCAGTCTCTGCCTATTTTGCTCTAATGTTCTAATGGACCTTTTTTTAAGAATTCTAAGAAACAGCGGGTAAAAACTAGGGTTTGCTGAAGCTACATGTCCATGGAATTAGTGCAAATGTGAGTAATTTCTGTGCATTATTTTTGACAATATCTAATAAATACCAGGTAAAACTAGGTTGTTTGATGACATTATACTAGAATAGTAGATGAGAATATGCTGGAACATTGTTACAAGGAACGGAGAACGTTACGGAACGTGGTACGGAAACGGGAACGCGGAACGCAGCCTCAGATGGACTCCTAGCCCACGTCCCCCACGCACGTATGCTCGGGACGCGGCCTTCGAGAACGTGAAACGTGGCCACGTACCACGTTTCCGGTATCAATGTGCTGGAAAGAGATCAGTGAGAGAAGTTAGAAACCATTTGATTCATTCAATTTTTAAATTTTTAGTATGAAGTAGAATATCCTTCTACTAGAGTAGCAAAAAATTGACGGAATATGACTAAGAGCTCAAATGACAATATGTCTGACAATGCAAGTTTTTTTTTTTTATTAATTATTTCAATGCAAAGTGCTAATGAGAATCAGATCAAGGATTGAACAAAAATTATTGCTGAATAGTCTATGAGGTGACATGAGAGCATGTGCTCTAACGTGATGTCGTGGCAATCTGGGGAAAGAAATAAGAGTGGATCTTGTATATTGTCCCTCAAGTTGTTTTCGGATGTTTCTTAGCTCATGTTGGCAAGTGCGTTTAATTATTGGATGATTACAGAGATGACCACGGGAAGATGTTTACAGGTTCTAAAAATTTAAGTACCTAGTGAAATTTGCGACTGATGAAAAGGGAAGCTCATTTCATGGTTAATTAATGTCTGCTAGACACTATATTGTGGACTAGAAAGTATGGGGAGGTGAGGAGAATGGAAATTGCATGGCCTTAGCTCACATTCTTCTCGTGGTCATGTTCACTTGGCAATACTTTCCATGTAAAAGCTCTTGAGGAGTCTATTCACGATTTTCAATTATGTATTTTTATCTAATGACTAGGATAGTTATTAGTTAATCATTCTTGAATTTGGTATCTTTATGTATAATACATGCTTCAGACTTGCATTTTGTTGTTTCAGCATGATTTTTTCTTGAATGTTGATGTGACTGCATAGTCATCTTGTGTAAGTGCTAAGTACTTATTTCTTAAGAGTTCTGGGGCTCAAATGGGAGTAGCAAACTATCAAACAACATATTCATGAATTTGAGATGAGCTGATGAGATGTGAATCTGGTTGGCTCAAATTCAGATCTGGCATGGGAGGGTCATCCTGCAACCTTTTCCCTTGGGACCCTACTATCAAAGAAGTAGTAGGTAAATTGTCTTTTTAAGGTATGTTGCCACTCATATTTTGTTGCCACTCATATTTTGTTGCTGATGGCTCTCTTGCTGCTGAAAGAGAGTGATCATCATAGGTGGTAAAAAATGTCGATGCTATTCTTATCTTCACCCCCTTCCTGCAGATCATATTACTGGAGACAGATCCATTCCTATCGGAATCCTGATGAGTTGTTTTGGAGCCTCTTTGTAAATTGCTCCAAAGACTCACACCTTAAATGATTTCTCTAATAATTTTGTGGAGTTTTCTCCAATAGCTGGTCTAGGCCGACCCTTTTCTCTTTTAATGGTTCTTTGACAGGACATTTCTCCTAATACCAGGGATCAGTAATTTGATCAGAATCAAAGTGAGCCAGATTGTAACCAATGTTGAAAGTTTCTGTGTTTCTTATCTTTTAAGTCCTTTCCTCTCTTAGTTTAGGATGTAGGGAAAATAATACTCCAATGGACGACAGATAAAAGTATCCTATTTGACACTTTCTAGATGAATTTTGTTGACTGAAAGATCTGATTGCATCAAATTGGAAGTTCAATGGCTTCTGCTCGAAGTTAGAGATATTGGTGTAGGACTGCAAATTAGTTTCTGGAAGTATGATATGTAAAGGGATTTTGTTAATTTGCTCTTGATGCTTGCAATGTCTAAAACTTTCAATTGAAAAACAACTGCTTCGGTCATTAAGGCGAAGCCTACATTCTTTATGCTGTCTTCTTATTCTGTTCCCTTGTTTCTTCCAGGTGGCAAGAACAGTGCTGATAGATCCCTTCTTGTGGACCTTATGTATTGGGTTTCTCAAAATCCACCACCTGCACATGTCTTTTTGATATCTGGTGACAGGGATTTTGCTGGAATTTTGCACAAACTGAGAATGAACAACTATAATATACTGCTTGCTGGTGAAAGCAAACAAACCCCTGGTGTCCTCTGTAGTGCTGCAAGCATCATGTGGCGCTGGAATGAATTAGCTAAAGGGGAAAACCTTTCTGGTAGGCATTTTAACCAGCCACCAGATGGCCCCTTTAATTCTTGGTATGGTCACTACAGAGGTCCCCTTGAAGATCCATATGCTGCATCTGAGCTGAAAATCCGTTTGGAGGCTGACAATGTGTCTAAAGCTGATCTGTCCTTAGAGTCTCATCCAGTACCTGTGACAATTTTGAGGCAGCTACGTCATATTATAAATGCACATCCAAACGGACTTACCATTACAGACCTTCGATCTGAGATGACAAAGAGGAATGTATCTATTGATAAAAACTTCTATGGTTATACAAAATTTTCTCGCTTTCTGCTATCAATGCCCCACATTGTAAAGGTTAAAGCTTGTGCTGATGGTCAGTTCTTTTTACGTCCTGCATCTCCAAAAGTTCGAGAATCTATTAAGGGCAATGGTACTTCTGTAGGATCCATGACTGAGAATAAGTACCAGGATGTCGAGGAGTATGGAAAAGCAAATGGTCAGACTCACACAATTACTAGAATGGTGGATGCCAAGCCACAGTCGCCCGTGTCCCCTTACGTTGATGGTAGAGAGAGAACAGTGGGAGAGAAGGCGGCGAAAGCGACTCCTGAGGAAAAGGAATTAGATGGTCTTCAAAGAGACAATCAGGTTGGCTCTACTAAGGATTTTCCAGGAGAGGCTTCTACTATGAAGGCAGTTGAGATTCCTGTGTCCCCTATGGACAAACAACATTCTGAAAACAAAATTGGTCTATTCAAACGACTATGGTTTGGTCCCAGTACAGATTCCAAGAAGACAAGCGCTGATACATCTGGTAAATTGAATACATCTAGTGGTTGCCCAGAAATGTCCACTTTCAAAGAAGAGGAGACTAAATTAATCAACCAACACGGTGCTCAACAGCCAGCACATTCTTCTTCCAATACTGCATTAAATGAGGGTGCCAAAATTAACATATCTGATGAATCTGAAGCTAATCTAGGTTTCATAACAAGGGTAATAAACTGGTGCAAATCTTGGAGAAATTTATCTGTCAGTACATCAACTGAACAATCCAGTGAAGTGCCTGAATTTGTAGAAGAAACTTCAAAGAAGTTTGATGATGCTTCACACTCAAGGAAGCATGAGCTGTTCTCTAAGGATGCTTTCTGGAGTTCTCTTCATATGTTTCTTAAAACACGCAGAGGATCAGACATTGTCTTAAACTCGACATCCAGGTACTCTTTCTAGACTGTTTTTTCCAAATTATGCGTTTGACTTTGTATCAACATTTAACACGCTTGTGTTTCCACTTCCCACACCCCTGCTTATGGATTATGGACCCTTTATTCTCATTTCCTCCAGCCTGAGCTGGGGAATAGGAGTGTTAGAAAGAAGGGCTGTGGGAAGGGACTCTTAAGAAGTAACTCATTATGTGCTTGTTTTCTGTGTTATTCTGGATCGTCTAAAACTTGTGAAAGTGAGCAATTCAAATAAATTTCATATTTTTTTTGTTAGAAGAAGGTGGAACTGTGGAAAATCTTATATGAAGCTTTCCAGATGTCTTCTACTTCCTGTTTCCTTCTGGCTGGCTTCTCTGTGAACTTGTGAACTATGAATTATAGCTTATAAGAATTTTTTTATACTGGGGATTCTCTCTAGATGTTTATCCAAAGTCATCCTAAATTCAAGATGAGTATTAACAATAATCTTCCACCATTATTCAAAAATTTAGTGTCAATTTAGTGGAGAAGAGAGGAACAAGGAGTTGAAGGGAATTTTCCCCTGATCAACCCCAGTCGAGAACAAGAATTCTTGACACCTTAATCTTACCCAAATATTGAAAATTCTTCTTCTCACTGGCCTATAGGCTATATCCAGACATAAGTACACCCAAGGCATTCCGCCTGAAAAGGTTGAGGGTGTTTTGCGAACACCAAAAATTCAACCCTATTCTAGAACATTAAGGATGGAAATTTCCTGTGCAAACTTCATAAACGTTCTAGACACTTTCCACGCACAAAATACATAGGTAGGAGACGCTACTGGCAGATCTACATTGTCAATAGTGGGTCAACTAGCACCACTTAAAAATTAAAGTTTTGAGAATTTCTCTTCTAGATTTGTGATATTTGAAAATTATTTTAATTTTACCACTTACCCCAAATAAAATTGCATCATTTTTGTCCTCCCCCCCTCCCCCTCTTTCCAACCCTTACAGAGACGCTAACTATTTTTGACAGGTGTGCCACATTTACATGCTCCAAGGAGGCATTCATGTAGAAATTAACACTCTATGGACACAAGCCCTGATCCTTTCAATTTTCGAATAGAGAACACCGAAATACTTTATAGTTTGTAATGTGACAGGGGTAAACTCTGGCTCTCAGTTCAGAGAATAGTTCACTTTCCTAACGTCAGTCTTGAGCACAGCTTAAAGAGAAGCATCCTTCTGTCATATTTCATGATCAATCCAAGAGAGAACATAATAGCTGCTGAAATATGCCTTCTGGGGTCAAAGACCCTGCTCAGGTGCCTCTAGAATCTAATGGTTTCCCTGACTTCCTTTTTCCTTGCTTAAGGGTAAAACAGCTTAATGATCACCTTGTACATGTATGTTTCTGCATGCGAAAAGCTCCCACAAATAGAGGGATTGTTACTTTGAAGGATAAGAGAAACTACAAAAATATATCTTTGATCAGCCTTCCTCTTTGAACAGAGAATTTTCAAGCAGTTTCCTTATTAGAGTAGATTTATTTTTTGATCTTCTTAGTCCCTGCTGTGGTCATGGAACCTTTTATCATTGAACTGATGCAACTTACTTACCATTCAAGTTTCAAATATTTTACATAGTGTTGAAGATACCACTGCTATGTCGCTATTTCAGGAAACTCCTTTAAGTGCTCTAACTGCACCAACCAAGATTGTCATAAAAGATTTAATGGCATAATTTTCACGAAATAATCTGTCACTAGTTCACGAAAGTAAACTGGAGTAACCTTTTGAGTGTGCTTGAGTGGCATGAAGCTACTAAACAAAAGCTGACTAACGAAATTTAATTCTTCTACTTTTTATGCTACTATGTTAAAGGTATGTGTTGTTTGGTAATCTTTGTCTTTTGTCTTAGGGAGCACTTTGCTGAAAGGCTTCAGAAGGAAGGGCCTTTGATCCTTCGACCATTTCAAGAAACCGATCTTCATCACTTGCTAGATTTGTTAGTTTCAGAGAAGAAATGGATTGCAGAGTTCCCAACTAAAACTCCTCGATTTAGAATTATTCACCCTCCTGCGGAAAGTCCTGCAGAACCTCAACCTCAGAATGTCCAACCTCACAGTTCGAATGGATTAAGTTCTATTTTTATGGGCTCATCTTCTGAAGAAACTTCTCCATTGAACGTATCCTCCCCCTTGCAGAAGAAGCCTTCTGAAAAGCCCAGAAGTGAAGTCCTAGCAGACTGTCAGAAGCTTTTGGATGAACTTCTATCTCAGTACCCTGAAGGTTTCAACATGGGTCTCTTTAAAAGCCACTTCGTTGACAAATATGGATATGCTCTTGATCACCAAAAAGCTTGGGTACCCAAAACTGGTATCCCTCCTACAGATTATGCCTGGGGTGAAAGTAGAATCTGCTTATATTTATCCGGATAGTGTGGTTTACTCTTCTGGCATTGCATCCTTGGGCCTCAGAGAGAAGTCTTCAGGTTCAGAAGGCAATGTGCCTGATTTACCACGGAAGAATGAGGATGGTGAATCTCCATGGGAGGAACTTGGACCTGTTGAAAACCAGGAGCGAAAATCAACTTGTAATAATTATGAGCCTTCTGTATCAGATGATGATGACTTTTCTGATATGGAAGAGGATACAAGTTCATCACTGGTCAAAGTAGAAGATCAAAACAGGTCAAAGGTGAATCAGGAAGACAGTTCGTTGCTACAAATCTTGGATTCATGGTACAGCACCAAGGATGAAAGTGATACTCAGGATCATGGCTCTCGTGCTGAGGGTTCAGTAGACTGTTCTAAGGAGGCATCTGAGCTGCCCGAATCATCCAACAGTACTAATGTTAAAGGTGAAACTGCTGCTTCTTCTGCAATCAACCCTGCACGGAAGCAGAGGCCACAAAAGAGCTACACATTTGTTGCAGATCCTATTGAGACGACTAAGAAGGACAAGCTGATTGATGGAATTTTAGGTAGCTTGAAGAAGTCAGGAGAATCAAAGATGCAAGAGTGAAAGGAGTCTTTTTCCTCCTTGAGGTAACACAAATATTACCCAAAATTGCTAGTTTCCTTCAATATATAGTACGTCAGAATGAGAGTATACTACTCTTCTTGCTCTTAAAATAAGATCATTACTACAAAATGCTAATTTTAGTCGTTCAAGTAGTTCATCGATATTCTAAGCAGAAGCCGAAATTTATTTGCTTCATCGACAAATTGCTTTTAGAAACCGATTCGTGAATTTTAAACTTCCAAATCTGATGGTTATTGGCATGCAAAGTTGATTATTCCTTGGTAGTTATATATATTAATCAAGCCTATTCTTAGTTACCATTGTAAACTCCTAGCTCAATTAGGTATTTTTCTAGGATGATTTCATGGAATGTTATATCAGAATATTGAATGTACCACAACTGGCAACAAAAATATTCGAGTTCTTAGTCAAGTTATGCTTCAGAATAATTTAATGTCATGGAACATTGAGAAAGGGATCTTATATTTGTATTTCTAACATTTAGGAGCTAGAAAGACTTGTATATTAATTGGGCATGCAATTTGCTAATGATACTCTGGAATTTGCTTGAAAGGCGCTGGATCCTTTAGTTGCTTGCTTTACTTGAAATAAAGAAAGTACTTGCCTATATTACCTTTTACTGATGCCTTGAACTGAAAAGCAAGGTTGTTATAATTACATCCAAAACATTGAAATAGTACATATGTCAATGACATTTGCTCCCAAAAATAAGAAAACACTGTTTTCAAAAAGCTCTCACATAAATGAGATGTTTATTTAACTTTGAAGATATCAGAACTTTGGAGAAACTTTGTGGATATTTTGGAAATTTTTCATGAAAAATATGGGGTGTTTTGACCAAGATGTCACTGATAGATACATTATTTACATATATTGGATATAATTTAAGTCTCAAACGCAACATCCCGAGCGAGGTATGTTTATCCTCTCTCTAACTCACCACGGTGAGAGAGCCTGAACGGGTTTTACCTATGCTCAAATGTGGATTATTTTTAGTGATAATAGGAATGTGTATATATATTTTCCCATTTCATAGTGAAATATTTTGTTTATAACAACAAAATAACTAGTATATTATGTCAAGTTAGTATTATATTAACATGAAAAATGTAGTATTATATTGAAATTATAATTTCGGTAGCTAAAAAATTGTTTTTTTTTTATATACAACCTGTTTTTATGGGACGGAAGGAGTAGTTTGTTTATCCCCAGCCCTTGCCGACCTAGCTTGTGATCAATTATTTGTGCACAATAAGGGAGTTATTAACATGATTTTGTGAGACACATTTCAATTTTTACGTAACTGTTTAGTTTGGTGACAATCATTCAAAAGGCAATTAAAGCAGGAAGAACATCTTTTTTTTCCAACTGAAACAGATCCAACTTTGTATACTCTTATGTCATTACTACTAATTAGCAACGTCAGGAAATTACTAAGTCAACTATGGGATTTATATGGCCCTGCATATTTGGTTTTAATACCATGATTTTGTTTAGGTGTACTGTATCATAAGCAAGAAAGAGTTTGCCACATAATTAAATACTCAAGTTCATATCTTTTACTGAATCTTTACGTAATCTATTTTACATGCATAAATCATTGCATGCATATAAGAATTTATAGGCCTAACTCAGTCGATTTTGACTTGGTCAACTTGAATCGTCACTTTCATAGCATGTTTGATCTTCGATTATAATTGTCACTTGACAGTTATGGTGATATATTTATATGTACATAAAAGTCTCATGTCAATATTTGTAATAATTGAATTTCATTTTCATTCATGTTTTTTTTATTACTTCCTCCGTTATAAAATAAATGAAACACTTACTATTATAGGCTTTTCAAAATAAGTGAAACGTTACCTTATTTGGTATTCACTTCTCTCTATCTCTCGCCTCATCACATGAGTCGCTTTTTTTCTTCTCTCTATCTCTCTCATCTTCTAAATCCCCGCCAAAGTTCCCCACGTTTCATTTAAAACAGAATGGGGGAAGTATAAATTTTCATCGTCGCTTTAGTTTTACCCTCAACCTGTTATTGGAAATTTATGAAGAAAAAATGATATTTGGAGTAGGCACGCATTCTCATAAACCTCTGCAAGAGACTTTCTTTGCAAATTATCTATTACCTGTTGTCATTGTATATTAACAACACACAAATGAGCCGATAAATAATGAAATGAGATCATGAGAACTTTTCCTGCACGATATAAATTCAGCTATCAATTTTATTGAATTTAACATGATATTTATTCGATTTGGACATCTTATGTATATGCTTGTATTAAGGTATGAAGGATAGTGCTACTTCTCTCCTTGATGAAATGTAGAAGAAATTCTCTTTGTATGTTTGTTACTCAGTCTATCTAACATTTTCTACCTCATTTAAGGGTCCGTTCTGTTCAATTTATTTTAACTTATATAAGATAAGATAAGATAAGATAAAGATCGCATACGATAAGATCGATCGAGATAAGATAAAGATAAGATAAGATAAATAAGATGTTTTGCTCAACTTATCTTCACTCATTTCGAAATAAGATAAGATAAAGATAAGATCGGATTAGATCGATAAGATAAGATAAAGACAAAATAAAATAAATTAAACGTAACGCACCCTAAAAACTTGTTTATAACACTCAGTGGTAGAATCAAGGGGGACTAGTATAGGCCATGACCTCTTCTATGATTTTGAATATCTAATAAAGTTGAAGGTAAAAGCGCTTCTGATCATATCGTACTATTTATTTGCATTATTTGTTTACGTTTTTATTGTTAATGTCTCATGCCCTAGGCCATTTTTTAGCATATTTTCCGTTCTCAAAAAAATACTCTATAAACTCGCCCCTCTACTCAGTATTTGTATATACATAAACACTATTTATTTATACACAAACAACATATGTCGTGTACACAAACAACATATCGTGTTTGTGTATAATCAGATAGTGTTTGTATTATTTTTTTCTACATATCTAAATAATAGTTAGAGAAAGGTAAAATAAAAATATGATAAAATTATATCAAAATGGATGTTTATTGTAGAGAATAAAAATATGTGAATTTCATGATAAACATATAGTTTTTGTGCGTATAACAAATAGTATTTGTGTACACAACATATATTGTTTGTGTACACAACGTATGTTGTTTGTGTACACAACATATAGTGTTTGTGTATAAACAAATACTGTGTTGATTTTTCCACAAATCTAAATAATAGTTAGATAAGGGTAAAATAAAAATGTGATGAAATTATACCAAAATGGATGTCTATTTGTAGAGAATAAAAATATATGAATAGTGGTATATTTTTTATTATTTTTTTAAAACATATTTTTTGAGATATAGAAGTTTCAAAATTGCAAAAGTAATATTTTTTTGGACATATATAAGCATGACCTGTGTGCCACTTGTATGCTGCCACTTGTGTGTTAGACATTTAGCAAATGTCTAACCGTTAGACATTTAGCAAATGTCTAACCGTTAGACATTTATCAATTATCATCCCTCCAAATAATTATGTGAAACATAAGAATCAAGGTTGGTCTACTTGATTTGAGGCTCTCCTTCCACCCTTGTGACAGGGGTTAAATTCTTGCCCCTTGCATGGTGGGATCTCCAAATTTCTTTCTCCTCGCTTGCAATGAATCTTCATTGTAATTAAAAAAATTCATATGAGACAATATTTTTGTATACAAACTACTTTCTCATTTATAAAAATTATACAATCGAGATCGCTTTTTTTTTTTTGAAGTGAATAGAGAAAATTCCCATTCCATAACTTGCAAAACTTGTCATAAAAGTTGTCCAGCGCCGCGCCCACACTTTCAATTCGCGTGATAAAGGCCAATGGTTGTTTTGTATCCCACTTGACAGGAACATAATACTTCCTCCGTTCCAAAATAAGTGAAACACTTCTCTCATTTATGTGAGAGCTTTTTGAGACAAGTGTTTCACTTATTTTGAAACGGAGGAAGTAGAAAGGTAGATGTTAAGATGCAGACACTTTTGGGTCGAATTTAATCATTTTCATTTATTTTTCAAGCTTGGTTGAACCAATCACATAGGCACTACTAAGGAAAATAGAGATCCGTCAGTCTATTGGTGATATGATCATATGAAGGTGCTAGTTTAGTGGTATGTTCATTCATTTGGTAATACTCAACTAAACAATTATTATAGTCTAAGATGTTATTTAATTGACATTCTAAGACCCTGTTCTTTTGAACTTATTTTGACTAAACTGAACTTATTTTGGCTGAACTGAACTGAACTTATTTTGGCTGAACAGAACTTATTTTTGCTGAACTGAACTGAAAATAAGTCCAAAAGAACAGGGCCTAATTCATGAGTATTACTCAATTCCTCGAAATAAAAAATACGAAACAAAAAGAAGTACAACTTCCCAATTGCAATCCAATTAACACCTAAAAATTACAAATTTTATCATGCACTCAGGTGTGTCGTGAACATGGTACACCCAAAGCTAATTCTATGCTTATTGTTGATTTGAAATCATCCGAATGAGCAAAATATAATAAGGAGAGTTCAAAATAAACAAATGAGCAGAAAATAGTCTTCAGTGTACCTTCATATACACCCAAATGTATGACGAATGAACTCCCTAATAAATCAAAACCCAACCAAAGCCCAAACTACCTGAACACGAGACACATCAAACTTTCGTCATCATATGATAACAAAGAATTTAATGAGTGGGACCCACATATAATGTTCTGTTTTACAGTGAAGCGAAAGGGTCCCACCTATTATTATGGAGCGGGAGCCACGAACATGAAAAAAGTTGCAGCACTCACATAAAATGACAAAACATTGTACAATAAATACAATTGCACTAACATTTTGACTTCATAGCTAAACCTGAAACTGATAGTACGTAGTAACTAAAATCTGGTATCTAACAGTAACAAAAATTTGCCTTTTTAATGTAACAAAAAAAAGATGCAAATTTTAAGGAACAAACTCATAGTTCCACTTTCCATGCGCAATTGTTTTTTTTATCCATATGAGCCACGAAGGCAATACAAAGTACAAAGAAGGGGAGGGGGGATTCGAACCTATGACTTATCGTTTACAACACCTCAATCTTAACCACTAGGCCAAGACATCCTTGGTTTCCATGCGCAATTGTGGATCACATGAAACTCATTATTGTTACCACAAAAGAATGAATATTCTTGTATCAAACGAGTTAACGATTAGATTAGATAAAAATAAACTATACACAATAAAAGTTACAAATGGTAAATAAAAAAAAAGAACCTACACAAAAGTTATACAACTGATTTTGAGAAATTAAAATTAGACAAAAAAATACTTGATAATTAAGCAAAGTAGTACCTTCAAAGTTAATTGGACTGAAGAAATCATTTGGTTAGACCTTGTAATAGAAAGTCGGGTAAGAGTGGTAGGCAAAAACAAACTAAGGAAAAAAAATGCTATATTTACACACTCCAAACTAGATATACCATAGATTCACTCTTTAATGTTCGGTTACGGTTTCAGAAGCTACTCTAGCAAAAGTGTGGATCTTTTTTCTCCAAAATGGTGTTATGACATTTAGGATTCTCATGTCCCATTTGATGTCTAATCTGTACCCAAATTCATCTCCTTCCGCCATGACAAAACCTCGGAAACTCGTTTGGTTTCGAGGGCAGACATGGTTGGCACTTGGCAGGAAAGAATTGGGGTACAATGGATAAAATGAGATCTTAATCATCTCTTATAGTTGATGAGAGCAAAAAAAAACCACCTCCATTTTTTACATGTAGGGTACAATCTCCCTAAGAAAATCCTACAAAAACAAAGAAGTTTTAAAACTTTGTACAAAATTAGTAAAATCACCACTTGGGGAACCCCCTTATACTCAAAAGTCAGTCCACAATTATTGTAGAGTTGCTTCAACAAATTACTAAGAATTATCGATGGGGGCAAACCATCAAAACGGGGGAACATTGTTCCAGAAAAATTTATACTCGAAATGTCACGAGACAAAGAGAAACCATTACTTTCCACCTCGTTTTTCTTCTTGGGTTTTCATCCTATTCGGTTCCGGAAAGCCTCATGTATAGGAATGTCTGTTTCTCTATATCTTAAACTCAATAAGACAAGATATACTAGTGCCTCTGAAAGCCACCTTTGTTTCTTCCAAAGAAGGCATTCCTGGGTTTTGGTATCTCGTGGATGTCCATCACTTGGATTGTTCTTTGCTTTTTGGCTTCAACAAAGACACACCAAAATGCAAAGAAAAAGCATATACATCAGTATGGCAACGAAAAACAAGTACTAATAATTGTTAAATAAAAAAAGAATGGTGTTTTTGTCAAGTGTCAAACCATTTTGAGCTTCTTGGTAGTTCTCCTGAAGTCGTTTCCTAGCAGAAGCCAGCCTATCTGCGTCCGCTTGCACCTGTTTTTGCCTCTGCATCATCCCAATGGAAGTTTTTCATTAAAAACTTAAGAGAAAACTTCTCCAGCTCAGTTCCTCAGCTGATATCAAAGTGAATATTAGAATGCAAACAGAAAGCTTTCAACAAGCTTTGATGATTTTAAAACCATTTCCAAAGACTTGTCTCCTGTAAACCCCAGATTTCAGTAGGATAATGGATCAAATTCTCTGAAATTTCAGAACCCGGAAAGGCCATTAGCTAACATGACCCCAATTCTTTCATAATACTAACTTATTTCGGTATAACATAAAATCTTCAACCACCCTCGAGAAAGTAGATGAAAAGTTGGTCAAGCATTTCCCTTATATTATTTTTCATACGGTTTCGCAATCCCCTCTATAAAAATCCAAATTTCAGAAAAATATTTTGATGAAAATCTACAACTTCATTGCTGTAGCCTGTAGGAAACCAGTTGAGTTGACAACAGTTTTCAAATTCAGGGAAAAAGTCAAATTTGAGATTTTGGAAAATGCTGAGCTGTGTCAGGAAAACCAAAAAGGGGTATTTTGTTTACTAATTCCACTAATTTTCTCATCAGCCAACAAGCAAATTGAAATCTTAAAAAGGTGTACATTGGGTGGAGGAGCTGATGCTGGAGAAGCACTCTTCATGGGCTTAGCCGGAGGGTCTCTCCGGGGAGGGGGGAGAGGAGCTTTTCGCTTTGGTTCCAACTCCGAATTATTCTTATCGGATCCAGAACTTCCATCTGTTCAGAAATGGAATTCAAGAAACCATATGAATCAAGAGAACATCAACCATACTCAACAAACTAGTGCATGTAAGCCTTTGGAGAATCAGATTCTCTTCTTACTGTGTGGATTTGGAGAGTAAGCAAAATCAGGAACCTGTAAAGGAAAAACAACAAACTAAGAATCTTTCATAAAGAAAAAAAAGAAGCAAAAGAAAGCTTTTTAGCATATTCATATTCTTCCTTGCAAAAGAAAAATATACCTGATTGTGATTACCGTTTTGGTGATTCCTTGAAACAGTTTGCAAAGGCGAGTCTCCATCAGCTGAAGCCCATAATTTACAGTCATTCAATACAAAGCAAAGATAAAGATTCAGCAAAAGGATAAATTCACAATTTATTTTTGCCTCCGAAAAACGATTCCAGAATTATAATCTAAATCATACTAAAAGAAGAAGAGAGAGACCAATAAGATTACTGGAAGATTGGACTTCACCAGGTGTGTTTGACCTAACCCATTCATCAACCAAGTCCTTCCATTTTCTACCATGAAAAGAAACACACAAAACCATCAAAATCAACAACTCCATAACTACTTTTTCTTTTCATTTAAAACATCAAACTTGTTTAAGCACTTTAAAGTAACCAAAATCTGATCAAAATCCGAACCTGACAAGCAGCTTGACTAATCTCCGAACATCGCCAGACGGGTGTTTCCTCAATCGGTTCACATGCCTCCCAATATCAGTTTCCTTCATAATCAATCACCACAAACTTGAAAATCTGCTAAGTATATGATTCTAATGCAATTACTCTAACATTAGCTTAACACTAACCTTAAGAGCTTTGAATGTGATATCCATATCAGCTAAACTTTGAAGCAAATCAACCACTGAATCCTCAGACTACAATTAAAAAAAAAAAATCACATATTTGTGTCACAAAAACCAATCAAATCAGAATCCTAGCAACACTTCTAATTAGCATAAATCAACAAAGAACAACAACCTGATCAGGATCTTCAATCTGTTCTTTAATAGATAAAATTCTTCTGAGCTCATCATCTTCATCTTCCTCATCCAAATTCTCAACAAACCTTCTATTCTGCTCCTGCCCCTCCTCCTCTTCCTCCTCATCATCGCCACCACGGATCGAAACCGGAGTCGAAGGCGAAACAGATTTATGAGGTACAATCTCACTCTCAGTCCCAAAAACAGCATCAACCACAGCATTTGTGGCAAACCCATTAGAAGGTGGTCTTTCATAGTTATGGCAATTTGTGTATAATTTCTCAACAATACCATCTCTCCGAACTCTAAGCTCATCCCCATATTCCAATGATGCAACTTTTATTGCAGTTTCTATCAACCCCCATATATCCACCCCAGAATTCCCCAAAATCATTCTGAAATCATCCAAATCCATCCTAAAACACTCTATTTACAATAAACCCACCAAATCAAAACAACCCCAAAAAAAAATAAAAATCCTTACTTTCTCACTTTATTAACAATACCCAATACTTCTGCAAAAACAACAGCAATAAACAGATCTACAAAATCAACACACACACACACAAAAAAAGACAAATATTTATAAAAAAAACATGAAATTAATGCTTGAGAAAATAAAAATAAAGCTACCTGTAGATCTGACTTTGAAGTTGTTCTTAAAACATGAGAAAAACCAAAACTTTATAAGAAACCTCCTTTCTTCGCTTCCCTTTAATGGGTCTTCTTTGTTTGCTTTTGCAGGTAATTTTTGTTATAGAAATTTTGACAAAATTGGGTCTTTATTTATATAATTTGTAGAAATATATATTAGTATAATTATTGATTTTGTATTGGGTTGTACTTGTATACTTATAACTAATAATTTAATGCAGTGTGATTTATGATGAATAATAATACTATATAATAATAATAATATTATAACGATTATAGTACAATTATACGCTTAAACTCATAAAAGAAAGAAGAAGAAGTAAAGTTTTTTTGAGAAGAAGATGAAGAATAAGATTTTTATAATAAAATTCTTTTCCTTTCTTTCTTTCTTTCTTGTGGGATTTGTGTGTCTGTGGGTGCCAGTGGGAGAGCCCAAGAGACAGAATTCTTGGGGGGCTGTTTGGATTTTTTGTCAGATTGTATGAGGGGGGAATAATTAGGACTTTAGGTCTCCCAATTTTCTTTCTTTTTTGGGGGTTTTTTTTTTCCAACTTTCTTTTTACTGCTTGTTTTTGAATGGGTTAATACTTAATGTGGAATATTGGTAGCATTTTGGTATATGCTAATTGCTTAATTTTGTGTTTCATATTAGGTAGGTAAGCTACCTAATTTTGTTTGTTATATCGAGAAAAAAATTACTATATCTTTATGGATTATATTCATGTAATAGATAAGGTTGTTAAATACTACCGTCGTTTTTTTTAATCTACACACTTTTCTTTTTGGTCTGTTTCTTTTTAATCTACACACTGTTGCTTTTTCTATTTTGGGTAGGACTGTTCATAATGATCCGATCCGGTCGAGCCGATCCGCGATCCGGTCGATCCGATCCCAAAAATCGGATATCCGATCCGGTTTTTTGAGTTTTCGATATTTCGGATCGGATATCAGAAAAATATCGGGTCGGGTACGGATCACGCTATTTATATTTTCAGATATCCGAAATATCCGTTTTTTTATAAATATAAGTTTTTATTTTAAAAAAAATCCTAAACAATAAAGCTTTCTGTTTAAACTTCAATGCTCAAGACTCAAGTGTTCATTCTAAACCCTGAGTAGAAACGCCGCTTCTCATCTCTCTCCACACCCGTGAGGCCGCTGATGCCAACAACCCCACCACGGGCAAGTCGCCACCACCAACCGGCGACAACTCTGCGACGGCGCTAGACCACTTCTTTTCTTCTCCGCGGCGCGAATGATTTCTTCTTTGTTTTGAATGCTCAGTGAAGAAAAAAGACGAGTAACACTAGGGGAAAAAAAGGAAGGGCTGCGCTGGAAGGGCTGCGTTTTTTGGAAAACGCAGCCTTTCATGCAGGAAGGGCTGCGGTTTGGCAAAAAATCGCAGCCCTTCGTAGGAGAAGGGCTGCGGTTTTTTTAGAAACGCAGCCCTTTTAGTGAAGGGTTGCGGTTAGTCGAAAACCGCAGCCCTATAAGTAATAAGAGGGCTGCGGTTTTCGGGCTAACCGCAAAGGGCTTTTTTTTTTTTTATTTGAAAGGGAATTCGATCTCGCGCGTTGGGCTTAAAAGTTGAGCGGGCTAGGTTATTTCTCACAATCTCCCTCCCTCATTCTCTCTCCTCTCTCACAATCTCCCTCCCTCATTTTCTCCCCTCTATCCTCTGCTCGAGAGTTCGCCGCTATGATGCACGTCGGTGGTCCGACGCACGTCGCTCATCCCCTTCGTCGGTGGCTAGGATCCCCTTCGTCGGTGGCGAAGTGAGGTGGTCTCCCTCTCACAAATCTTCACCACAAATCTTCTCTCACAAATCATCACCACAAACTCCTCTTCGCCAAATTCCGGCGACGCTCAACCGCCAAATTCCTGTCCTCATTCTCGGTTCTCGGATCTCCTGTCCTCCTTTGTCTCGCCGGCATTTGCGCACACCACCACACTTCGTCTCTCTCGGATCTCCTGTCCTCCTTCGTCTCTCGCCGGCATTTGCGCCGAATTCCGGCGACGCTCAACCGCCGAATTCCTGTCCTCATTCTCGGATCTCCTGTCATCCTTCGTCTCTCGCAGGCATTTGCGCACACCACCACACTTCGTCTCTCTCGGATCTCCTATCCTCCTTCGTCTCTCGCCAGCATTTGCGCCGAATTCCGGCGACGCTCAACCGTTGTTGCGGTGATTATAGTCGGGTTTTTTTTCATTGTCAATTTTTTGGGTTTAGTCGTTTTTTTTTTGTATTTGTTGGTTGTTGATTGTAGTCGTTTTTTTGTCATTTTTTGGTACGAATTACTTCGTCCTCTTGTTAATTGTATGATGATGTTTGGAGTAATAATAATAATGTTCTAAATTTTCTGGTTGTTCTTCATAATTTCTGGTTGTTCTTTACAAAAAAGTATATACATAAGTATAATATATTTTTGGTATATTTAGGACTCAAAAAATGCCAAAAAGAAAATTTTTTTTTCAGTTCATGAAGGGCTGCGGTTTTTACCATTAACCGCAGCCCTTCACTTGTAGTGAAGGGCTGCTACGGAAAGGGCTGCTGGCCAAAAACGCAGCCCTTAGGGCTCTTTTGACCGCAGCCCTTCCGTTTTTTTCCACTAGTGTAAACAAAATTCCCATTTGAAATTTAAGGTTCAGTGCATCAAATGGGAATAGATCAAGATGATGTAAGATCTAAAAAAGTTGTAGAATTTAGTTTTGGTATGTTATCTTCTTCTGACTGCAAATAAAAAAACCATAAGTATAAAGGAAAAAAAAATATTAGAGAAGATAAAAAGTTGAAGGCAAAAGTCAGCCTTTGCTAGTTTGATTTCAACTTTTTCGTTTTTTTATTTATGCAACTTACTTCTTCTTAGTTTTGTTGTTTCGTTTTTTTTATTATTATTTCTTCTTCTTTGTTTTAATGCTCAGCGACTGAAATCTGATTTTAATGGTTCTGTCTTTTAACATATTGCATCCTACTATGACTATTGAGTGATGCATATTGCATCCTACTACCTACTGTCAAGTAATGTCAAGTCTGCCATATGCATTGAGTATAACAATTTGTGAGTTGTTGGGCCAACAATATAAGGCCCAAATATGTAAGAAAAAACTGCTATGAAAAATCTTAAAACGAGTAAATTCAAGTGATAAAAAATTTCGGATATCCGGTTATCCGATCCGAAAAATTCGGATATCCGATTTTTTCGGATCGGGTTCGGATCGCAGTTTTGCCGATCCAAAAATTTCGGATCGGATCGGATAACCGAAATGAACAGCCCTAATTTTTGGTAACATGTTAAATCTACTTTCTCCTCTTTTTCCACCCATGTCATCCACTTTTTAATATTTTAACCCACTTTTTAGTTTTTCTCTCTCACGTTTCTGTTTCTCTCTCCACCTTTTTAGTTTATCTCTCATATTTTTGCACTTTCTCCTTGGTTCTCCCCCAAAGTGAAGTGTAGATTAATTTAAAACGGAGGTAGTACATAAGTGGGTTAAAGATTAATATGAAAAGGGGGGAGGGGGCTTGGGTTAAGGGTTCGTTTGATTCAACTTATTTTGTCTTATCTTATCATATATCCTATCTTATCTTATCTGAACTTATATTATCTCATCTTATCTTATACTGTCTTATCTAAACTTATATTCTAGTTTATTGTGTTGTCTAACATAATTAATCAGTTTTATTCAACTTATTTTATCTTATCTGATCTGATCTTATCTTATCTTATCTTATCTTATTTTTTCTGAAATAAGTTAAACATAACATAACCTAAATGGCTTAGAACTATTGAATGTTCTCTAGATAGTGACCTACGACAAACTTAGCTTAATTTAAATGGTGAGGCTAGAAGAATTAAGATATGAAAGTTTTTCAATATTTGATTCTAAATGGTCCAATTCAACCCAACTATTGACTAGTCCTTTTTGGGATATTTATTTTCCAAATTTATAGAAGAAATTTGAATAGCAAGCGTACCCTAAATTAAGGCGGATTGAATTATAGTAGTGTCATGCCTCAAATGATTGTCTCATACTTCTTTTTTTATAGTTGACCCATAATTTGTGCACACTTGTCGAGACACTATTAATTTTCAATCTTTATATCTTTAATTATCAATAAGAAAAATTACAAAAAAGCTTGATATTTGGAAAATATATATTGGTAAGAATCTAACAAGATCACATCATTAAGTACAAAACACAAAAAATAATAAAGTCATATATGTAAATAATGTTTAAAATCAAAACGGGGTCATCTATATGTAAATAGTACTAACTTAAGTGTAGAATCATTTTCAATTTTAAATCATGAAAGTTGAAATTCAACACATTATTCTCATTCTTACTACTTACTCGATTTTTTTACCGACCATTTCGTTAATTTTTAACGTACTCCAACACACTTTTTGAACATCAATATCTCCGATTGCGTGTAAGTAAAATTATAAAAAAGTTGATATTTGGAATCTTGCATTGAAACAAATTTAACAAGATCTCACTCGATCGTTTTTTCTTATATAAATGGGTGAGAAAGCTCGCAAAATCGGTTGATGAATAGGCTTTTAAATGTCAAATAATGCAACTAAAATAACATAGGAAGTACTTACTTTGTTTCTTTTTAAGTGACTAACTTCCCTTATTTGGAAATGTCACATAAGTGATTGATTTCTCTAACTGGCAAAAGGTGGTACCAACTTCCATTATTTAATTATTTCACCTACTTATTTCATTCAATACTCAAATTTGATTGGTTAAACAATTGGCCCCTACTTTCTCTCTCTACCCTCCTTGGATTTCTCACATTTTTTCTCTCAATCACTTAAAAAGAAACGGAAGAAGTATATTTTACTTTCTAATTTTGGGTTTTTTAAATCTTCAAATATTATATACGGATACCAGATATAATTCCAAATTGTTGGTGTTGTCCTTTCCTCTTCTCTAAACAAGAATTACCAAATAAACTAGTGAACACCAAATATGTTTAGGGATATGCTCTAGTTTCAAAGACAATCAAAATTTTGTAATATCCTTATTACCAATTTGATGGATGTCCGAGTTTGCCATGCAAAAAAACACATGTACTTGTTATGCTAGAATTAGATATATTTGCTATGTCATCGTCCGGAAACAATACACACCTTCCAGAGCATGATATTATTTACATACTTCCTCCGTTTCAAAATAAGTGAAACACTTGTCTCAAAAAGCTCTCACATAAATGGCAGGTGTTCACTTATTATTTCAAACTATGAAGAATTACTATAAATCCATTGTACAACAGTCACCTACCTACCAAATTCGAGACCCATCCACGCCCCATCAGATACGTATTTAAACCCATCACATCACTACCACCCGCATGGGTATCCACACCCGCTTCGTACCTGGTTTATCCCCGCCCCACCGCCCGCACGGCACTCGCACCCGCCAGACCAAGGCCATACCCACATATTTATATTTTGTAAGATAAAATTATTAATAAAATAAGTATATAAATAGAATTTTAATAACAAATATGCGGGCGGACGGGCGGGGATAGAGGCCAGATAAAGATAAAAATCCACACCCGCTCCACCACCCATTGCGGGTACGATTTTAATCCCCATCCCTGCCCCATCCGCGCCCCACTTGGGTGGGGATAGGACGAGTCTCCTACTTAGTCCACCCCACTGCCATCCCTAAACATAGGGTATATATTTGTTGTGTCTTCTAACTTTGGCAAATTCTCAAATGCCACGGTATCAAAATTAGATAAGACGATTTCTTTTAAACCAACTTAATCTATAGGCTATAGTTCTATACTAATATAGCTCTCCAACAACAACAAAAACAATTAGATTATGGTAGTCTCATAGTTTGTTTCCCTTATTTCTACTAAATTACCCAAAAAAAAAAGTATGGTAGTCAACGGTAAGACAAATTTTTTTGAAAGCAGCAGTGCAGCGCAGCACGGCACCTATGAAAATTGAAAGGCAAGACATGCAAATCGTGCTCTAATTTCAGAAACATATAACTACTGCTAATAGCTAACTACGCCAAAAACATTTTTGCAATGTCTACGAGTTTCAATTTTAATTTCCAAAGTCCAAACATGATATCAAAAGCCCAATTCAAACGGACGTCAACATCGATCCAACTAAGGTTTGTGGTCCAAACTTATCAAATGGATATTTGAAAATCCACTCTTTGATTATATGGTTGCTTCTAAACAAATCTAGCAGTATGTGAGATTGTGAGTATTCTAAAAGATAATCGATTATCATGTGAGTATTTTAAAAACACTCTAGTGAGTAGTGAGTAGTGAGTAAGGTTCTTTAATAGAACTTTGTAAACCAAATGAATCCTTATTTTGGCCAACTCTATTTTTGGGCATGTATATTGTACAATTATAACCATTTTTCTTATTTTTATTTTATATTCCCTTGTTTCTTTTCTCCTTTTCTTACTCGTTTCCCGGTTTTCCTTTTTATTATCAGTTTTACGTGAAAACTTACATGTTCACACTTTCTTAATAGTGTTGGAGAGAAATAAAAATCAAAAGGTAATGTATTGATAGATTAATTTTCAGCAAACTTTTTACGATTTTTATTGTACTATCTTTTGGAAGAGTTCTTTTGTAATGATATTTGTAAGTATAAAGTAGTTTTATAGGTGCATTAAAAATACAAATTAGTTAGTGGTAAAAAATTTCCATTATTTATGTATTTTGTCAAAATTGTACTTCTTTTACATAACAACTAGTTATTAGCCGCTATCTTGCCCTAAGGAAAAAATTTCATTTATTAATATTATACTTTAAGTTGATAACACTAAATATTATCGGGCCTAGTTACGACTTTAGTATATATTCTTGAGGTCGCGGGATCAAATCCCGTACTATGCAATTTCTAATTTTTTTTATCAGATGTGCTTACATGTAGTAAAACTCCTTTTAGGGAGACACGCGCACCGTTTCTTCTTTAGGAACGCGCTTTTATTATATTAAGATGGATGATATTATCTGACATTTATTTGTGTTTTTTTTCATTAACATCAATGTATTAAAAGATAGGGGAGGAAATAATATGTAAAGAAAAATTATATTTAGAAAAATGAAAGGAAATTAAGAAAATTAAAAAAAATTGGAATCCATAAGAAAAGGGTTCAAATGATTAGCGGAAGTGTGGAACTATTAGGAATATTACAATGTAATAAAGATATGATTAATGTATTTTGGATAGATTGTTATCTTAGAAAATATTAGCCAATGACATTATCATTAAATTTTTTTAAGATTAGGAGTATATACTTTAGGATTTTTTGACTAGAATAATACAAACTTTTGCCCGTTTTCTCGCAATAATACAAAGTTTTGATTATTTTTAAATAATACAAATTTTTGCCCAAAATTCCCCTGGTAGGTCAATACCGGTTGTAACTTGTTGTAGTAGGTCACTATGACACGTGTCATTATCTTATTGGTTGTTTTTTAATTTTTTAATTTCAATTTGAAAAGAAAAAAAAAAACTCCAACATTTTCCTTTTGTTCTTTCTTCCACCCCTCCTCCCCACCCCACCCCACCCCTTCCCTCCCCTCCCTTGGCCAGACCTTTTTTTTTTGGTGGTCTCATGGTCTCTTTTTTCAACTCCACTCTCTCTCTTCCGCGTCGTCGATTTCGCCTCGCAACCGCCAGGGGCGGATCCGTGATATTCGAATCGGGATGCAGACATTAATTAAATAAACATTGGTCTCAATATTTAACGTTATAAATATTACAATCCAAAACATTGTTCAATATTTAACGTCATAAATCTCAAAATACAAAAATAAATAAGTAAAATTACACAAATTGTCGAAGATCGGTTCTTTTCCCTTTATTTTTTTGACCCATGTGTCATTTTCTATATTTAATAAACTAATTTTATCTAATAAATAGTTCATTTAAAATTAAATTAATAACCAAAAAAGTATTAGAAATTTGACGATCTAATTGGATTGTGATTACTCCCCTCCGCTTTTTTTATTTCGTACATTTGTTGCTTTGGAATGAAGCCCACTACTTTTACGATTATTTTGATTATTTTATAAGTAAAAATATACGTCGTGTGTGATCTTGTTAGATTCGTCCCGACGTGTAGATTCATAATATCAAATTTTTATAATTTTTACTTAAGCCGAAATAAGAGATATTAAGAGTTAAATAATCTTTAAAACCGCGCACAACAAATGTAAGAAATAAAAAACCGAGGTAGTGATATCCTTTTGCTTTTGTGGGTGATTATGAGCTAAGACATCATTAAACAATAAAAAATTATTGGCTTTACCTACATCTAAATGACATGTGATGATGTGAACCCCCTAAAAACAGTTAGCCTTAAGTTCAACTTGCAATTACTTTCTTGAGTCTTCTTTCTCTCACTTCTTTTTCCCACATCTTCTTTCTCTCTCTTCTTTTCCATAGTTCCACGCTTCAGTACTTCCCTGAGTCTTCTTTCTCTCACTTCTTTTTACCCCCCAATGACCCACCTGCATCCGCCAGTGTCTGCAACAATCCCAGGGCTTCCCGAGGTTTGAATTTTCGCCTCTGATCTCGTCTCCTCCATTCTCTCTAAGGTTCGAACTTGGGGACGCCATTGATGAACCGAAGAACCGAAGAACCGAAGAGATGAAAGAGTAAAGAGATAAGATTCGAATTAGGGACGCCATTAATGAACTTTTTATTCGGATTCTTGTGAGGATTTCCGAGGTAAGGTTGGGAAGGTGAGATTTTTGGGACTGGAGGAGGAGAAGGCGGAGGTTTTGGGGTGGTTTCCACGGGTGGGTTTGGGAGAGGGGGAGAGTCTGGTGGTGCTGACGGTGGTGGCAGGGTGTTTCTTCAAGTTTGGTGGAGGAGTTCAGTTCGAGAGGGAGGGAGGTTCAAGGCTGGGAGTGTTGAAGATATGGTGGAGGAGTGTTGAATTTTTTTTTACCGGTTTTGTAGGTTATAGGTCATATTGACCTACTATGGGGAAATTTTTGAAGCAAAGTTTGTATTATTTAAAAATAATCAAAAGCTAGTATTATTGCGAAGAACGAACGAAAGTTTGTATTATTCTAGTTAAAAAATCCTATACTTTAAGCATATTATCTTTCCTATAATTAAGGATAATATGTTCTTGTTATCCTTGTGATTATCTTTTCCTTATTTGTAAGTAATCTTCTATGGGTTTTGTATATTTTAGATTGTATATACACTTTACAAGTCTAATACACAATATCTAAGCATTCCCATTAGGCCATTAATTATCTTGTCAATAAATCACGCAAATTAGTGTGTTGATTATTTCATTCTACTTATTTCTTTTGATGACTTTCGCTCCAACATAAGGGCAAATAATTGCAAGTGCATGATGCATGCGCACTCATACACCGATACACAAACACCATACCATAAAAATCTTTGTCATAAAAGTTGTATAGAAATCATATAAACTAGGACAACGTCCACAATTTAAATGCATATGCAAAAGTGTGATGGAGAAATTGGTCCAAAATCAATCAACATCATTTCACACGCAGTGCACTAACTAATGCTTCAACGCTCTGCATTTCCTTCACCTCCAGCTTCATAAATAAGTGCCTGATTTTTCCGTTACGTACGTTGTGCTTTCCTCACTATATATATGTACCCTTCTTCACTTATTTAATCCAACACTAAAATCACTGCAAAAACACAGATATCGTACGAAGTTCATGGCTAAATTAATAGAAGAAGAGCACCCACTAAAAGCTTTTGGCTTTGCTGCTACTGATTCTTCTGGCTTTCTTTCTCCTTTTCATTTTTCTAGGAGGTAATATTCCGACCCTCTTTTTCTATCTTTCGTCCTATATATATATATATATATATATACCATCTATGAAATATCGGAAACCTATGGAAGCTAAGATTTTCTTTGTTTAGGTTCGCAAAACCCCAATAATATCCGTGCTACATAGTCTACCATGATAGGCTCTCATCTTTATAGCATAGACAACATTTGAATTTTTATTATATCTTTTTGGTTAGAGATCTCAGACTTTGACCAATTTTTACTAAAATGATTGATGTCTCTTAATCCAATTTTTACATATGAGAATGCTTTGAGAGTAATGGGTTATTGTAAGACTCCGCAAGGACAAGTTTCTTGTGTGCTAGTGACCTACAATTAGTATCTACTCTAATGTTACGACTGTGAGACCAATGTTGGTTTTTTGGACTTTGATGTGTGATCTATGGAATACAAATGTACGATGGTTTTTTTTTATGGGTGTGAGAGAGCCACAATGGTGAATAATGTAGACGGAATTTTATCACAAGTCTTGGATACCATCTTTTTAAGACTTTAACCAACTAAACTAGTTGACATCCACTTTATGGAGTACGATAGTAATGTGCTTAGAAAAATATTTTAAGATAAAATGTCATGCTTAACAAATTGGAATTTCATACAATACTATGCAGTGTCCACAAATACGCTAATTTTGAGTTTTTGAGTGTAATTCTTGTGGCCCTAAAAGACGTAACTCCTATAAGATGGGGATATAAAGGGATCTTAACCTAAAAGAAAACACCAACCATTTAGACTGATAATCGAGAGTTTACTAGTTTGAAGGTTGAAACCACAATATCCAAACTTGAGGTTGATGTATTCAAACTCCAAGCCATGAGGTTAGAAGGTGAGAGCTAGGGTTCTCATTTTCCCTATTGTGGTCATTGTCAACAGGTGTAATCTTATTCTAATTACTTCATCCGTAACAAAATGTTACACTTTGACTTTTACGCTTGCCGATGCAGTACTTTGACTATTAATAACTTTAATTGTGTATTAGTAAAAATTATAAGAAGTTAATATTATGAAAATATACATTGAGACAAACCAACAACATATCATATAATAACGGTTGATTTTATCTAAAACTAAAAAATGCATGGTCAAATGTAGACTGTAGTATGTGAATAGTACAATTTTCAAAGTGTTACACCTATTTTGTTACGGAAAAAGTATTAATTACTTAAAAATGCTTTGAGTACTTGTCAAGTGATGTCTTGATGATGTTGATACTTAAGCTCTGATTGATAAGTGTCCAATTAGGGGAATTTTTGGATTGTGAGTTGTGAGTTGTGAGTTGTGAGTTGTAGCCAAATAAAAAATGTACTACCAAAAATATAAGACTTCATTTCGGGTGATGTAACTAATAAATAGGGTGGAAATCGGCCGGGGAATTAGCAAAAGGAGAAGCTTTTTAGTACAACGATTGTGCCACTTGAATTTATAACCCTTTTCCACGAGGAAAATAGGGTTTTTTTTTGGGAATTTATTAAAAGAATAATTTGGTTTTATTTATTTATTTTGATTGGTTCAAAGGGTTTGGTGTTGGATACTTCATTTTTCTATCTCATGATTAGTATATGCCTTGATGTGAACATAAGGTTCTAATTTTGTCTTTAGGAATTCTTTTTTGAAATAATGAGTCTAGTATATGTATATCTTAATGGTAATGATCCTAGTCAAACATTATTACTACCTAAGTCACAATAGAAGAATAAGTAGGGGAACGCAATTCTCTACCTAATTTTATAGATTTGTGTTATAATTCGTGTTTATGGAGGAAGATAATCACGAGGAGAAGAGGAAGCCATTGATGTGCTTGAGGTTGATGAAGACAGTAGAGAGGAAGATAGAAGAAAGGGAGAGATTAAAGAACTACATTTTATTATTTGATGAAAAGTAAAGAAATATTACAAGTACCTCCTATTTATACTAATTATCATATTACGTCAAACTATACCAAACTAATAACAAACTAAGGCAACTCTTGTTAACTAATACTAACTGATTATGTTATCTCCAACAATTTGCATGTACCAAATAACTATTTTTGTAACACAGTTCGGGTGGGGTTTAGAGAAGTAGGTAACACTAAAATCGACTGAGTTCGATTACCTAAGTCAAAGGTGACCTATAATTTTGCAACAATTTTGAGATTGAAGTTTTTGACTTAAAACTGTGCATGTCTTGTTACAGGGAAAATGGACCTGAAGATGTTACTGTTCAAATCCAATTCTGTGGAGTTTGCCATTCTGACTTACATTCTGTGAAGAATGAGTGGGGTTTCACCAGATATCCCATTGTTCCTGGGTAATTTGCATTGCCATATTTCACTCATTGTATTAGTAAAATCTGGTGACTTGTTGCTTTTATTTGTAATTGCACATTAATTTCATGATACATTGTGTTTTGAAGCTGTAAGAATAACTTTTTTTAACTTGTTCAGGCATGAAATTGTGGGTACTGTCACAAAAGTTGGGAATAATGTGAAGAAATTCAAAGTTGGAGACAATGTAGGTGTTGGTGTCATAGTAGGATCCTGTGAAAACTGTGAATCTTGCCAACAAGACTTAGAAAATTACTGCCCTCAAATGGTTTTCACTTACAATGCCCTGGATAAAGATGGGAGCAAGACTTATGGCGGTTATTCTGATACAATTGTTGTTAACCAACGATTTGTGCTTAACATCCCGAATAACCTGCCTCTTGATGCTACTGCACCACTCTTGTGTGCTGGGATCACGGTCTACAGTCCGATGAAATACTATGGAATGGCAGTAAGTGGGAAGCATTTAGGAGTTTGTGGATTAGGCGGGCTTGGTCATGTTGCTGTTAAGTTTGGGAAGGCCTTTGGACTTAAAGTTACTGTGATTAGTACCTCGCCAAAGAAAGAGGATGAAGCTCTTAATAGACTTGGTGCAGATTGTTTCCTTGTCAGTACTGATGCTGCTAAAATGAAGGTAAATTACAGAGTATTTCTGGTTGAATTTTCTTTGTCAATGAACTCATTAAACAGTTCACCAAGTCGTTAGACACTGCTAGCTACTATATGTCTGATATGCTATCTTCAGATCTACCCGTATACTTAGTGTGCAATATGTATGTAAGCAGATAGCTGAGGGGCTATAAGCTTTTAACAGATAGATCCTAATTGATACTTAATATCCTTCCAATTGATAACATGAAACTTGCAAAATGGTACTAATATGACTACATGAGTACCAATGGGAAGGGTTTTGAGTTCCTTTTTTCGGGTGTAATAGTGCTTGATAGATTAGAATGAATTTGTTAGAGGCCAATACTTCCTCACATCTAGCCTAACCTCTGATGTTCGTCGCTTCTCTAAAACACTGAGAATTTTGACTATGATCGTCTATACATTTCACTTTAAGAAAATGATACATACAATGGCTGTTTTCCCCAACGGACATATGCCCTTGTGGCATGTGCTTCACACTTGTCACTTGTCGACACGTAACTTCCCTCAGACACACCCTGTTGTTAATAAAATTTGGCACCATATGCAAGCTCAATCTTAAGTGGTTTCAACTTTCGAGGCTTTGGTTTATTTGTTCATAAATCCGTGTTAATGGCTCAAATCATCGAATTCAATACAATGAGTCTAAAGTTCAAACTGTTTCATGTAGGCTGCAATGGGAACTATGGACTTTATACTGGACACCGTATCTGCAGTTCATTCTTTGGCTCCATTGCTTGGTTTGCTGAAGTTGAACGGAAAGCTAGTTACTGTTGGCCTCCCTGACAAACCCCTGGAGCTTCCTGTCTTCCCTTTGGTCTTGGGTAAGTTAATTTGCATCTTTTATTAGATATAATTGAAGTTTTGGGTTCATCAATTGCAATGAAGCAATGCAAATCGGATAAGATTATAATGTAGCAGTGCAAATTGGTTAAGTAGATGGTTTGTGCTTTGTTCTTATCAGTATGAAATGGAAGTTAGTCCTTGCTATAACGCTTATTATTCATATAGAGTTGGTCTAAATTTGTATGTTACAAAGCAACCAATTTTTGTGGTGGAACTATAAGGTGTGTTGAAGATGAATCATGAAGCGAGTAGGTGAAGGTACAAGTTAAGGTATTGTTGTGCCATGTGTGTGTGTGTTGTGTTGAGCTACAACATTGCACTAAGTTAGAGCATTTGGGGAAGTACGACAATGGAACAAAGCATGAACAATAGAAGTCCATGGCTTACCCGTGGTGTTGGATGAACACCACGGCCTACCCATGGAGTTCACTGACTAGAAGTTTACTTTGGTGCTTTGTACAGCTCAAGTCCATGGGCTGGGCGTGGTGTTGAGAGGAAGACCACGGCCTGGCCGTGGTGTTCCCTGCTACACGAGTTTCTACTCGTTTTGAGCTCGGTTTTCTTGTTTCGTTCGGTTTCTTTTTAACCCTAGTATAAATATGTTTGAGCCGTTTATTCATTACATGCTTAGAGAGAGAAATATTCTTTAGATCTAGAGAGACCGTAGAACCCTGGAGAAAGGTTAGAGAGTCCAGAGATTAAAGAATTCTCCTTGTATCATCATCTCATATTCAAAGTCCTAGTGCGGTGTTCGTGGTTTTCTCCATATTCAAGGGTTTCCACGTTAAATCTTCGTGTGTTCTTTATTGCTTTATTTTTTTAATTCCTTCGTATATTATACTTTATTGTTCGATTTGTTAGCACCTACGATACATATTCCTAACAGGAACTTGGAAAATCTGTATGTACTACTACAAGACATGAACTATGTTCCTAAGATGAGATCACATATAGGAAAATATTGCATCTACACCATAAATTTCACTGATTTCCAAAATAATCCTTGAACAGGTCGAAAGCTTGTTGGAGGAAGTGATATAGGAGGGATGAAGGAAACACAGGAGATGCTAGATTTCTGTGGAAACCACAACATTACTGCAGATATAGAACTTATCAAAATGGAGTACATCAACACTGCTATGGAACGTCTTGCTAAATCAGACGTACGCTATCGTTTTGTCATCGACATCGCGAATTCCTTATCCACTTGCAAAATGTAGAACACTCAAATCATCTTTCCATGGATCTTGTTGGAGTGAGGAAGTTGCAAGTCTTGGTGTACTACAAGTCTGGATATATAGTAGAGTAATAAAGTTGGTCTAGGGAAAAAAATGTACTAAGGCATCATTGTCGCTGAAGTATTTGATGTTTGATAGAATTCTATATGCTGCTAAAATGAATAGACCTCTCTTTTAACTACACAGAACTTTATGTTACATTAATGAAGAGATTCTATCAACAACACCACCTATCATCATTATACAATTATTTGCTTGGATTAGATAGCTAACTTATACGATTATGTACATGTCTTAATTTTTTTTCAAGGAGAAGTGTTCTACTTAGCTGAAACCTCTCGCGGGTAAATCAGACCCAACTACGCATGCAAGGTCCCTTGAGAGTAGGGGGATGATAATTCCCACCCCCAAATTAAAGTATCTTTAGTAGGATGATCCCACACAACCTTGAAGTTGTGAGATACAAACCTTACCACTAGACCAACTACTACATTGGTAAAAATGCATACATCCCAATCAATTATACAATCTTGTTAGCACCAAAAAAAATACAATCTTATTTCATATTTATGTCAATTGAGCTCTAAAGGTGACTTTGTACATATTGGTAATTAACCGTACCCCAAAACAACATTATACTACTTTTGGTAGATACAATACATTATACTACTTTTGGTAGATACAATACATTATACATCCATGCCATTTCACTAGCTACTCCTAATTATAAAAGTTAACCTTGCTCTTCTTTTATAACAAACACGAGAGGAGAGACATACATTATCATGGCTCCAATTGTTGAAATATATGATTAGACATGGCGGATAACTACATAGTGCATGGGAGGTTGAGGTGGTGGAGTAGTGGCATCGCTCACCACCTCATATCCCCGGCGCCTGAGGATCAAACCTCATGGGACTCATTTGGGGATTTCCCTTATCCCCCAAATGAGATCCCCTTCATCTTACTTAAAAAAAAAAAAAAAAAAAAAACACTACATAGTGCATGGAACAATAAACATGATTGAGGAAGAGAGACAGGGGAGTAAGAGGAATAGTTTGGACTGAAGCCGAAAGTCCCCCTCTCCTGTTCTTTTTGCCTTTTTTCCACATTTTCCTAGTCCATATATTTATCACTTTATCCGTTTATCGTTTCGATGTTGAATTAACACATATCGGTTTTTATTTCATACTTTCTCGTGTTTTATCCCTGGTCTCATCCCTTCCAGAAGTATGATTCTCGTCACCTAAACAAAATAAACTCTAATAAGATGGAAGACATCCTTTATATTATGGGTTTCTATAATTTGGGGATTATGAATTCCAAACTGAATCCTCACTTAACGAATAACCTATTTGAGATTCGTTCATGTTTTTTCTTCTACATCTATTAGCTCACTTGAAAACATATTTTAGGACTTTTTGATACCCAATTGCTCATCAATCGTTGAATTTGAACTTTGACTTGAATTTTAAAGTTTGAATTTGTTTTTCCAGGCTGGCTCACGATTACAAGTTTACAACTTTACAAGTTACAACACTTCCAAAATGGACCAAAGTGATATGATCTACCAAATTGGCCAATTGTCCAAACATACAAAAGTCAAAATATAATACTAAAATAATAGTAGTCAACGCACACCAATTAATAAGTTTGGATTAGCATTTGATAAAGCAAAAGTTTGTAACTATCCAACCTCAACCTGTAAAGTCAATAGAAAGTAAAATTCTTTAAATCAATTGAAACAACTCCTTTCAAAGTTCAATTGACGTCAAAAAGGAATTAACGATAAAAAAAAATGAAGATTCAACGACCACATGTTAAAATCTCACCAAGCACTAGCGTGCAACCCTCTGGTAATTGTCATACACAAAATCAGAATATCCGGTATTTATGAAAGATCCCTATTCCAATAATATGAAGGGCATAATTTAATCTATTTAATGGTAGTTTAATTCATTCAGTAATCCATTCTACAATCCATTTAGTGACTAGCTAGCTTAATCCATTCGGTAAGACTGCCGGATTATTTTTTAAAATTGTCTATTATAGTTCGAGATTCAAAGGGGGAAAAAAGGAATGAGAAGAGAACGGACAACTAGGTTGGTGCAAGATGCCTAAGGATAATGTTGGGTTCAAGTGAAATGGAATGGACTTGTTAGGAGAATGTAGGTTTGAATTTGTCTAATTTTATATTAAAATCAATCTGCCTTTCTAATAATTTGTGAAATCCAAATTAGTTTGAAAACTTTTTAAGATTAGATAAAAAAAATTATTGTAACTTATACACTATTTTTAATCCTAAATTTGTAATTGATACAGTGAAAAGTCTTTAAGATAACATGAAATTTATATGTTCGTTCTTTTTTATTTTTATGAAAAAGAGGAGCAAACCCCAAACAAGAAAAACAAAAAAACCTAAAGATCAACAAGATGTGGCGTGGTCACACCAACAACGTCACTGTGTAAAATTTTAGCTTAACGAGTGGGAGGATGAAGATGCATCATCTGATGGTCAACTTGCGTCCAGATTGACAAGCCAATCAGCCGCTCTATTTCGTTCACAGTAGCAATGAACTAGTTGAGTGGTCATCTAGGAGAATTCATTAACATGCAGCAGTTTCGGATCAAATGGTAACATTCACCCCCTTGATATTATTCTAGATTTAAGAGAACTTAGATGCAAGCCAAGTTCCCCATCTGCACAACTAGTTTAGCACATATATATACAGGTTGGATGAAACTTATAGGTTGAACAACTAATAATTTTTTTTTTTACATCGAGAAAATTTGCATTAATTGAAATACAGAATACAAACTAGGCTAAACAACAACATAAGAACACTAAATTGAGCTTTACTTGCTCTTACAAACCAAACTAAGGTGAAACAAATAATACTATTAAGGTTCTGCTTGAAATAGAGGCTTGTATTGTTTGATACTTGAATCATAACTCTGCTGGAAGTAGGGATGAGCATGGGTCGGGCCTGGGGCGGGTCCAGCCAGACCCAGACCCGTAATTTTTTATATGGACCCAGACCCATAATTTTTTATATGGACCCAGACCCGCCCCAAATCCACAGGGTCTAGAAAATCCGGACCCTTACCCAGATCCAATGGGTCTAGCGGCTCCTGTGTCCAAAACAGGTCCTAAATGGGTCTTCAGATTATTAGAAGTTTCGACTGCTTTTTTTAACCGCGATATTTTTACACCCGTTTTTTTAGTTATTATAATGATTAAAAGACCTAAATAAGAGTCTAATACTAGTACAAAACATCTTAAATTAAAATATCCACTACAAGTTGACTTAAGTGTTAACAAAAAGTTGTGTTACTCTCTATATACTTTGTATATAAGACATATATATTAAATATATAAAAAAATATGGGTCTATGGGGCGGGTCTAGGGCGGATATGGGTCTGAATTTATCGGACCCAGATCCAGACCCGTATTTTAACACCCAGACCCAATGGGTCTCAAATTTCTAGACCCAGACCCTTGAAAATGGGTCGGGTCGGGTCGGGTCGGGTCTTGGGTCCATGATCATCCCTAGATGGAAGTGGTTGACAATAACTGGACCCGAGATTCGAAAACCGAGGAGCCATTGTAGTTTCTTGGATAAAGGCAATCTGCAATAAAGGGGTATATCTTACCTGCTAGAAGGGGTGGGAGCAGCGAATTTCGATCACGGTTTGGATAACAACCAACCAAGGGCGAGATTTGAATCTCGCCACATGAGCAATAAATTGTATGGCATTATAATATGACACTCATTGCCCTTTGATAATAATAATGATAATAATAATAATAATAATAATAATAATAATAATAATAATAATAATAATAATAATAATAATAATAATTAATATGTATGTAATTTTGTAAGGGAAGTCTCATTCGTATGTGCATGGTGTACGTATAACACTTTCGGACCTGTATTTCCTTATAAATTTCCATTATCACTTATTACCACGCTTCAAGATGGTATTTCATAACAACTAAAATTTATGAAGAAAAAGTGATATTTTTGGAGGACACGCATCTTCTATACATGACATTGATATGAGACCTTCTGTGCAAAATCTTGTATAATATTATCACAAATAACACCATTTATTTCTTTAAATTTTTTTGCAAAAAGAAATCAAAGACTATTATTCCTATTTTTTATAAAATATCCATGTATGTGATTTCAATTTTTTTTCTCCACAGCCAATCCCTTTAATTATAATCAACATCTTTTGGGAACCTTTTTTCATGTTTTGAAGCTAAGGGCTTCTGAAGCCCTTCTTGAACGAATTTATTTTTGCGAAAAGCTACCCACCAAACAGATAGAAAACAAAAATAACCTGAAATAAAAGAAGAGACGGAATCACTAACAAAAAAAGATGAATTAGTTCTTTCAAATGAAAAAAAAATATGAATAAATTCATGTAAGATATATAAAGGAATCAACATTTCTATTTTTTTATACTTCCAAAATGATCGAAAAGGAATATCCAAAAAATAATGAATTTTATACTCCTAAGATAATAATATTGTCAATTTGATATCAATAGCTCAAAAAATAGAAAAGGAAAACTTTTGGAGGTTGCTCAGGGAAATCCAAGAGACTTATCTGTAGATCCTCTAAATCTAAGTTCAGTAAATGTAGGAGTTCAGAATACGTTTGGTATTCTAAACTCTGATAACGTCCACAATTTGCTGGAGGATGTTGTGTTAAGTCCCATCCTTCCTTTTAACTCTCTTCTGAGCAACTTTGATATTTTATTGAGTTCTACCCCCCTCCCTCCTTCTATCCTCAAAGATTCTCTCTCCTCTTCAAAAAGAAAAATTTCAATCACCCTTCTCCCTGATCTTCCTCGCCAGTTTCCATCTCCAATAAATTATGGTGATTTCAGCAGACCTTCCTATCCAAGAAGAAGAGAGGGACCCCTCCCTAGCCCCATACTTGTTCGATCCTACTTTCAACCGGGGATTCCTAATGCCCCCAATTGTCACTCCGAACCTTGTGTCGACTCAACTCTCTCAAGCTTCGTCGCTAATTATGGTTTCTCCTCCATTCATGACGTTTCCGGAAATTTGGATCAACAGGTTCATGTACTTTCGGCAAGGACTCATGGGGGAATGGATTCATGTCCAGCCATGGTAGCTAATGGAGTTGTTGTTAAAGCCGGAACGTGCTCCAAAATCTTACCAAAACTTGAAGATGATCCTGCCAGAGCAACCAACTACGTTGGTTCCAGCTCATGTCCCTCTCTTAGCGGATGTCATGCAGAAAAACAAGGTCAGAGGGATCACACTTCGGTGGTGGGTGGAATAACTGAAGAAAGCATCAACATGGATTCCAGTCCCCTGGGAACTCCAGTTCTTAATAGACCCGGCTCCCGTTCTTCCTCACGTTCGAAAATTACTCACAATTACCGACAACTGGCGAATGGTGCAATCGGGAGGTGCAGTAAACAACATAAAATGGTTTCACTTGACCTCCCTGGGGTACCAGATAGATTTGGGGTGGAAACTGAGAATAAACGAGTCGGAAGAGATACTAAAAGAAGTGTTCCCAGAAGGTCAAGTTCCGAAGGAACTAGTCGGAACTCCACCCATTGATCTTGTTATGTCTATCTTGCTTTGGAACGCTAGAGGGGTGGCACGCCCTAGTTTCCGCCGAAACATGAAGCAACTTATCAAAGATCACAAGCCTACAATCGTGGTCATCACTGAAACCCATGCGGGCCGAGAGAATGTGGAAGAGATGGTGGATGATTTGCCATTTAATTCGTTTGATACCATTGAACCTGTTGGTATGTCAGGGGGAATTCTGATTTTGTGGAATAGTGGTGTGACTTCATTCACTGTTGTTACAAAAGAGGAAAGAGCAATTCATGGCATCATCAAGGTACAAAATTCAAACCCTTTTTTCTTTACAGCTTTATATGCATACACAAAACATAGGCAGAGGGTAGGAATGTGGGAGAATCTAGTTAAAACCAGCATGTCTACTACTTTGCCTTGGGTTGTTTGTGGAGACTTTAACCAAGTAGTTGAAGCTCATGAGAAAATAGGTGGAAGAAGACCTTCTGATCATAAAATGCGTTTACTTAGGGAAACGATGAATAAATGCAATTTGTCTGACTTGGGTTTTGTGGGCAACAAGTTCACTTGGTTTAACAAGCGAAAAAAAGCGCCAATATTTGAAAGGCTGGATCGGTATTGGGCCTCGCCTAGCTGGATTCTTGAACATCAAAAGCATCTAGTAACCAACTTACCTCGGACCTCTTCAGACCATAATCCTGTGCTATTAGTCATTGAAACTCCTCAAATTCCCGTTCGGCCTAAACCGTTCAAATTTGAACCTCATTGGTTAAGCATTCCTTCTTTCAAACCATGGGTCCAAGAAAGGTGGGGTAATTATAATGGGTCGTTTCATCAAAGCCTTATGGATCTTAGGAGTGAGTTACCGGGCTGGGCTAATTCCAATGACAACCTTCAGAAAAGAAAGAAAAAAGTGATGGCTAGAATCATAGGAACTCAAAGAGCCCTTGAGTCTAATGCTTTCAACGTTTTTTTGCTTAATCTTGAAGAAGATCTGAGGTCTGAGTTAGAGTCTATTCTTGAGCAGGAAGAAACGTATTGGATAACTAGAGCTAGATCTAACTGGGTTATGGAGGGGGATCGCAACACTCATTTTTTCCATTTATCGGCTACTATTAGGAAAAAAGCGAACAAAATTGCTATGATTAAATCGGAGGTGGGGATTGAGTTAACAAACCAAGCTGATATTCGGGAAGAATTTAGTTTGTATTTCTCTAACTTTGTTTTCTTCCGAAATGCCTGTCATTCCTGATAGTATTATCTCTCTAAATAAAATTGAGTGTAGTAGCACTCCTCTAATGATGGAGGTTGAGGGTGTAGTGAAAAATCTCGTTGCTTTGAAAGCCCCGGGGGACGATGGGTTCCATGCTGTCTTTTTTCATAGTTTGTGGGATACTTTAAAAAATGATTTTTTCAATGCCATTGCTGATATTTTTGTGAGCAAAGAAGTTCCCCAGAATATGAATAAAACGATTATAGCCCTTATTCCAAAAATTGAGAATCCCTTGAGAGTTAAGAATTTCAGGCCTATTAGCCTTGTTAACACAAGCTATAAGGTAGTCACTAAAATTCTTGTGAATCGAATTAGGCCTTACCTTCATGATATCATTTCCCCCAACCAGAGTAGTTTCATTCCAGGGAGAGGTACGGACGTAAACTATTTAATTACAACGGAAATCTTACATTCTATGAAAAGAAAGAAGGGGAAAAAGGGTCTATTTGCTATGAAGCTTGATCTTGAAAAAGCTTATGATAGACTTGAATGGTCCTTTATCCGTCATTGCCTTCTTTTCTTTCATTTTTCTGTGGATTCTATTGATTTGATTATGAGTTGCATTACGTCTGTTTCATCTGCGTTGTGGTTAATGGTGAGAAAGGTAGGAGGTTTGGTCCTACTAGAGGTCTCCGTCAAGGAGATCCGCTATCTCCATACATATTTATTTTATGTATGGAATATCTCTCCAGGATGATTCATGATGCTTGTGCTTCTAAAGCTTGGACTCCCTTCAAGCTTAGAGCAGGTAAAATGGAAATTTCACATTTATTATTTGCTGATGATGTGATCTTCTTCGGGGAAGCAAATCTATCCACCTTGTCTTCTATAAAATCTGTTCTAAACTCCTTCTTTGAAATGTCTGGGCAAAAAAGTCAACGAGGATAAAAGCTCATTGATTTTCTCTCCTAACACTCCTATTGAAATGGTGGATGAATTTGAGCAAGAACTCAACATTAGCAAGTCTAATGAGTTGGGTTCTTACTTGGGATTTCCTCTAAGTGCCAATAAACCTTCTAGAGCTAGGTTGAGTTTTATAATTGACAAAATGCGGGAAAGTTGACTACTTGGAAGGCCAAAGCGTTATCTAAAGCGGGGAGAATGATTCTCATTTCCTCCACTTTGAATGCTATTCCAAGGTACTTCATGCACACAATAAATTTCCATTGCTCAATTAAAAAGAAACTCGACTCTATCCGTGCGAATTTTTTTCTCGGGGAGGGAATAATAATACTAAGAAGATAAATTGGGTGGCCCGGAAAAAATTTGTAACTCTAAAATCCATGGAGGGCTTGGGATTTTCTCAAATGAGCGATTAATGTGTTGGGCCTTACTAGACTTTGCTTTGGAAAATTGACAATAGATTGAATTGGGCATCCGAGTTTATTGCTGAGAAGTATATTACTAGATTTGGTGAACCTAAAGCTTTTAGCAAAGGCTCTCACCTTTGGAAGAGTGTGGGGGTGGGGTGGGAGACTTACAAAGAGAGTTTGGTGTGGAAAATTGGTAATGGAAGGGATATAAAATTTTGGAAAGATAATTGGCTAGGGTCTAGCAAGATGCGTGATTTGGTTGTAGGTCCTTTAAACAAGAATGACTTGGATCTTAGTGTAGGCGATGTCATAAATGGTACCTCAAACCGGGTCTCCTTTGTTCTCCCCCGAGGTTTTACAAAGAATAGGAGCCATTGAGTTAAATGGTGATTCGGACTACGTTTTCTCTAAGTGGTCTAATGGGTTTAACTTTGTGGCAAAAATGGCGGTGAATTTATAAGATCTAGGGGGACGTTTCAAGAAATTGGTCTTGGTTATGGCAAAACCGCTACCCTCCTAAACCGTATATTTTCATATGGCGAGTGTTTGTGGGGTAGAAGTGCCTCGCAATGTCAACATAAATAAAATGATTCCCTCTCATTCCAAGTTCCCGTAGCTTTTGCCCTTCCGAAGAAGAGACTATGGATCACATTTTTAGAGGTTGTGCTAGGGTGAAGAAGTGTGGGAGGTTCCTCCCCCTCGTGATATACCTTTAAGTGATTGGATTATGACTTCTCTTGATCGGCCTACTCCCGACTACCCCTTAATCCCGCCTAGCCCTGTCCTTCTTGTTTACCCTTTGGTATCTTTGGATTAGAAGGAATGCTTGGCTTTTTAGGAAGGTGAACCTTTCTCCCTCTTTTACAAAAAAATCGATTCTCCGGGCCTCTGCTGAATGGTTTTTCTCCCAAAACCAACCTATAGTAAGCCCCCAAACCTCTATCACTTGGTCACCCCCCTTCCATTGGCCGCCCGAAAATTAACTCGATGCTTCTTTTGTTCATGAATCAAAGGCGGCCGCGGCTGGTGCCGTTTTGCGAAAATATTGCGGGGCATTGGTTAGAAGGGTGCTCGTATACTTTTTTCGCTTGTTCGGCGTTAGAGGCCGAACTCAAAGGAATTTTAGTTGCTGTAAATTGGTGTATTTCCGGGGAATGGAAGGATGTAACTTTCGCTTCGATTGTTTATTGGCTGTAAAAGGAATTTTGAATCCACCCCAAACTAAGGGTGTATTACCCGATTTGATGAAAACTTGCGGGGAGTCCATCTTGCGAGGTCCAAGGAGGGAAAATCGTGCATGAAGGAAGGAGGGCTAATGGAGTAGCGGATGAGTTAGCTAACTTCACTAGATTAACCGTGACTAGAGCTAACGTTTTTTGTAATTTGGATTCCCCACCTCCCGTCCGTATTAATTCGAGTAACTTAGATGTTGAACGTATGATTACTTCGGATGTTAGTGGTCCTGCCAGGATCAATGTAACCGGTGATACTTTAGCAGCTATTAATTAAATAATTTTTCTCCTCAAAAAAAAAAAACAACATTTAATATTGTTTTAAATTCGCCATTTGCTTAAGATAAAAAGATTCCTCGAGCTTATGAAAGGAGTATTATCTTGGAAAATTACATTTTTTTTTTCCAAAACGATAATGTATAAAACAATATAGTAGCATAACCAATCAATGACCTACAACAATTAAAGACAAAATTTTGGTTTAATAGTTTTCACTAATCATTCGACGCAACTTTCATTTGCAATGAAATCCTTAATATCTTACGAGTTTCTCCAGTTGGATGTTTCAAGTGTACTCTTCATATAGGGAATATTATCTTATTTGGACAATAAAAAATAAGGAAGAAGTTCTAAAAAGTAACATAGAGTTCTTAAAATGTAGGTTTTCTTTGGTTTCTTGTAGCATTTCCTATAAGAATATGTAGAAATTGAGAGGATATGTTTTTATGTTTTCTTGCAAATTTCAATATCCTATATAATACTACCTCCGTTCCTTTTTAATCAATATACTTTCTTTTTCAGGTCGTTCATTTTTAATGGTTACACTGTTACTTTATCTATATGAGGTAAAATACTCTATCATTATTCTAGAGCTTATCAACTCCAGCGCGGCCCGGTTTTTGGGCGGGCTTTGGGATATTTTTTTTTGTTCCGGTTTTTTTTTTTTGAGCGGGCTTTGGACAAGCCAAAAAAGACGTTTTAGTCTAATTTTTTGGCACGGTCTGTTTGGCCCGAAAGCCCGCTCGGCCCGGCCCAAAATAACGGGCTTTGGGCACAATTTTGGCCCGGATTTGGGCCCGGTCCGGTCAATGGGCAAAAATTTTTTGGCTCGGCCCGCCCCGGCCCATGATCACCTCTACATTATTCTCTACTTTTGTCCCCCATGTGGTCCCTCACCAAATAAATTAACCTACCTTAAACCCCCACCTACCCCATTTTTTTCTCTGCCCTATTTTTTATTTACTTTTTGTACTTCTTACTCTCCACTTTTAATAATTCCTCTCATCTCTCTCTCTTACTTTTTCACTTTTTTCTTGGTTTTAGTGAAAAGCAAACCGTGTAGATTAAATAGGAACGTAGGTAGTATATAGAGGCCAAATTAGTTATTTGACATGCAAACAGTATAAATGGAGTATGAAGTGAATTTTCTAATACAGTCCTTAATACTTCCTCCCTTCTAAGTAAGTGTTGCACTTATCATTTTTGGAATTTTCTAAATAATTGCTATATTACTTTATTTAGTATTGAATTCTTTCTATCTCTCTATTCATCACATGATCCTTTTTGTTTCTCTCTATCTCTCTTTTCATTTTGGTTCTTGTGCCTCCCTCTCTATAACACTTATTTTAAAACGGATGAAGTATAAAGACATGCATCAAATATCAAAAGTTATATCACAAGTACGCATCTTTTTTTTTTGATTTGGTAAGATAAATAATCTCTGGGATGCCATCGCACAAGGCCCAACCCAGAGGCCCAGACACTTGGAAAGAGGGGGAGTTGTAAGGAGAATTCTCCTTCAAGTGCCCCTCGCTTGGTGGGATTCTGGAATTCCTACCAAGTGAGTCAAGCTAAGCTTGGTATCACAAGTACGCATCTTGAATTGTATCAAATGTAGTTTTTATTAGATATGTAGTATTTCTACCTTTAACAATTTTCTTTTACAATCCTCCAAAGACAAAAAGTTGAAGAGCATATGACCTACTAGACTAGTCTACTTTAACATGCCTAAAATGATTACTGCCAAGAGATCAGCCTCAAAATCAACACCATACTAGGTATAACCATAAATTTTCCACTCTTTGACCATGAGTGACTTAATCAAAATCAAACCCCCACAAAAAAAAAAAAAAAAACATGGGAAAACGGAGCAAATGACAAATAATACTGCTCTACAAAACAACTTCTAGCATACAATAGTTGAAGGATCTATAATCTATATCCTCAAAAGTCACATCATCATGACCCATATGATGCATCTTTAGAACCATCCATCTTCCTTTGACTTCCACGTGGAAGAATCTCAACCGTAGGATAAACTGATGGTGGGGATGACATTGATGAAGAAATAGGTAAAGAAACAGAGGAATCCATAGAATTAGTAGTTTGCAATGGAAGAGGTGAAGAAGACAAAGTAGAAGACATCAACATTTGATCCAAAAAACTCAAGGAACTCAAATCTCCTTGATTTTCTTCAAAAGAACCACCAATTATTTTTGAATAATCAAGATAATCTTTATACTCCCCTGTTTCTTGTAAAAACTCCAACGGTTGATTTTGAATTATTTGATCGGAATTTCGAGAATCCGTCAAAAGGGTCGCCGGAGAATCGGAAAAGGTGAACTGGGTCGCCGGAATATTCGCCGGAATATTATGAGAAGTGACATTTTCAGGGAAGTTAAGTTTAGCTTTGCTGCCCCTAAATTTTAGGGCAGCTTCATCATAAGCTCGGGCAGCTGCTTCAGCAGTTTCAAATGTACCTAACCAAACTCGGGCAGCTTTGTATGGGTCCCCTAATTTCAGCTGCCCACTTGCCCCAAGGCCTTTGTCTAACACCTCTGTATTTTCTTCTACTTGGCTCTCCTCCCACTTGTGGTTGTGGTGCTATGTTGTTGGCTTCATTCTTTATGGAATCATGATGAGTGTATGTGAATGTTGATGATGATGATGATGATGATGTTGTTGTTGTTGTTATGGTTGTTGATGATGTTGTTGAAGCTGATGTTGATGTTGTAGTGGGTATCATAAAGCTTGGTCCCCCTGCTTGCAAGTAGAGGAATTGTTATAGTACTAGTATATCAATATGTTGCATGCATGGAGATGGTACATAAACATTATACTACTTCTATTTGAGCTAGCATGTTTAGAATGTGTCTTATAATTGAATTATGATATCATTATGATGACACACACGTGAGAGTCTCAAAATCTATATGGATGAATAAGATGTAGAACGACTGATATAGAGTATAAGTCATATGTGAGTTTTATAACCTGTTGTCAATTAATTTTTATATATAGTTGGAACTTTTTTGCAAACGGACCCGTAACTCCATGTTAAATGCGGGTTGATTAAAACTTAACAAATTATATTGATAGATGAGTACATTATTATTGTCAATAAATAAAACCTTGGTACATTGCACCTATTATATATATATATATATGAAGTTGCTAACTATGGTTCCACTTCCACATTACTTTTTTTTAATTATATAAGATATGTTGTACAAATACTCCAGATGATACCTTATTCATAAAATAGTAGGTAATCATGAGCAAGTGTCATATCTAAGTTGATAGATGAGTAAATTAATTATAAGTATAATGAGGTCGGTAAGAGATTACAAGTACAAAACTGCATAGTGCCTACGGTGTGGATTTCATTAATTAAACATTAGGACTTCTTATAATCTTACAACAAGACAATACTTTTGCATCGTACTAAACTTTTGCTGTACTAAAGTTTTGCTGTACTAAATTAAATGTGTACACCGGATTTTAAACGCGGAAATAGCGAGTTAGCATATCCTGTGCAGTGAACGCGATATAACAGTGGATCACTCATGTAAAATGTAAATGGACAAGTCAATGACATGCACCCCCATATGCAATATGCATAAAATGATAAGAACTCATTAAATTAATATACTTTTGGTGCAAACACATTACATTAATAAGTTGTTAATTAGCATGATCTGAATTAATAATATCACTTCCATTTTCAAAATAATTTTTTACATATAAAAAATTATAATATACTACTACATTGCTTTGCAATATCATTAATATAATGTTGTATTAGTACTTCTCAAATTACATTATCAATGTAATATATATCTTTTGCTTCAAATTGTTTTTTTATATCTTAAACGTTACAACTACAAATAGTACTATCTCTACAAAAGCAAGTGTAAAATCAAAAGGTAAGGTCTTAGGGAGGTACATAAATAGTTGTCGTAAGGAATCAAAAAAAAAAGGAAGAATAAAAAAATATATACACCCAAAAAAGAAATGTGAAAAGAACAAAAAAAAACCAGAGGTGGTATATTTTACTAATTACATGTGTTTATTATAATTTATAAAGTACCAACTCCAAAGTAGCTAACTAGTATGTCACTTGCTCTAGATGATATGGTTGGTCTAATGATAATATTATATTTGGAATAATCAGCATTAATTAAAAATTATTAACAATAAGATCTAATGCAATACGATAAGATCGACATGTAGGTATACGCGTATAGCATTACTGACATTACATATGCTGATATGCATACAAACTAGTCGATCTGTTTTGTATCCAAATTATTGTCATGCTGTTATGTCATATGTGAATGAAATGATGATGCATGGTTGGCAATTTGTCATACCGAAATTACTTGCACGTAAAAAAGTTAGATACGTATTCTAGTGTAGATTACTTACCAATATGTGATACGTATGTTTGATTTGTAGTATATTACTAATAGAGAATTATAAAATTTAATTCCTTCAGTTCTCTACAGATTTCTGTAAGTTATTTGTGAGGAAAAGATCAAAGAGGCCAAACTCTTTTCATACCTAAGAACATCAAATGAATGACCATGAGGATAAACAATCTCTTAAACATGCATTGTTATTAAGAATTAAGGTTACACTTATTGCGCTCATTTGAACCTTTTATGATCCTATTTTTACGAAAACAATCACTAAATTATTTAATTTTACTGGTTGTTATTATTGATCGACTACAAGCAGTACAAAAACCACCCGACCCACATATAAGAAACGAATCTTTAGGTGAAATTCTACAAGTTCATATATAATAATTTATCTGCCAGCATCAAAATGGTGCTCTCTCATTGACACACATGTATTGGACAAAATTAATAGAGAAGTCATGCACATAATCTAATACAAACGTCGACTAAAAGCACCATTCTAAATAGGCAAAATTGATCTCAACACCCTGAACTATAGCTCGGATGCACCCAACACCACCAACTACGACTAGTAGCCTAATTAAACACCACCAACTAGGGGTGGGGTGCATTCCGTACCATAAATGAGGTCGGGAGCCTAAAATGTTGCCGAAGATGGTGGGTTTTTTATGGTACAGACTGCACCCCACCCGTCGTTGGTGGTACACACTGCACCTCACCCCGTAGTTGGTGGTGTTTAGGCTACTAGTCATAGTTGGTGGTGTTGGGTGCACCCTAGCTATAGTTCAGGGTGTTGCGGCTAATTTTGCCTTCTAAATACTCTCGAGTGCACCATTTAAGCGTTAGCGGTTAGCAATGAAAAAAAAATCCAACACACAAAATACCCACCGTCACCCCCAAAAAAAGAACAATAACAAAGAAAGATTCTTTATGAAGTCTACAAGATAAGTACTAAAGAAGGTACCTTTATTTGAAGCAATATATGATGGATGATATGATGAAGAATAAACTGGTTTCACATCACTGAATATGCCATGCTGCCCTCCAAATAACATTCTACCATACTCAATATTACCACCTTCTTCTTCTTCTTCTTCTTCTTCTTCATGTCTTCTTTTTACACCATAACTTGGTAAAACATTTACAGAAGAAGATGATGATGATGAACCAGAAATAACATGAGTTAAAGCAGAAACCATTTCTTGCATTTCTTTTTCTCTACTAAACCCTGGAATCATTGGACTTAAAATCTCTCTCATTTTCATATTCATTTCTTCTTCTTGTTCATCATCTTCCTCATTTTTTTTGCTTCTTTTCGCCACTTTTTGATCTTGTGAAAAATATACACACATAAATCTTAACTTGTTTTTCTTTGAGTTTTCCTTTTTGTGGAGGTTTTCTTCTATGATATATAAACTATTAAACTGTATTAAGTTGACGAAGGCAAAACTCAAACTCTATAAATCTTCTTAATTGGTTGACGGGTTATGTATATATATAAGTATTTATATATATATGGAACCGTTTAGTTTGAGACGCCGCCATGCATTGAATAAATATTTATATTGGAATTTTAATGCTTCAATTGGAAGAAAAAAGTGTTTATTTTAAGCTTTCAGATATTTTATTTAGTTTTTGTTTTATATATATTTTCAATTCTAGAGGGAATTTATGGGTTTTCACTTGGCCAACTTGAACTTGGCTTTCTAGCTGTTAATGCAAGTGGATAAACTAGGGGTAGAAACAGAAATAAGGATAAGAGTTATGTATAAATCAATGTTTATTCAATGTATCATTTTATTCCTTTATTAATATAATACCCTTGTCTCTCTGTTTTTTTATTTATATTGTCGTTTGCATTGTTTTTAATGCATATATACTCTTCATTTTTTTATGGATTTTCCTACTTTTCGTAAAAGGTGTATTATCTTCACCTGTATGGAATTGTTTGTACTGAACTTATTAGACTTGATAAGAAATGACGCTTACTTTTTATGGTGAAAAAAACACACCCTAAGTGTATCGTTTTATAAAGATGTTCTTACTTTTTACTCTATTATTCCTGAGTTGGTAAATCTTTATACTCTTTTCACACTATTTTACATTTTTACTCCATTTGATGTACCCAAATATTATTACTGTAAATAGGAAGTATATAAATATGACCATAAATTGTCTATAGTTGCAACAATTTGACAATTACATTTATCGACGTACAACTTTGACCATTCAATATCTTTGATTATCTCATTACGTAAAAATTATAGAAAGTTGATATGTATTAGGATAATCAACCAAAATTATGACATACTAAAAGTTGTATTGTATATTATTTGAAACTTCGGTCAAGGTTAGTATATGAATAATGCAAATGTAAGATAAAGGTGGCTTGTACGAATTAGGGATATACACAATTCGGATATCCGAAACTAGCAAAATCTGATTCTCATATTCGATTCGAAAATTTTTCAGATTTCCCATATCCAAAAGTGCTCATTTCAAATCAACCAACATTTGAGATTTCGATTTTTCTTTTTGGTGTGGCCATAAATATAGGAGTAAGAATTGTTTGACCATAAAATTATGAATATGGTTATCAAATATGAATTTATTTGATTCGTTTCAATGTCTATTTTCAATATTACAAAAGTTTTTTATTAATTTTTTAAAGTTTAAATTACAAGTATTTGACCGTAGTTTCATCTTAATATCTATTTCTGAAATAAAAACTTAAAATACATTATTCAATTAGCAAAATTAAAGACGAAATAAACAAATTGGAACTTTTTATTTTAAATGGACTTATACTAAAAAATGCTTTTCTTTTTTAATATCTTGCTCTTTTTTTTTCCCTTTCTTATTCTTCATCACCCCTACTTATACTATATGACCAAGTATATCCTGAAATTACCGAAAATTGATTGTTGGTTATGCCAACTGAGTTGACGTAGTATAAGGAGGCAAGTTGATTGGTAGGTCAAAGTTTGACTCATTAAAAATTAGATGAGAAAATAAAAATTAAAGTCAAAAGGAGGTGTGATTGTGTGAACGTCAAAACTTCGACCAAAAAAATACTGCAGCGTCAACAGCTTCCGTGGATGTCTCAGGTCGGCCTCTCTAATCTTAATATAGGTGAAGATATAGAGACAGTGTGAGTGTGACAAAGCTTAATTAAGCATGAATTTTAGGAACCGACATAAAAAAAAAAAGGGGGTAAGCTTGGCCGTTTTCTAATTCCATGTTCAGTTTTCTAACGTGAACAATTTTGTAACACTATTCACTAGTATAAATTACAAAGCAGACGTTTTCTAAAAACTAAAAACTACTAAATCGAATCAAACCGAATTAAATTATAACTAATTAATAAGAATGATTATCATTTAAGAATCGAACTTGACCCGAACCGAACCGACGAACCGAAAAAATGTTCTAGAACGTTCCAAAGTGTACAATCATTTTTAGAAAGAAAAATAAACTACAATGGGTAAGAACAATTGGTATTTTACTAGACTAGTTGTTGGTTCTATCACACCTAGTGCCATAAATGAGTGAAACTTTATGTAATTTGTGATGGCTTCCACTGCATTTTTACAATCTGAAGAGATAATACATGAGTTCCATTGCTTTTTTTTTTTACCCAATCGATGGCCATAGTAAATTTCAGATTCCATTGCATCCAAGGCGAGGGATGCCATGAAGACACCATCAATCCAATTACAATTACCGGAATGATCTCTACACATAGCCGCTAAGTAGGATTCCTTGGAATTATAAAAGAAAGAACCATCTGTCTTAATTTTAAAGATATGGATGTGTGGAGGGTGCCATGATGAAGTGGAGGGGAGGGGGTTGGGAGCTTGACCCACTTTTGGTTGGTTCTTAGAGAAAAACCATTCGATGGCAGCCCAACTAGAATTTTTTATGAGGACACAGGACGGAATATTATTCTTTTAAAAGACCCAAGAATTTCGACGAAGCCAAAGGCCCAAGATAACAAAAATGAAAAGGACATTATAAGGAACCAAGGCAAGGGGGACAAGGCAAAGTGTTTGACGCATTTGATCGAAGCCACTCATGGAAAGAGGCCCCGTTCACCATGACATTGAGCATTCCCCAAATTTCCGTAGCCTGCTGACAAAGTCGGAGGACATGGTCCATATCCTCCACCCTATCGGGGCAAAAACGGACAGAATTTACTGCAACTTGACATGATTTTGCCAATGTTACTGGTTAATTTGGTTGAATTGGGTGATTTAATTTCAAATTGTATTCGGTTCTAGTTTGGTCATTGTGTAGAGAGTAGTAAAGCCTTTTTTTATTCAACTGATGTACTAACACCAAAGAAAAGAAACAAAACGAAAAACACTATAACCAAACCACCACCCAAAAACTACACTAAGAGGGAACAAGGCGAGGAAAAGCCAAACCTTGAGTAATAAAGCCTTTATAGTGCTCTATCTCACATGTTTTACGCAATTTACATTTATTTGTACAAAGTATGTGATTAATATGCAAACAAAATGTGTTTGGGAGCATATATTTTATGTGATCCCGAGAGCACATAAGAATTTGCAAGAGAATAATATGTGGTTTATCATTCAGTTAGGAGATTTACAACTATCTTTTTAATCTTTTAGTGTTTAAAAAGAATAAAGTTCCTTCATTCGACTACATCTCATTTTTTTTTTTGAAGAAGTCCCAAAGGACACTATATTTCATTAATGAAAGTCATACGGCATCTATAATTGACAATTAGCGATATTGAAAACAGATTGAACAAAATAAAACAAGAATTAACTGGTGAAGGGTTGAGAATCCAAATACATAGATATAACAATTCGGCATATTCTCGTTTTGTTGTCTCATACAACTTTTTGAGTGGATCCGTCGTCGCTTCATAATTTTGTGGGAAGAAAATTTCTTGTGTTGATTTCGTAATCCGAATCCGATCAATAAACAAATAAAACCTTGTCTTTCGAAGGAGTTCAAAAAACCCTGTCTTTCGAAGGAGTTCAAAAAACCCTGTCTTTCGAAGAAGATTGAAAAAACCTTGTCTTTCGAAGGAGAATAACCTTTTCTTTCTAGGGAGACATTATTATAACCTAATAAACAAAAAAACTTAAAAGAAACAAAAGATTTGGGCTTTCCACCGAAGATCCAGATGGGAGCCCCTTCAAAATCGACAATGAAGGCTAGGGTTTAGAGACATCTCATTTTTTAAATTACCTAACTTTCAGCTAAATTATACTTCCTCCGTTTTTATAAAGATCTTACTACTTTCCCTGTAAGTACGTTTCCAAAAGATATTCCTACTTTTTCTTTATTCTTTATTTGTTAAAGTTATGTTCAATTTACCCCACTTGTGGACCTCAATAACTCTATGCTATTGCACAACCACATTCTCTCTCCTATTTAAATAAACAAAAAGGAACTACGTACATTTTATACTCTATCTCCTCTTTGCCTTGGTTTTTCTTGCTAAAGTAAATAGGAAGATTTGTATAAGACGGAGGGAGTAATAAGGTTTCACGCAAATGGTTTGGGCTTAGACAATAACAAATGACTGAGTTGGTAATAATCCAATTCTCTTTTCCAAATGTGTGTGTTATAATCATTAACTTACCTTCATAGCACCATACATTGGCTTCACGAGTAGCACTACCAAGACAGTGATTCCCACAAGCTATATGCCTATATTTATTGTAAAGGACCACACACGTTATTCTACCTTTGCAACATGTTAAGTCGATAACTATAAGATATTCATATATGATATAACCAAACTTTTATTTATACCTAGTCAGTGGCAAGCCTCAAAGCTAAAGCTAGATTTGGCACTTGCTATAAATGAAATAAAGTGTTTGATCATTCTGAAAGTGACTTCAATCAAAGGATGATTCTGCTTCTAAAAGATATGCTCATCCAACTTCTAGCTAAATCCTACCTTTTGTGAGGTATAGCTTTCTCTAGTCCAAATATATGTTTTCTGTACTCTTTTCTCATTTGGGACCAATCTACAGAATATAGTTTGAGGAGAACTAAATGCAATTGTTCTTCCCTGGTAAGTACTAGTAGATAATAAAACTATCAAGAATATACCGACTTTGTTGATCTTTTTAATCAGAACATTTGCTACTTGCGTATCTCTAATACTATATAACTTTAACGTCTTAATCCTTTTTTTAAAAAGCCTCTTATATCTATCTATACATGGGACGATAACAAAATCTTCCAGAATAATATTTTTACTTATTAATTAGCATGATACAATCAAAAAGAAATGTTGCATCTAAAAAGAAATTGACAAGTAAAGATGAGAAAGCCACAAGCTTTCCCATCCCTTCCACTATATAAGTATATAAATATATTATCAAGTAGTGTAAGTGCAAGAACAATAGTCATACTCAAATCTACTTTATATACAATCGTCCAGCTACAGAGTTGCAATTGTTTTCACCAGATTCTTGCAAGCAAATATACATGTATCTCTCAAACAAGCACCAAATATCACCTAGAGTGATTATTATGCCACTAGGCGAAAAGGAAATACTACGGATACTTCTTAGCTTCCACACGCCATGCAATCTTCACGGTTTGTTAGTGAACAAACCATCTGCGCTAGTTTTGCATTGTCATCTTCAGCTATAGGTGTCTTGCTTGAGTCCTGCATTTAGTATCCGGAAAACTTAATCTCAACTAAAGAAAATCAATCAACTGTAAATTATACTAAAAATAACAAATTAAAAGGCAAGTGTGATACCTTTAGCAAGGAAGTATCCACTGTGAACTTGATAGCATCAGCAGCTGCTCGTGTTCTTAAATAGTACATGCCGGTCTTCAAACCCTTAGACCATGCATGGAAGTGCAGAGAAGTTAGCTTCCCAAAATTGGGTTGTTCCATGTGAATATTTAGGCTTTGGCTTTGATCAATGAAACTTCCACGGTCAACAGCCATATCAACCAGTGTCCGTTGTTTTATCTCCCAGACAGTCCTGATAGAAGTTTAAAGTATCAGCACAAACGATTTGAAAGTAGAGAAAGGAAGATATCATTAATGGTAGAAATTATACTTGTAAATCTCTTTCAGATCTGCTGGAATCTCAGAAATCTTCTGAACAGAACCATCTTCATATATTATCTGATTCTTCAAAGTAGGAGACCAAAGGCCCATCTCAGTCAGATCATGTAGAAGATGTTTGTTCACCACAACAAATTCACCACTGAACAAAAGAGAGTATAGAGTAAATATTGGATCAGATGATAAGAAACATCAAATAGAACAGCGTAAGGAAACAGATAGCACTGCAGACCTTAGAACTCTTCGACTGTAGATGTTGGAAGTGTAAGGTTCAAAGCACTCATTATTTCCAAGAATCTGACTTGTTGATGCAGTTGGCATGGGAGCCACAAGAAGTGAATTTCTAACACCGTTCTTCGCTATCATTTCCCTAAGAGCACCCCAATCCCACCTGTCCGACGGGGTAACACCCCACATATCTGGTTGAAGAATTCCCTGCATAATATAACAAAGATCACAAGTTAACAATTTTTTTAAAAAAAAGTATCATGACAGAAATAAGATAAATATATAATGCATACCTTGCTGACAGGGCAACCCGGGTATGTCTCATAGGGGCCCTCTTTGGCAGCCAAATTACAAGAAGTCTTAAGAGCATGGTAGTATATAGTCTCAAAAATGTCTTTGTTCAACTGCTGAGCCTGCAATTCACAACCACAAATTTAAGACCTAACTGTTTGTATCATATTATAATGAAGATGAGAAACTCAAATTCATGTTACCTCTAGCGAGTCAAAAGGCATGCCAAGCAAGATGAAAGTATCTGCAAGGCCTTGGACTCCAATTCCAATTGGCCGATGTCTCATGTTTGATCTTTTTGCCGTTTCAACAGGGTAAAAGTTTACATCAATTATTTTGTTTAGGTTCGTGGTAACCACATCAACCACCTGCTCCAACATAAGAAATTATCTCAGTACGATAGATAACAATGCTTGAAATCCTGTCTTTTAAAGATGGGATCTAAAATTAACAGTCACTATGCAAAAAAAAGATGATATGTGACAAACCTCAGCAAGTTTATCAAAGTCAAAATAACGATTTTTAGAACCCAAGCTTCCAACAAGTTTAGAAGGCTGTGACTCAGAAGGCACCCCCTGCACAGAATTGAAAGTGTGTTAAGACGAGTCCAGCCACACAGTCCTCAATATCTCAGAGTGTTACGATAAGGCCAGCCACAGTCCTCAATATCTTGGAAAGAAGGGAAGGATAGTCATAAGCACTAAATGTATATACCTTCTCCCTCACATATCGGGGAAGAGCAATAGACGCCAGGTTACACACAGCAGTTTCTGTTGGACTGGTGTACTCAATAATCTCAGTACACAAATTTGAAGACTTAATGGTACCAAGGTTCTGCTGATTGCTCTTCCGGTTACAGGAATCCTGTAAGTATGAAACACAACAGTTGATTAAAGTGCACCATACAAAAAGCAAACATTCCTAAGCCTAACTCATGATCAGATCTTACCTTAAACAGCATATAAGGTGTCCCTGTTTCTATTTGAGATTTCAATATCTCAAACCACAGGTTTTGTGCCTGGACTACCTTCTTTGCCTTGCCCTAAAAAGCGTAAATGCAGCACATTAACATATAATAATTACAAGAGTACATCTCATGACTAAATTGCAAGGTAACCAGCCACTTTGAAGAGGCAAACACATTACCGCTCTTTCATATTTGGTGTAGAGGCTCTCAAATTCTTTACCCCAGCAATCTGCAAGACCTGGAGATTCATTAGGACAAAACAAGGACCATTGCCCATTACTTTGAACTCTTTCCATGAAAAGATCAGGTACCCAGAGAGCAAAAAAAAGATCCCGAGCACGCTGCTCTTCCTGAAAATAGAAATCACCCATATATTAATATGATTAGGCTGGCATGTTATCTCTAAAAGATAATACAACAGCAATATTCCTTAAATCAAGAAGGCAAATCATGATTTGCAAAAAAAAACATATAATTCCTAAATCCTCTGCATTGCCATTAAGCTCAATAACTTTTACACACCTTCCCATGATTCTTCCTCAAATCTAGGAACTCAAACACATCAGCATGCCAGGGTTCAAGGTATATTGCAAAAGCACCTGCATAGAGAGATATTGTTTTAGAACATGTCCACAAAGCAAGAAAATAGATTGAAACGACATGTAAAGATGATAATGCACCTTTTCGCTTCCCTCCTCCTTGGTCAACATATCGTGCTGTATCATTGAACACCCGCAGCATTGGGACAATGCCATTCGATGTCCCATTTGTACCACGTATATAACTTCCAGTGGCACGGATATTGTGAACAGAGACACCGATACCTCCAGCAGATTTACTGATAACAGCACACTCCTTCAGAGTATCATATATTCCTTCAATGCTATCATCTTTCATACAGATGAGGAAGCAGCTGCTCAACTGCCATTTCCATCAACAAACAAAGTAAACACAGTGTCCTCTAATAATTACAAAAGGCATACTCAGTATTGCAGATCTCAACAACCGATAAACCATAAACGAGTACAAATGAACACTTAAAATATTACATACTTGGGGCCTTGGCGTGCCAGCATTGAAGAGGGTTGGAGAAGCATGGGTGAACCACCTCTGGGACATGAAGTGATAGGTTTTGATAGCCGACTCGATATCATCCTTGTGGATCCCGACAGCAACCCTCATCAGCATGTGTTGTGGTCTCTCCACAACTTTTCCTCTCACCTTCAAGAGATATGATCTCTCAAGGGTTTTGAAACCAAAGTAATCATAGTCAAAGTCCCTGTCATAGATTATCTCACTATCCAGCTGAGAAGCATGCTAAAAGAAAAAAAAAAAATATAGACCAATTGTCAATTAACAAATACCTTAAACACAAATTAAGAAAGATAACACAATAGAATGAAATACTGGATGGATAGACATGGAGCTCCGCTAAGAAGCCAGATAACTTACAATATAGGGTATGTTACAACTTACAACTAAATTAGAACATCGCAAAAAAAAATTGCAACAACTAATTTGGGAAGGAGGAAATAGTAAATTAAGGGCAAGAGTTCAGATCACAAGTTTCTAAGTAATCAGGGGGAAATCATGTTTAGTGTAGAGTTTTACTAACAGAAGAAACTATATCATCCTTTGAAACTCCATTAACATAACCCTCGTAAATGCAGAACTAGCCTAGTAATGTCTATTATCAACATTAAGAGCCTTACGACTCGTCGAATAAAAGTTTAAATATGGAAACTGGTAACTGAAGGGAAATTGGTAAACTAAAAACTGAAGCCAGCACAGAGCACATTTTCAACAATAGCATCATATACACACACTCATCGTTGCTCAAAACTCCCAGTTAGATATCAATAACTACACACTACTATGTTTTTAATCATTACACACGCACCGCACGCACACAAACACATCATTGAATTAATCCATATAACAATTTACACAAAATCATACAGCTAGTATCCATTCTATTTACCCAAAATATATAATATCACAAGTAAACACACTAAACTCAAGGAACATCTAATACAATCTCTAAAACAGAAGATTATCACCCAGGAAATACAATTAAACTTTATACTTCACATAATAAATAAATAATTAAATTACACTTAAAAAGGTACCTTCATGATGATATCATAAACATCATCAGCAACTAAAGGAGCCTTCAATCCAGACCTCTCATTATAATGAGTATACATCTCTTTTATCCTGCATTAACATTAAACTCAACTTCTTATCTCAAACAACAATTACCAAAACTAATTCATAAACAATCTCATAAAAATAAACCACTTACGTCTCAGAAAATGACTTCCTAGTATTCTTATGCAGATTCGAAACAACAATCCTTGCAGCCAACTATATCCATCCAAAAACATATTGATCATATACGTTAGCAAGCATGAAAGTCAAACTATCGCGCACAAATTTAAAACAACAACAAAATCAGATTTTAACAAAAACCCAGAAAAATTCTCACCGATGCATAATCAGGGTGATTAGCAGTCATAGCAGCAGCAGTTTCAGCGGCTAATTCATCAAGTAAACTAGTAGTAACACCTTTATAAACACCAGCACAAACTTTCTGGGAAACAAGAACAGGGTCACAATGTTCAGTACTAAGACCATAACTTAATTTCTTCAACCTAGCAGTGATTTTATCGAAATGAACTGTCTCTTGACGACCATCTCTTTTTACCACATACATGTTTTGATACTTTTTTGTGGGTGTTTTTCTCAGAGGAATTTCGTCGAACAGTTGGTGTTCACAGGGGAAAATTGGGTAACTTACTTCGCACTATATAGCAAAAGAGTGAGAGAGAAAAAAGTCAAAAAAGGTGAAGAAGAGGCGCGAATTTGAAATGAATTTGAAATGAATTTGGGTTTTTGATTTCGAATTTCGCTCGTAGATTTGTCGGATTGCGGTGGAAAAGTTTTAGGGTTTTTGAAAAATTCCCGCCAATGTGATGTTGTTTTTAGCTTGTTGAGTACTCTTTGTTTTTGTTTTTGTTTTTGGGAGATGAAATGAAATTAGGGTTGAATTTGCGTCTGATTTTGTGGTTCATGTGAAACAAGTGGGCGAATTGAATTTGGTGATGGGGAACTATGAGTTGGATGAGGGGGGACCTTTTGCTTTTATTTATTGCCTTCCTTTGTTTGGATTCGGGCTAATATTTGGGAAGAAGTTTATTTTGAAAATTTGGGCCTGCTTTCCCGCTGTTCCTTGGCGCCCATTTGCTTTTCTCACTCTTTTTGTTATCTTTTAGATGAAAGCATATGTTCTTTGAATATCAAATATTGTTCTCTTTGTCTATAGTAATTTGACTTTTGCATTATTCAAATATACAACGTGTCTTGCGTACTGCCAGCGCGCACCAGTTAGTCAATTAGCTCATTTTCAAAATGTCATATCTTACTCGTTTCTCATTGAAATCGAGCTTTTGACTAGACGTTGAAAAACTATCGAGCAACTTTTCATCTCCAACTTGAATTTTCCAAAGATATTGAGTGTGCTGTGAGATATGACCTTTTGAAGTTGACTCTTGTGTATAAACTGTTATGAACAAATGGAGTTACCCTTGTGAGCAAATGAAGTTACTTGTATGAATATGTGGTTACTCTTTACAATAAAAAGGTGTCACTCCTATATATAAATGTGGTTACTTTTATAACAAAAGGGAATATTAATCAGTTTACTCTTATGAACGAATAAGGTTACTCGTATGAAGGAATAAAGTTACTTTTGTGAACAATTGAGGTTACTCATATGATTAAATAGAATTATCGTATGATTAAACAATGTTACTTTTGTGAATAATTGGAGTTACTCATACGATTAAGTGAGGTTACTTGTATTAATAAAATGGGGTTAGTTTTGTTAACAATTGGGCTTACTCGTATGATTAAATAGGGTTGTCGTATGATTAAGTGAGGTTACTCAAATGAATAAATTGGGTTACTTTTGTGAACAGTTGGGGTTACTGTTATGATTAAATAACATCATCGCATGATCAAATAAGGTTACTCTTATGAATAAATGAGGTTATTCGTATGAATAAATAAGGTTACTCATATTGATATGACGGTTGTTTTTGTGAACAATCGGAGTTACTCGTATTGATAAATGAGGGTTAACTTTGTAAACAATTAGGGTTACTGGTATGAATAAACTAGGTTACTCATAAGATTAAAATAGGTTACTCATATGATTAAAAATAGGTTATTCATAAGATTAAACAAGGTTACTCCAACACACTAAACGAGGTTACTATAGAAAATGAATGGGGTTACTCATACAATATTTCAAGGTTACATGTAACAATAGAAGTTGTTGCTCTTATAAACAAAATGGGGTTACTCATGTGAACAGAATGGGGTTACTCATATGATTAAATGGGGTTACTGGTATGAATAAATAGGGTTACTCCATATGAACGAATGAAGTTACTCGTATTAATAGATGGAGGTTACTTGTGTGAACAATTGGGGGTTACTGGTATGGATAAATGAGGTTACTCATAAGGTTAAACTAGGTAACTCATATGATTAAAACAGGTTACTGGATTAAACTAGGTTACTCATGCAGATTCTAAACATTGCTATTTCATTCACAACTTTCATGACTCTACTATATTGTCCCCCACCTCTACTATTTCTAAGGTTCGTCATCTCAAATCTAAAATATATCATCACAGGTGTATCCTCGGGCATTGGCGAGGTTTGTCCATCTTCCTTTGTATGGGCTAGATTACTTCATTTCTTTGTGCAGTTGACTTTTCACATATTTTAATAACACAACTAATGAAGATTTCGACAAATTCGTCGTCGGAAAAGCAATCACTATCGCTGCCATGCCCTATGTCTTGAATCCTCGTCGAAGATTTCGACAAATTTGTGTGGGCCGAACTCCTCTTCTCCAAAATTCATCGTCCTCAACTCCAGGTATTGAACCAGGAAGAAGGAAGAGAGAGGGGGGAAAAAGAAGAGAGACAAAAAATTGGGTCCAGGGCTGTAAAATGAGTTATACTGTTGTAAGATCTCATGTGGGTCTTATATATGGGTCGGCCACACCTATAAATATAGATATGACCCGAAAATTATGCGAAAATTTTCAAATTTGGAAGAGGAGTCGAGTATGGATCAGGATACTGATGTGGGTGGAGATTTGATATCTAGAAAATAAGGAATATCTTTTGAAAAAGATATTTCTATCCTTAATGAGAATCCTACTCAAAGATTGCAGCCTAAAATTTCGTTCAAAGGAGATTGTATCCCTTTGTCTTCCAATAGCAAGATTGCAAATATTCGTGGATCCAAATTCAAAAAAGGATATCCGAAGAAAATAATTCGACCTAGTTCTAGTGGCAAAGAAAATATTGCTACTAACTTCTCGAGTGCAGTTAATCTTCGAACCAAACAATTCATCCTTGAGGTGAAGGAAAATGAACCCATCACAAGTGTCGATCTCCCTGGAATCCAAGATTCCTCCGACACTAGAGATGTTTGTGGAGGAGCCGTCGGAAGGACCGTCGTTGATAGTAGTCCATCCATCAGCCAATCGGGCGAGCATAGAGGTGAATTCTTACTTGCCGCCGGAGAACTCAAGCCCACTCAAGAAAGTTGGTGAAGACCCTTGGTTATTTTCGGCAGTGTACGCTAGTCCAGATAGCTCGTTGAGAAAAGATCTTTGGCGAGAACTTGAGAATATAAAGGCGAATTACTCAGGACCATAGATGCTTGCCGGTGATTTTAATGAAACAACGTGTATGAGTGAGCGAAATGGAACTGGGAGTTCGGAGATGGTTCGAAGGTGTGTGGAATTCTCGAATTGGGCTAATAACAATAGCCTCATTGATCTTGGTTGCTCTGGCCCTGCTCATACGTGGTTTCGAGGAAACACGAGTGAGACCTTTAAGTCAGCCACACTTGATCGTGGATTGGCGAATGATGAATGGAGATTGCAGTTCGCCGAGGGAGCAGTTAGGAATTTGCCTAAGGCTCTTTCGGACCATTGTCCTATTGTCATAAGCACGAATGGGTTTGCTCAACTTCCAACTTCTATCAAACCCTTTCGGTTCCAGGCGGTTGGCTTAATCATGCTAAATTCTATGAATATGTGTATGAACCATGGGAACCTTCAGCGCCTATTATTCCTTTTTCGAAGGAATTTGCCTCGAAACTTCAAGGGTGGAATACAAATAAGTTTTATAATATTTTCCGCAAGAAGTCTGAATTGTGGGCGAGATTGGAGGGTATTCAAAAGATTCTTGCATGCGCAATCTATTCAAAAAAAAAAAAAAGATTCTTGTGCAAGATAGGCAACAACATCTCATTAAGTTAGAGGCTAAGTTGAGAAGAGTGATGGATGAGGTGTTGAATGATGAGGAGATGATGTGGTTTCACATGTCGAGGATGGAGGCAATTTGTGATGGAGATCGTAATACTCGTTACTTCCATCTTTCGACAATTATCCGGAGAACAAGAAATAGTATTGATGCTTTAATGGATAACAATGACAATTGGGTGACCGAGGTCGATCGATCAAGTTAAAGCTTTAGTACTACAGTATTGGAGCTCGTTATTTCAAGAAGAAAGTAGCAATATTATGAGGGTCGACTTGCTTCGTGGGTATTTTCCAGCTATTTCGGCCACTGATCGAGAGCAGATAACTCGTGCATTTTCATCGTGTGAGATTTTGGCAGCATTAAGGGACATGAAGCCCTTCAAGGCCCCAGGCCCATATGGGTTTCAACCCCTCTTTTATCAAAAATTTTGGGAGGTGGTTAAACCTAATGTGATAAAACTGGTGTGTGATGTACTAGTGGGTCGTGACTTCCCGGAGGGACTTAATGATGCGTTTCTAGTGCTTATTCCGAAGGTGGATGTCCCAAAGAAGGCTAACCAATTTCGCCCAATTGGTTTATGCAACATAGTTTACAAACTGGTCACAAAGGTCATTGTTAATAGGTTGAAGCCAATTCTCCTTTCTCATATCTCCTACTCAATGCTCATTTGTTCCTAGGAGGCAAATAACGGATAATATTATCATTGTCCAAGAAATGCTTCATACATTGCGAGGGAAGCAAGGAAAGGTGGGGTATATGGCGGTGAAAATTGATTTTGAAAAGGCGTATGATAGGTTGAGGTGGGACTTCATTCGCAACTCTTTGATGGAACTTTCATTACCGCATCATATGGTGGAAATTGTCATGAATTGTATAACATCTGTAAAACTTCAAATTTTGTGGAATAGGGAACCAATGGAGGCTTTCCAACCATCGAGAGGCATTAGACAAGGAGATCCTTTATCTCCTTATCTATATGTTATATGTATGGAAAGACTTGCGCATTTGATAGATCGTGAAGTGAAATTTGGGGCGTGGAAGCCAGTGAGAGCAAGTAGAAGTGGGCCGGCGATTTTGAATCTTGCTTTTGCCGATGACCTTATACTATTTTGTGAGGCTTCTATAGATCAAGCTGACATTATGTGGTAATGTTTGAATAAGTTCTGTGAAGCGTCGGGGAGCAGGGTGAGTATTGAGAAGTTGAGAGTTTTTTTCTCTCAAAACACAAATCTCGATTCAAGAGACGCGATATGTTCAAAGCTTGGCATGGAAGCCACGGAGGACTTTGGTAAATATCTAGGAGTGCCTACGATAAATGGAAGGTCTTCGAAAAAATATTATCAATATTTGGTTGAGAAGATTAACGATAAACTAGCAAGATGAAAGGCCAAGACTTTATCAATTGCGGGACGAGCCACCTTAATTCAATTTACTTTAAGTTCGGTCTCTTATTATACAATGCAGTCAACAAAAATACCTCGTACCACTTGTGATGAGGTTGATAGAAAGTCAAGGAGCTTTCTTTGGGGAGCATAAGAAGGTGAGAAGAAAGTTCACTTAGTTTCTTGGGCGAATATTACGAAAGCAAAGAGAGAAGGGGGATTAGGGATTCGAGCAATGCGGCAAGCAAATACAACATTTCTTGCTAAGCTTGAATGGAGATTGTTAACTGAGCCCAAGTCCCCATGGTCTAGAGTGATGCGTGCCAAGTACTGCGATGATAGATGTGATCTTGATATGTTTAAGGAGAAGAAGAATGTGTCGAACGCTTAGCGATGGATCATGAGTAGTGTTGATATAGTGAGAAAGGGTGTGAACATGGCTGTTGGTAATGGTCAAAGAACTTTTTTCTGGCACCACAAATGGGCTGCAAACAAACCACTTCTAGAAGGAGCGATGGTGGAACCTCCTCTCCATATCCAAGACTTGACAGTTCGTGAAATGTGAGATGTTAATGTGGGTTGGAAATGGGACCTTTTTGCTAACTTCTTAGCTAGAGAGGACCTTAGTAGAATAGCGGCGCATGAACTTGTCGAGGATGAAGAGTGTGTGGATGAGATATATTGGAACGGTTCGTCATCGGGGGATTTCTATGGCTTCGGCTCTCAAGCTTATCCGAAATGAGAATGAACCTGAGATTGAAGAAGTTAGAGGCTGGAGGAATATGTGGAGGGTGGAAGTTCCACAAAGAATATAATTCTTCCTATGGTTGGCTAGTCAAGACAGATTAATGACTAATAGCAATCGATTTATCCGGATAATGACGGATGACCCGAGCTGCTTTGTGTGTGGGGAAGTGGAAGAGAACACGTTGCATATTCTTCGAGATTCCCCGGCATCGAAACAGGTTTGGCGCAAGCCAGGAGTGGAGGTGAATGATGTGAGTTGGAGCTTTCCTTTAATGGATTGGATTTTATAGAATATTGAAAGAGGGCAACAGTCGAGGGGTGAGGGATGGCAACAGGTTTTTAGTGTGGCGACTTGGTGGCTATGGAAATGGCGGAACGAAAGATCATTCAACTCTTCCCCAAACTTCCTCTGGACCAAGTAAGTTTCATTTTGGCGAGAGTGCATCAGATTGAGATGGCACTTAATCGTGGGATGCAAGGCCAAGAAGTAAGGAGAGAGAAGCGTGATGAGGTATTTGTTAGATGGATTTACCCAAATGTGGGGTGGGTAAGATTAAATACAGTTGGGGCTTCTGAAGGAAACCCCGGGAAGGCTGGAGCTGGCGGACTCATTTGAGGACACAGAGGGGAGCTCTTTGAGGTTTTTGCGATTTAACCTGCGGTATTTGCTCGTGCACAGAGGCAAAATTATTGGGGGTAATGCGTGGGTTGATCGTGGCTTGGAATGGAGGACGTAAGAGGGTTGTAGTCTCAGTAGACTCGGAGATTGTGGTTCGCTTGTTGGGTGGGGATGTGCCATCCAACTCTCCCTATATTCATATATTAAGAAAGTGTCATGCTTTGATTAACTCGAGAGATTGGGTTGTGTCGATTGAACATTGCTATCGTGAAGCGAACAAAACGGCAGATTGACTTGCGAACTTTGGCGTGGATATGGTAGACAAGTTCAAATTAATAGAGGCGGTCCCTTCGGGCCTTCGAACCTTCGAACCATTTTATTGGAGGATTTATTTGGTGTAGCGTGTCCCCGAATGGTTCCTATGAGCAAGGTAGTTAACTCTACCTAGCATAGTTGAGTATGGAATAATGTAGGAGTCGTAGTTGGTGTGGAGTCTAGTTTGTAGTTGGGTCTTTGTTTTGTCTCTGCTTTTTGTTTTTGATGTTTTGAGTTGGGTCTGTTTTTTTTTTTCTATTTGTACTTTGGCTTTGGGCTTTGTCCTCTTTCTACAGCAAAAAAAAAATATAGATATGACCGACCACATATAAGAATTTGTGTCAAATTTATGACCACACTTAACACTAAGGCTTTGTTTATCTTTTAAGTAAAAGCATATGTACTTTGAATATCAAATTTTATTCCCTCTTTCTATAACACTTTGACTTTTGCATTATTTAAATACACGCTAGTATTGACTACATTTAACACTAAGGTTTTGTTTATCTTTTAAATAAAAGCATGTGTACTTTGAATATCAAACATTGTTCCCTCTGTCTATAACACTCTGACTTTTGCATTATTTATATATACATTAGTATTAACCGCATTTAAAAATAAGTTATTTCAACATAAATCTACTATAAGTTTCAGTAAAAAATTTTTTAGCAAATATAAGTTAAGTTCAACGAAAATAAGTTGAGTTAAGCAAAAAATAAGTTGAAGAGAACATAACCTAAGTTACTATAGCAAATATTACGTGAAATATTGTTAGATTGTCCTTAATGTATATGCTCTAAATAATACTCCCTCTGTTTTTTTATCTTTCTCATTTGGAATCTTGACACTAATATTCATGCTTGGAGAGAATCTTCTCAATTTATAAGAAAAAATATAATCATGTGGAGTCTTGTTTGATTCGTCTCAATTAGTACTTTATAAATATTAAATCGTTACAATTTTTACTAATATATAATGAAAGATATTTAAGTTCAAAGACGTGCATTGGGAGACGCGCACAGGAAAGTGATAATGATAAAAAAAAGGGAATATTTTTTATTGTTTTTATAGTTAGGATGATTATAGACAGAAAAATGGTTAAAATTATACATTGACAAACAAAAAAGTCAAAGTATTATTATTGTTAATTAAATTATTGTATATTATTTTCTATTATATTCTCTAGTGTTAATGTCTCACACACTTGGGCACTCACCCTTTTGTCTCTTTGTTCTTTTCAATTTCCAAAAACATGTGTGGGATTTTATTTGTGGCAAATAAAATACAAGTATACAACCATGCTTTCTTATTAAGACCTTCTTCTGAAGTTTCATTGATCTACCCATTTGACATTTTCATTTATCTTTTAAAATTCTATCACATTATAATTTATTCCTATTTTAGCAGATAATACAATATTTTACAGAATATTTGACATAAACAATCTTTTAAATACAATTTTTTGTGTGAAAACAACCTTTATTAATTTTTTTGGCAAAATAAAACATCAAAAAGAAATTGAGATGAACAATCTTGACCCATTTCTGGGCATTGACCAAGTATTTTTTTGGTGATGACCCATTAAAACCAAACATTTATAGGGCTCGTGACCCACATCTCTCATGTTTCGCTCTATTATCTCATTAAGGGCAAAAGAAAACCTTTTAAAAAATTGCGAGAAATAACCTTGACCCATTTTTTCTTATGTTTTTTTGGCTCAACTTAGTCGAAAATATGGGGAGCTAAGAGTATGGATTGAGGAAGCCCCTTATGAGATTATGTCTTGTGTAAGAACTGATTTGGAGGTGATTGAATGAATTTGATATGATTTTCTGTTAAAAAAAAAGAGGTTTTGATCAAAAATTAGAGGTTTGAACTTATATTAGAGAAATTGACTAGTCAATCCTCTAATTTGAGTGTTTGGTAAAGATAGGTTTCGATTAACTTATTGAGTCCAAAAAGCTCTTTTTGAAAAAGTTGGGAAAATGAGCTTTTTGACATAAGAGGTTTGGGAATGGGTGGAACAATTACATTTATGTCCAAAGTTTTTGAAAATTACATTAATAAATAATAAAAGGTACAACAATAGATTATGCACATGTCCTTATTGGTCATTTTACATAATTATGTAGCAATCAACTATCAGCTACTTACCAAACATCTTAATACAAACATCTAATACATTCAGATAGTCAAATCAGCTAATACAACCAGCTAACAGCTATCTGCTAATTGTCAAACAGGGCCTATACCTTTTATCTAATTCACAAGGGCACCTGTTGCATCTCTATTCTATATGGGAAGAGGGGTAGGACACCAAAAATAAGGTTTTCCAGTTTTGCCCTTTATCTCTATTCTATATGGGAAGAGGGGTAGGACACCAAAAATAAGGTTTTCCGTTGCCCTTTATCTCTATACTGGGAAGATGAGAGAGACACTAAAAATAAAATAAAAATACTACTATGATTCATTTAAATGCCACGTCTCTTGAAAAAAAAATTAACCGCTCCACATCCGTTGGTCTTGGCTATCGAAATTAACTTGCCTATACCCACGCTTTTTTTAAATAAAACCTCCACGGTTAACTCGGCTTCTCTATGTCTTGATTCTTCCAATTCTCCTTCCTATTCTCTAACTTCTACCCCGCAATTCTCTGCAAAACACAATAAAATAACCAAAACACAAATCATAACACCGAACTTTCTTCACCAAGATCGAGTAATTATATAGATTTGTTCATAATTAATCCTTATACAATTTCATTTTATAGTATAGAGATACATCATTCATTTTTTTTTTGGTAAACTCATCAAGTCATCATCATTCATTTTATGCGGTACTTTTCACAAGCGTTGTAATCATCATGCCAATACAAGCAAAACATTGTTGAATGAACAAAATAACGGTATTTGTTACTTTTCTCTCACAACAAACAAATAACACATTAAAACGCAAATCTTTATTATTGACAACAAATAAATAATATGAATTAATAGTGATTTTTATGTGTATTTTATACAGACAAAATCGAGAGAAAGTAAACGACCAAATTTACTCATAACAAATATCGTCAAAAATAGACACTTACGGTGAACCGAAACCGGTGAAGAGGTATTTCTTAATTACCTCCCATTTGCAATGCTTTTTTTTTTTTTTGGAAATTAGGAGATAACCAGAAAAATTCAAGCACTCAAATCAAATTTAAATAAAATTCAAGTAAGATTGGCAAAAGTCCCTCAAAAAATTGAGTTGTCAAATGTTAGAAATTTCTATTGTGAAGCCAAATCCCGCCAAATATTTCAATTTTATTGGGAAATCAAATTCATTTTATCCGGTGAATCAAAATTCTTTTGCAAAGAAAGCAAAAACATTTCTCAAAGACTCAAAATTCAAGATGCGAAAACAGAAATCTAAGAACTCTTGCAACTACCCAAACATTCAATCACCAAATAAAAGAAAAAAGCTTACAAATCCTAAACAACAAGAACGCAAAATCTCGAGCTTTAAGGGCTTACGTACCCGAAAATGGTAGGCGAAGAACCCGTGAATCCGCCATTTATAAAACCTATAAGCTCGCCAACCCCGATAATTTCTTTTTTAAATCTTCAAAAATTTAGAAAAACTCAAACTTTGGTCGAAAAAATAGGAGAAAGTAGGATGTGTTGTTGCATACTTGCGGTAATTGCTTAGAAAGAACAAGATATGATAATGGGTTTAAGAGTTTCATATGTCTCGGGTTTAAGAGAGATGGGCAACGACATTTTTTTGGTTAGAGGTGATTTGAAGGGGTGGTGCGGAAGCGAGTTAAGAGATTGAAAACCGGGGTTCTTTCGGTGGCTCGGAAGGCGGTTTTGTGGCGGAAGGTGGTTGTTGTGGTGGAAGGTGGGTGTTGTGGTCATGTGGTGTTTGCCCGTTTGGAGTTAAGAGACGAGAGAAAGATGAGGTATAGATTAAAAGAAAAAAATGGACTCATATTATCATTATGCCCATATTATAAGAGAGTGGAGAGGGGAAAATCATTAAAGAGCCAAGACAAGTTAGACCGGATCTCAATGGATGATTTTGGAGTTTGGGTTTAATTGATAGGTGTTGTATGAAGAAGGCCCGTGAAAGAGGAGTGTCCCCATGTTTGGAGAATTTATCATATGAAATTTGGTAGAAGGATAGTTGTCTCATGTACTACCGATGTACAATTATTTATCGATGAGAATTTAGAGTATGATGCACCGGTAGATCATGAATTAGATGCCACATGTTTGTTTCGTTTGATCCAAGCTCTTATTGCTTTGATGTGCAAACTATTTTGTTGAAAAAGAGAGGAAGAATGGCTTGGGCTCTAATAGTTAGAATTTGTGTTTAATTGCTACCATTTGGTGAAAAATTTGCTATTAACAAATTTATTACATGCCTATATTTCTATTATATATTGAAATTATACTATCGACTTGGTTGACTCATACACGGGGACTATATGTTGCTTTGAGGACCTCACGTTTCATATTTTTAGTTTCATTTGGGCTTTGTTAATTATTATGTTTTTCGTTGTTGATTCTACATGCTACTTGATTAGTTTATTTACTTTTACTTTGACATCCACTTATATTAGAGATTTCATTTGGTGTTTCTAATTTGTCAATTTCTATTGCATTAATACTTTAATATGCAGTTATACATACATTTGAATTATGTAAAAATTATTAAAAAAAGATTAATTCACATTTAAAAGTATATCTATATTATTACTTAACCTTACTTAGAAAGAGATAGATAGCTACATATAAGTGTTAATTAAAACATACTCCATTTCTTTTCATTTTACTCCCTTCACTTTGGGGGACAATTAAGGATGAAGCACAAAGTATGAGAGAGAAATTGAAAATGTAGATGAGTGAATGACATGGGTGGAAAAAGAAGATAAAGTAGATGAAACATGTTATCAACAATAGATAAAACAACAGTGTGTAGATTAAAAAGAAACGGAGAAAATATATACGAAGAGTTATTACAATGTATGATCATCCGTGTTACTCATTAATGGAAATGGACGACATGATTGTGAGTACTTTAATAAACTTAGTGTAACTATGTACAAAATTTAAATCGTTGTGTACTAATGGACACTATGAAAATGTTTCTCTTTAACAAAACTTTGTACATAATTTCTCATATAAAATATACTTAATGTAATTATGAAATTAATTTCAGTTTGATAACGACTTCGCACGCATAGCGTGCATATAAGACTAGTTTTTAAAACTAAAGGGCTACCCCATGAGTTTTGAAAACCCTCAAGGGTACTTGGTGAAAAAATCGTTTAAAATGTGATATCGACCTTGCTATACTTTGGTCATTGATAGGCGTGTCGCGCACCTAACAAAAATAAATAACCTAACTAATCCTCCTAACTATGTAGTAAGGTAAGTCAGAGTCGATCCCACAGAGAGAAAGTTGTTCTATGATTAGCCCTTAAACAATGGTAAGACTAAAGGAGGTTAATATCGAAGATGGTCGAATCAATTATACTAATCAATCTATAAATAAAAGACTCTATAGTTAAGTATCCCCACTAGCATGAAATAATACAAAATAATTCCTACCCCAAACTAATCAATTAAATGTTCACAAGGAAAAATACACCCTATAAAATACCATAAACCTCTCCCGAGTATCTATGCCTTCTCTAATATGCACTCAAGCCTACCCCCGTGGAATCATGCAAATTAAAGACATTAAACGCGACACTCTAACTTCCTAACAATCCATTCTACCTACTCCCGTGGAGAATTTCATGTCCTTTATTGAAATACCCAAATTCGTCAAAACCCAACTCCCGTTGTGATCAAGAGAATGGAATAATAACAATACTAATTAACCCTAATCTAGTATTGAAATAGCACAATCAATTAAGCAAGAATAATTAAACAATTAATTTGGGAATTTAAAGAAATAATCATGAATTAATTCATACTAGGTTTCAACTTAACAATATATAAAAGAACTACTCAGGCATAATTGAAATAAATAAATAAGTTAGAGAAGAATAATTAAAATTCATAATAGAAAACAAAGGGAAAAGAAGGAGAAAATAAATACTTGAATTGATGGAAGAAAGGTTGAGTCTTGAAGAACAATGAAGATTTACAAGTTTCTCCCTCTAACTTATCTCTAGAAACCCTAAAAAGTGCATACAATGAACTATATCGATATCCCGTCATTAATCAAATAAAAAAGTATTTATAACTTCCTAAAATAATAATACCGACAAAAAAAACGCTTCATGGAGCAGACCAATACCGATGTGTCAATATTGACACAGACGTGTTGACCTGTAACCATATATTATACGAATATAAGTTACTGCCCTGAAGAAATCAGAGTGACACGGACGTGTTGTCCTGTAATCGTCAGATTCTTTAACTCAACTTCGAACAACTATAACTTTTTATCCAGAGCATTGTTTGGCACATGTAATATATCGTTGGAAAGATATTCAAGTCTAGTTTCCAATCCAGTTAGAATCACCTCTTTATAATTTTTATGTCAAAAGTTATGGGTAAAATGGTGCAGAGGTGCCATATTTCGTACAAATACACAAAGTCGTTTGTATCTTATTCAATTCCAATCCGTTTTGGGCACATGATATATCGTTTTGAAGGTCATACAAGTGCCCTGATCATCATATCCTCAAAAGGAGTCCAAAGTACCTGAGATTACATCAAAATACCAAACAACCCGTGAAAACACCGTAGATTATAAAAAGGGACATAAATATGCATAAATGCAATGTAAATGCTCTAATGCTATATGAAAATGCACCCTAATATGCAACTAAATGATGTTAGAATATGCACTTACCAGTCATTGAGAGTCCTCCCGACTGTTCATATTTTAAGGAGATAATGTATAAAATATCTATAAAATAAATTACATTAAACATAACAATTTCTGCAGGAATTCAAATTGAAATGTAAATGACCCTGATAACTTTCAACTCATGCTAGAGGCGGAGGTTGCCATGGAGGCGACAACGAGAAATTCCAAAATTTCTTGAACCAATCTTAAACTCGACCCAAATACTATATTTTTAAATTTCAACTAAACGACCTAGAGGACTCAACATGAAAAATAAGTAAACAACTCAACCAAAATAAACTCAAACGCCTCAATTGCCACCTCTTATTATAAGAGTTAATAAGAGTATTATAAATTTATAACGACTCGAATGCTCGATATATGAATCGGGTCAGTACTCAGTCCCTATTAGGCCATCTGGCCATGGCTGTACATCACAAGCTTGACTAAGTATGATCCTAAATTCCCGTCAAAAAAATAAAATAAGGAATCAACCATGTCTACTCTAAAGTCTAGGATCACCAATTACAAAATTGGCAATATCTGTTAATCATGTTCTATATTATAGGAGAAGAATTATGCAGTAATAATAATTAGTAGTTGTATAATGAAGTGGGTATCACGTGAATAACCTTGGTTTTAACGATAGCTTTGTTTACTGAACCAAGACGCCAACAACTCAAAAAGCTTGATTGGCTACTCATCATTCATCAACAGCTGTCAAACTTGAAGAGGCTAACATTTACTACACTTAATAAAGTTTCACTAGTTATTAGGCCCGGGCTACGCCCCGGGTAAGAAAAATTTTCATTTATTAATATTACTCCCTCCGTCCCATAATATATTGCTTACTTCTCATTTTTCACGGGAATTAAGGAAAATAGAATGAGTGGTAGGATTTCCAAAAAAAAATATTTAATGAAGTGCTTTTTTGATACTTTTGTATTGAAACTAGTTATTTATTTTCTTTTTCCTTTAAACAAAATCAAAAGGCAATAAATGTTCCTTCGAATGGTGTAAAGCAATAAATAAGGTCACATGTTTTGAGAGAAAAGTTGGGGTATTTTGGAAAGTTTGTGTAGAACTTAAGGATAATTTAGTCCAAATAAATTGACAAAAAAGAAAATAGGCACAACATTTTGGGACACCAAAAAAGGAATGTGAGCACTATATTATGGGACGGAGGGAGTATAATTTAAGATGATAACACTAAATGTTATCTGATCTAGTGGTTAAGACTTTAGTATATGTTCTTGAGGTCTTACATGGAGTAAAACTTCATTAGGGAGAGCGCCACGCGACATCGTTTCTTGTTTAGGTACGCCTTGCCTTTTAATATATTAGTACTAGTCTTATATGCACGCTATGCGTGCGAAGTCGTTATCAAACTGAAATTAATTTCATAATTACATTAAGTATATTTTATATGAGAAATTATGTACAAAGTTTTGTTAAAGAGAAACATTTTCATAGTGTCCATTAGTACACAACGATTTAAATTTTGTACATAGTTACACTAAGTTTATTAAAGTACTCACAATCATGTCGTCCATTTCCATTAATGAGTAACACGGATGATCATACATTGTAATAACTCTTCGTATATATTTTCTCCGTTTCTTTTTAATCTACACACTGTTGTTTTATCTATTGTTGATAACATGTTTCATCTACTTTATCTTCTTTTTCCACCCATGTCATTCACTCATCTACATTTTCAATTTCTCTCTCATACTTTGTGCTTCATCCTTAATTGTCCCCCAAAGTGAAGGGAGTAAAATGAAAAGAAATGGAGTATGTTTTAATTAACACTTATATGTAGCTATCTATCTCTTTCTAAGTAAGGTTAAGTAATAATATAGATATACTTTTAAATGTGAATTAATCTTTTTTTAATAATTTTTACATAATTCAAATGTATGTATAACTGCATATTAAAGTATTAATGCAATAGAAATTGACAAATTAGAAACACCAAACTGAAATCTCTAATATAAGTGGATGTCAAAGTAAAAGTAAATAAACTAATCAAGTAGCATGTAGAATCAACAACGAAAAACATAATAATTAACAAAGCCCAAATGAAACTAAAAATATGAAACGTGAGGTCCTCAAAGCAACATATAGTCCCCGTGTATGAGTCAACCAAGTCGATAGTATAATTTCAATATCTCTATTCTATATGGGAAGAGGGGTAGGACACCAAAAATAAGGTTTTCCAGTTTTGCCCTTTATCTCTATTCTATATGGGAAGAGGGGTAGGACACCAAAAATAAGGTTTTCCAGTTTTGCCCTTTATCTCTATACTGGGAAGATGAGAGAGACACTAAAAATAAAATAAAAATACTACTATGATTCATTTAAATGCCACGTCTCTTGAAAAAAAAAATTAACCGCTCCACATCTGTTGGTCTTGGCTATCAGAAATTAACTTGCCTATACCCACAGTTTTTTTTAAATAAAACCTCCACGGTTAACTGCAGTTTCTCTATGTCTTCAGTTCTTCCAATTCTCCTTCCTATTCTCTAACTTCTACCCTGCAATTCTCTGCAAAACACAATAAAATAACCAAAACACAAATCATAACACCGAACTTTCTTCACCAAGATCAGGTAATTATATAGATTTGTTCATAATTAATCCTTATACAATTTCATTTTATAGTATAGAGATACATCATTCATTTTTTTTTTGGTAAACTCATCAAGTCATCATCATTCATTTTATGCAGGGTACTTTTCACAAGCGTTGTAATCATCATGCCAATACAAGCAAAACATTGTTGAATGAACAAAATAACAGGTATTTGTTACTTTTCTCTCACAACAAACAAATAACACATTAAAACGCAAATCTTTATTATTGACAACAAATAAATAATATGAATTAATAGTGATTTTTATGTGTATTTTATACGAGACAAAATCGGAGAGAAAGTAAACGACCAAATTTACTCATAACAAATATCGTCAAAAATAGACACTTACGGTGAACCGAAAAACCGGTGAAGAGGTATTTCTTAATTACCTCCCATTTGCAATGCTTTTTTTTTTTTTGGGAAATTAGGAGATAACCAGAAAAATTCAAGCACTCAAATCAAATTTAAATAAAATTCAAGTAAGATTGGCAAAAGTCCCTCAAAAAATTGAGTTGTCAAATGTTAGAAATTTCTATTGTGAAGCCAAATCCTGCCAAATATTTCAATTTTATTGGGAAATCAAATTCATTTTATCTGGGCTGAATCAAAATTCTTTTGCAAAGAAAGCAAAAACATTTCTCAAAGACTCAAAATTCAAGATGCGAAAACAGGAAATCTAAGAACTCTTGCAACTACCCAAACATTCAATCACCAAATAAAAGAAAAAAGCTTACAAATCCTAAACAACAAGAACGCAAAATCTCGAGCTTTAAGGGCTTACGTACCCGAAAATGGTAGGCGAAGAACCCGTGAATCCGCCATTTATAAAACCTATAAGCTCGCCAACCCCGATAATTTCTTTTTAAATCTTCAAAAATTTAGAAAAACTCAAACTTTGGTCGAAAAAATAGGAGAAAGTAGGATGTGTTGTTGCATACTTGCAAGAATTGCTTAGAAAGAACAAGATATGATAATGGGTTTAAGAGTTTCATATGTCTCGGGTTTAAGAGAGATGGGCAACGACATTTTTTTGGTTAGAGGTGATTTGAAGGGGTGGTGCAGGAAGCGAGTTAAGAGATTGAAAACTGGGGTTCTTTCGGTGGCTCGGAAGGCGGTTTTTGTGGCGGAAGGTGGTTGTTGTGGTGGAAGGTGGGTGTTGTGGTCATGTGGTGTTTGCCTGTTTGGAGTTAAGAGACGAGAGAAAGATGAGGTATAGATTAAAAGAAAAAAAATGGACTCATATTATCATTATGCCCATATTATAAGAGAGTGGAGAGGGGAAAATCATTAAAGAGCCAAGACAAGTTAGACTGGATCTCAATGGACTGATTTTGGAGTTTGGGTTTAATTGATAGGTGTTGTATGAAGAAGGCCCGTGAAAGAGGAGTGTCCCCATGTTTGGAGAATTTATCATATGAAATTTGGTAGAAGGATAGTTGTCTCATGTACTACCAGATGTACAATTATTTATCAGATGAGAATTTAGAGTATGATGCACTGGTAGATCATGAATTAGATGCCACATGTTTGTTTCGTTTGATCCAAGCTCTTATTGCTTTGATGTGCAAACTATTTTGTTGAAAAAGAGAGGAAGAATGGCTTGGGCTCTAATAGTTAGAATTTGTGTTTAATTGCTACCATTTGGTGAAAAATTTGCTATTAACAAATTTATTACATGCCTATATTTCTATTATATATTGAAATTATACTATCGACTTGGTTGACTCATACACGGGGACTATATGTTGCTTTGAGGACCTCACGTTTCATATTTTTAGTTTCATTTGGGCTTTGTTAATTATTATGTTTTTCGTTGTTGATTCTACATGCTACTTGATTAGTTTATTTACTTTTACTTTGACATCCACTTATATTAGAGATTTCAGTTTGGTGTTTCTAATTTGTCAATTTCTATTGCATTAATACTTTAATATGCAGTTATACATACATTTGAATTATGTAAAAATTATTAAAAAAAGATTAATTCACATTTAAAAGTATATCTATATTATTACTTAACCTTACTTAGAAAGAGATAGATAGCTACATATAAGTGTTAATTAAAACATACTCCATTTCTTTTCATTTTACTCCCTTCACTTTGGGGGACAATTAAGGATGAAGCACAAAGTATGAGAGAGAAATTGAAAATGTAGATGAGTGAATGACATGGGTGGAAAAAGAAGATAAAGTAGATGAAACATGTTATCAACAATAGATAAAACAACAGTGTGTAGATTAAAAAGAAACGGAGAAAATATATACGAAGAGTTATTACAATGTATGATCATCCGTGTTACTCATTAATGGAAATGGACGACATGATTGTGAGTACTTTAATAAACTTAGTGTAACTATGTACAAAATTTAAATCGTTGTGTACTAATGGACACTATGAAAATGTTTCTCTTTAACAAAACTTTGTACATAATTTCTCATATAAAATATACTTAATGTAATTATGAAATTAATTTCAGTTTGATAACGACTTCGCACGCATAGCGTGCATATAAGACTAGTATAATAGAAATATAGGCATGTAATAAATTTGTTAATAGCAAATTTTTCACCAAATGGTAGCAATTAAACACAAATTCTAACTATTAGAGCCCAAGCCATTCTTCCTCTCTTTTTCAACAAAATAGTTTGCACATCAAAGCAATAAGAGCTTGGATCAAACGAAACAAACATGTGGCATCTAATTCATGATCTACCAGTGCATCATACTCTAAATTCTCATCTGATAAATAATTGTACATCTGGTAGTACATGAGACAACTATCCTTCTACCAAATTTCATATGATAAATTCTCCAAACATGGGGACACTCCTCTTTCACGGGCCTTCTTCATACAACACCTATCAATTAAACCCAAACTCCAAAATCAGTCCATTGAGATCCAGTCTAACTTGTCTTGGCTCTTTAATGATTTTCCCCTCTCCACTCTCTTATAATATGGGCATAATGATAATATGAGTCCATTTTTTTTCTTTTAATCTATACCTCATCTTTCTCTCGTCTCTTAACTCCAAACAGGCAAACACCACATGACCACAACACCCACCTTCCACCACAACAACCACCTTCCGCCACAAAACCGCCTTCCGAGCCACCGAAAGAACCCCAGTTTTCAATCTCTTAACTCGCTTCTGCACCACCCCTTCAAATCACCTCTAACCAAAAAATGTCGTTGCCCATCTCTCTTAAACCCGAGACATATGAAACTCTTAAACCCATTATCATATCTTGTTCTTTCTAAGCAATTACTGCAAGTATGCAACAACACATCCTACTTTCTCCTATTTTTTCGACCAAAGTTTGAGTTTTTCTAAATTTTTGAAGATTTAAAAAAGAAATTATCGGGGTTGGCGAGCTTATAGGTTTTATAAATGGCGGATTCACGGGTTCTTCGCCTACCATTTTCGGGTACGTAAGCCCTTAAAGCTCGAGATTTTGCGTTCTTGTTGTTTAGGATTTGTAAGCTGTTTTCTTTTATTTGGTGATTGAATGTTTGGGTAGTTGCAAGAGTTCTTAGATTTCTTTTTCGCATCTTGAATTTTGAGTCTTTGAGAAATGTTTTTGCTTTCTTTGCAAAAGAATTTTGATTCAAATTTTATAAAATGAATTTGATTTCCCAATAAAATTGAAATATTTGGCAGGATTTGGCTTCACAATAGAAATTTCTAACATTTGACAACTCAATTTTTTGAGGGACTTTTGCCAATCTTACTTGAATTTTATTTAAATTTGATTTGAGTGCTTGAATTTTTCTGGTTATCTCCTAATTTCCCAAAAAAAAAAAAGCATTGCAAATGGGAGGTAATTAAGAAATACCTCTTCACTGGTTTCTGGTTCACCGTAAGTGTCTATTTTTGACGATATTTGTTATGAGTAAATTTGGTCGTTTACTTTCTCTCTGATTTTGTCCTGTATAAAATACACATAAAAATCACTATTAATTCATATTATTTATTTGTTGTCAATAATAAAGATTTGCGTTTTAATGTGTTATTTGTTTGTTGTGAGAGAAAAGTAACAAATACCTGTTATTTTGTTCATTCAACAATGTTTTGCTTGTATTGGCATGATGATTACAACGCTTGTGAAAAGTACCCTGCATAAAATGAATGATGATGACTTGATGAGTTTACCAAAAAAAAAAATGAATGATGTATCTCTATACTATAAAATGAAATTGTATAAGGATTAATTATGAACAAATCTATATAATTACCTGATCTTGGTGAAGAAAGTTCGGTGTTATGATTTGTGTTTTGGTTATTTTATTGTGTTTTGCAGAGAATTGCAGGGTAGAAGTTAGAGAATAGGAAGGAGAATTGGAAGAACTGAAGACATAGAGAAACTGCAGTTAACCGTGGAGGTTTTATTTAAAAAAAACTGTGGGTATAGGCAAGTTAATTTCTGATAGCCAAGACCAACAGATGTGGAGCGGTTAATTTTTTTTTTCAAGAGACGTGGCATTTAAATGAATCATAGTAGTATTTTTATTTTATTTTTAGTGTCTCTCTCATCTTCCCAAAGTATAGAGATAAAGGGCAAACCTGAAAACCTTATTTTGGTGTCTACCCCTCTTCCCATATGGAATAGAGATAAAGCAAAACCTGAAACCTTATTTTTGGTGTCCTACCCCTCTTCCCATATAGAATAGAGATAGATGATCTCACTTAATTCTCAAGCAACCAAACAAAACAGTCAACTAATCCACCACTTCACCACCGACGACGCACTTTCTCTCTCCTCTCTCTCACGCACACTCCCTAACAGTTACATTCTTACAGCAGCAGCTACTTCTCTCTCCTCTTTCTCTCTCTAGAAAAAACCAGCGATTTCAATGGCGGAAGAGAAGGAGTCGACCTCAGTTCCTTTGAGCCAAGATGATCCCGAAGATCCTGCCAAAGCTCCTCTCACTTCCTCTAATTCTTCTTCTCGCGAGGTTAGGGTTTTTTTTTCGTTATTTTTCTCTTAATTCGCTGTTTTATTGCTTTATTCGCGCTGTTTGATTTTGATGAAGCAAGTTGAATTTCTGGATTGAATTTGGGGGAATTGAAGTTGATTATATGCGAATTCAATTAAGTGCTGAAGAAGAATTTTAAAGAAATAATTGAATGTGGATGAGTTTTTTTGGTCAGATTAGAGGACGAATAACGCGTTATCTTTTATTTTTGAGGTATTATCGGTATTTGATTAATTTTAGGTTAATTTGGATATTAGATGTTGCGTGTTGATTGATGATTTGGAGGTGGTGGTGTATGTGAATCTTTTGCAAGGTTGGAATGTTGAGATTCTGTCTTGTGAATGGCGACAGAAGGAATTGTTCAACACTTGGTAGTAAAGAATCGGAATATCGAATTTAATATGCGATATTGAGATGAGGCCGGTTTTGTTTGGATGAGTATTATTAGTATGTCACGTCCTTGTTATTGACTAAGTTTGTGAAACAAGAAGAGAAATGTTTGTGGATTTGAAGAGAACAGAGTTGGCCTGACATTGTGAAGGGAATAAAAAAAACATTGCATGGCGGATTCACGATTGCACCAAGCAATGAAAGTTCACCTTGTTTGTTTTGGAGATTTGAGGGTCTTTTAGGTGGTGTGTGTAAATTGGTTCTGAATGCTTTGTTTAGTTACCGGTTTTGGATGATAAGGAGCTAGCTTACCTGCATCATTTTTGATGATTCCTTTCTACAATAAAGGAATAACAAATAGACTATGAGTTTGATAGGTATGTGTATAATTACAAAAAGGGAGCTAGAATAAACGGTCACATGCCTTGCCCCTCACAGTGTCAAATGTAAAGGAGACTACTAATACACGTCTTCAAACTAAATAAAAATGTATGATTTGTTATATATGACTAATTATTAAAGAGCCTATCGACCTACAAAAGGAGAAATTATGAGGACATCCCATAGGAATTTCGGTAGAGCACTTGCCAATTTCTATACTTCCATAAACCTTACTGAATTATCACGAAGATTGGAGATCTACTTCGTACTTCCACATCTTGGCAATGTCTTTAACTTTCAGTGCTATCTTCTAGCTACCGAACATCCTTGCTGTTACAATATTGAACCCAACATTTCTACACACAGTGACAGAAGTTGAATATTACTGAAGCAGCTCGCAGGACAAAGATGTGAGTGGTGATGCATTGATACTTCATAACATTGCACACACTACACAACTACAAGCTAGAGCTGGAGTTCTTCTGGTCATATTGTCTTATGTAGGGATCTTCCATTGGTAGCCAAAATGAGAGAGGAACAAGAAATGACAACGATTACCAAAAAGCAAAAATATAACAAATTAAGGGGTCGTTTGGTTCACTATTTTTGGGCTCCATGAAACGGAATCAATTACCGATTTCCTTTCTTTTTGTTTGGTTCAACCCCTCATTAATCCATTACCATTACTTGATGGTATTGGATTCCCCCAATTTGTTACATTCCCCTCCCCCTCAAGTAACAAAATCCATTACTTGTTGGTAATGGTTACCCTTCATTTACATTCCTTGGCTTGAACCAAACACTCAATAAAGGTAACCATTTTTATTACCATTCCCCTCCTCTATTTGTGTGAATTTTGTACATTCTATTTCCATTCCATATCTTGAACCAAACGACACCTAAGTTGAAAAGAGGAAGATCTTCAGGATAAGCGTTGGACCCCTTAGTAGTTTGAATCCTTATCGCTTCTCACCTATCTCATGTCAAGCTCTCTATCTCATGCATGTATTTCTGTAGTGAGGTGGCCCTACACTTTGTAAAAATCTAAGGCTCCTCGTGTCTTTGTTGACATCCAAGGCTTGAGTGAAAATGTAATGAAATTGATATTAGTTTATCATTATTTGGTTATAAACTTAATTTTTCCTGTTTTGTTGTTAATGTTTTGGACTGTGGAAATGCTATAAATGCCATTTTCCATTCTGCATCTTATGAGTGTGTGCCTGCATAGAAACTTATCTGTCGTTCCAAACTTGCTAATTGTGGCCTCTTTGGTCTTTATTGTAATCTTTCAGAATTTTCTTGGTAGTTAAAAGGGGTGATGCTACTTTGTTTATTATGATATGGAAATATTATAGTCCAATCTTTTAGCTTATTCGATAAGTGAGGGGCAACCTTCTTCTGACCTCCAGCAATGGCAGAAACCCATACTAGTTTAATTGTCTATTTCTCCCATCTTACTAACACAATTTTCTTTCGAAAGGCTTGCTGCTATGTCCTCCAGAGTTGGGTTTCCAAAAAGTTCATGACTGGATGGTAATTAGCTGTCCGTCTATCTTGTAAATGTACCTCTTGCCTTTTAAGTTACTGATTTTTTTCTAAATGTATTTTTTGGACTTGAACTTGCAGTGTAGTGCTCTTCCCTGTTGCAGTTACTTTCTTCATTACTTGGTGGTTTATTCAGTTTGTAGATGGTTTCTTCAGTCCTCTATATGAGGGACTCGGGATTGACATATTTGGTAAATTCCGTTTTTTAGTTATCATTATGTGGTTTTTTTTGACTACTTGTTCTTATGTGTCATTTTCTGACTGGGTGATGGGGAGCTGGAAGGAAAAAAAAGGACTCTTGATCTCTATAACTGAGCTATGGATTGAGAAATAGGATGTAATCTGAGAGTAAAATCTCTTGTTAATTTTTTTTTTTTTGCTATCCAATAAAAAAGCAAAAGCAACATTTTCTGCTTTTTGAAGGTATGGTTGAGAGGTAACTACTAAGCATGAGAGAACTGAAAGGGGAAAAAATTAAGCATGAGATCAATTTATGCTTGCTTTTAGAAACTCAGAGACCCCATCTCCGTGGTCCTTTTTTTTGGTTTTTTTCTTACTTTTTTTAATTAGAAAGTGCTATATGCTTTGTTCAGATTTCAGTTTTTTTTGAATATCTTTATGCATCTCGCAAGTGTCATGCTGCGCTCCGCAATAATTGTGGCGTGAATTGACACATAAAAAATTATCCATCTTATCAATGTAATTCAATATTTTTGGAAGATATCCTCTATTATAGTTCAAATTAAACTTTTCAAAATCTAACATTTTAAATTGCATAGAAATAAAAGCTCCTAAACATTTAGTGTAACTAAACTATGTCATTATGCATACCAATTTAAATAACAGATTATAAGAGCTAATATGGTAAAGTAATGGTCTATTGACATTCTCGATGTGCTTTTGAATCACACGTAACTGAATGGCCTTTTGCGGAATGGAAAGTTCAAAATCCTTTATAGAGTGGCTGTTAAATGATGGAATGGCCTTGTTTAATTCCATTTTCTTTTAAGTGTTTTTCGTTGAGAATGCGTCTTAATGCTAGTTGACAAGGTGAATTCTTGGGTTTGCTGGACGCTTTGGAAGTTGGAACCCTTCTTTTTAATGAAAATGGAAACAGACTGAACCTTGTCCCATTTTCACATGAGGAGGTCTAAGAACATGAATAATATGATTTGTTAGTTATTGATTTTCTTTTTCCTGGATATTTTCATTGCAGGACTAGGTTTCATCACTTCGTTATTGTTTGTGTTTCTTGTTGGTGTTTTTGTTTCTTCATGGATGGGCGCTACTGTTTTCTGGCTTGGAGAATGGCTGATAAAAAAGATGCCTTTTGTTGGGCATATATATTCTGCCTCCAAACAAATTAGCTCTGCAATCTCTCCAGGTAATTTTTTTCAGTAAGGACCTCCTGTTATCCTTTAACAGAAATGTCATCACGGCATTATAGACCATTAGATGCATTTCTCTTGGTGTGCTGCTGCAAGAAAATTTATGAATTTGCTGTACTCTTTATCAGTTTATATTTGTTTCTTAAGTATTATGACTGCTGTAGTACTATGATAGAAATTACAACTGCCAAGCTAATGGCTCTCAAATGGCTATTACATATATTGCACTTGGTCACTTCATACTTTGTAAACTTAGAGCTTCAGTTAATTTTTTTATTCCTTTTTTTTCTGTCCCCCCCTCCCTATCCTTCTTTATGTCGGTGTTCGATCAGGAGGGATTGATTCTTAACTATTTCGAGCTTCTGATTTTTTTTGGATGTTTACTGTGCTGAAAGTTATCAAAATCTTTTTCAACAGATCAAAATACTACTGCATTTAAAGAGGTAGCAATAATTCGTCATCCACGTGAAGGTGAATATGCATTCGGCTTCATCACTTCAACTGTCACACTGCAGGTATGTTAGGCAAATGAACTCTTGCTGTTTTCTTTCCCCTTCACAGTTAGCAAAAGGTTTTCTGATGCAATGTTTTGAGGTTAAAATCTTTCGTTGAGGCAAAATCTTGGAAACTTCTAATGGTCTTACGTAATTGTGAATTGTATGTCTACACACGTGCTTATGCTTAGAGACAAAGGAAGTGCTATATGTGAATTATTTGCTTTTGTATAGTTACAGTGAGTCTGCATGGCGTGGCATTTCATGTCTATGCACATATATGCACAAGCTTATGCTTGGAGGCAGGCAATGTTGGTTTATTAGCCAATTGCTTAAGTATTGGTTATTTGTTTAATGTTTTCAATGAGCTGAAGAATGTATGATATAATTTGCATGAGCTAGACTGCCTGTTGAGTAGAATGAACTATGTGAAATCCACCAAGAGGCTGATAAGGAGAAGCTTTATCATGTTTCTTGATTTAGGCAACGAGGTTGGTAAGCAAGGAGAAAGCTGGTGATGGTAGTCAGCCTGTTACTACTTGAGACTTGTGCTGCATGTGTACATAAGAGTCATAGACTCTTGGGAAAAAACCTTGTTCTCACCTCGTGCAACCTTTGCCCAAAGAAGGAAGCATGTCTTGAAACTAAGTGATGTTAGTGTGACTGCATTTTTCCGCTCTTTCGGACCAATCATAATGGTTGAACTAGTGGTTAGAGAAAAATGTTGGGAAAAAGACTACTGCAGTCGCTTTCTGAATCTCACAGTACTGAAGTAGAAAGGACAATAGTGAGAGTAGTGAGAAAGCATATGAGAAGCTATGCTGTGTGTGTGATACATTACTACTTTGTCAGTGCAGTGATTTTCCTTTTTTGGCCATTTCTTCACTCACTAATGTGAGATCAGGTTTATCATTAGATGGTTTATGGATTGAGTTTAATGCCTTTCTTTTTTAAAGTGCATTTATTTTATTTCCCATTGAAAGGTCTCATACAGACGACTTGCTCTTGCAACTTTGTACTAAAGAAAATTGTGGATAGAAGCTTGAAATAGAGAAGACAAGTTACTTTTGCCCATGAAGCAAAGGGATTCAGTAAGATGTAGGAAAACGAGGGCAGTGCTGAGGGTGAGGGCTTTCTTCGTGGTCCACACTGGAAAAACTTTAACCACTTTTATGTAAAGAGCAGAGACCCAATGCGCCTCTGATAGGCGAAATTAAGCTACAAGACAATCAACTCTTCTAAAAGAAATATGGATTTTCTGGAGCAGCAGGACGAAAGATTTACAACATAAAGTTGCTTTAGTGAGTAAACACTCACTTCAAGAAGATTGTATAAAGGGAATGGATTCTTTCAAGTTTCAACATTGGTTTAGACTTCAGACTGGTCAGGACTGCATTCACTCTAGCTGGAACAAAGAACTGCATTCGCTCTAACATGAGAAAATTTTCATTTCTTAATAGCTGATGATTTATGTTGTGTCTGTAGTTCTTGCGGACAGCTTCCCTTCTTTGTTTCTGTAAAAAAATTGCTTGTTTTTTTCTTATTTATAAAAATCATCTTGTAAAGGAAGAGAGAGGATATTTGGAGGGGTGCCTGAGACTTTTGCTTTGGTGTGGTGTTGATGGATTTAGATGCAGTGTTGCAGATTGCCAAGCGACTTATTTGGGTGGTTGAACCTTCTTGCCCTGATTTTTTAACATGTATATCTGGTTGTTTAGTTTTGAATTCCATATTTGAAGATGCTCGTTTTTTTTAGACTAGTTTCATTGTTGGCTAGGTTTTGATTCTCATAGAACATCTAGAATACTTCCTTGTAGTGGGTTGGAGCAAGTGTATTTGAACTCATTTCCCCGGAGCATTCTAAATTTGGTGAATTTTGGCTCCTCCCACTCCCCCTTCCTGATTAAAAAGAAAGGTCATGAATTTCATATGACATTCATTTTATCTTACTCTATTTTACTGCTGACTGCAGAGGGATGATGGTGACGAAGAGTTGTGTAGTGTATATGTTCCAACCAACCATCTGTATATTGGAGACATCTTTCTGGTCAATTCCAAGGATGTCATCAGACCAAATCTCTCTATTCGCGAAGGCATAGGTCTGTATTCTGATTGTCTGCCTTTCCTCCATCTGTTTGTATTTTGTATACTACTATTGTTTGAAACATAAAAACCTTTGGTGAACCTGGCATAGCAGCGTCTTTTATGCACTGTGAATATCAATATCTTCTTTTGACATACCAAGCCATAATATTAATCTTAAAAATGAAGTACTTATTCACCAGCCTTTCTTCCTCGTATAAATGCATCTCCTGACCACCAATTAAAATGTTAGTCATCAAAGTCTGTCATTGAAATTCAAATCCACTGCAAGATACAGGGTATTATTACCAAATTTTATGTTCTCATATTTACTTAATCTTTTTCTTCTCTCAGAGATAATTGTTTCAGGGGGAATGACAATGCCACAAATTATATCACCTGTTGAAAGAACACCTCGACAAGGTGACAGAATCCCATTGGATCGACTGTCAACATAATGATGAGGTTTAAGGAACCTCTGCTTACAAGTTTTGTGATGTTTGATTACCAATATGTGAAGATAGATAATTGCTTGCAGATTATACGAGGAGATTTGTTTAGTGCACTGCAATTCCATGAGTAAATCAGTGTTGACATGTCAAAATTCCTTATTTGTTTCTATGTATTGGCGAGTATACTGTCGTTCCTGTTGTATTGGCCTCTGTACCTGTGGCTGTAGTGTATAGGATATAATCATGTAAAGGTTAGTGATTAATTCGAGCTCTCCCCTTTTTTTATGCTGCTGGTTAGTGCATGTATTTTTTTTAAACGATGGTATCCTAAATTATTGCATGTAATTTCCTTCGCTACAAGTTCTGAACAAGATGAATAGATTTTTTTGTACCAGAACAAAATGTGTCCTAAATTTGCTAGTCTGACATGAACGAATTTCTATAGCGGATGCTGTTGGAGATCTATATGTGGATAATGTGGTACATACTCTGCTTCATACAAGAAAGATTTTGTCCTCTCAAGTCCATGCACGGGAGTATCACAGCAAAAATAAAGAACACGGTTGCTACATGCACCATTGCATTACTAAGCAGAACTCCCCTAGATACCAAAATTACCTCTCTCTCTCCTTTTCACTCTACTCATCCTTGCTCCCTATTTAAGCATATGTATCCTCTTCCATCACAGCCCTTCCCTCACCCACACCATCCTTACCCCAACAATGAAGCCCCAACCTTCTGGTTTTATCATCTTAGTGCTGCTACTAGTCGAGCATGTTCTCGACACCACTGGCACGAATTTGTGCTTGATCCCACAATAAGCCAGTTAAATGATCAAATATAGGTTTAAGTGCGTCTAGTTTGCATCACCGGAATCAAAATGTATCTTATCAAATTTTTGTTGAACTAACTTGGAATTTTAAGATGCTGATCGGATGAAGACATGGCTAAAGCATTTACACAATAATTTTCGTTAAATGCTGATTTCAAAATCCATGATTTTTCTTTGCGAAATCCAAAGTATCCTGCAAGCCTACAATTCCCTTGTGATGCACAATTTTGCTTTAATATATGCTAGAAGGCTACAATTTCCCAATAACGCAAAGCAAAGAAGATGAATAAATTTTTGAATCATAATCGGATATATATCCATCAAGAGAGCTAATTATAACACAATTGTTATTGATTACACAAATGAAATCACAATATCCCTTGAGGATCAAAGGAATACCCACATAGTTTATTCCCAAATCCACGATACCTTTGAGGTATCTCAATCCACGTTTTAGAGCATCACAATGCTCCTCGCTCGGGTTATAGTTGCACCAAGTTATTGAACTGCATAGGGAATATTAGGTTGAATATAATTCGTTAAAATGCGCACACTTCCAATTAGTTTATCATATCGATAATGAGAAATATTATTTTTTGAAAAAATGTATCATGGGTAATAAAAAGAACCACAAGAACATTGATGACACTCAATCAAAAGGTAATACGCAAATGTTAATTTTCATTAGTTTAATATTGTATTATTGTATATTTTATATCACATATTTGGTTACTTTTATCTTATTTTATAATTAATTCCAAACCATTATATTATATTATCAAACATTAACTATAAATTTATGACTCTTTTATCTTATTCTTTTGTAGTATAACATTTTTTTACATTTTTTTTTCCTACTTAGGGCCTGTTCTCTCCGGCATAAAAGAACCGAACCGAATTAAATTATAACTAATTAATAGTAATGATAATAATTTAGGAACTGAACTGAATTGAAAATAAGCTGGAGAGAACAGGCCCTTAAACCATATTAATTTAACTTCAAATTGATTCGACACAATACCTAACCCTAATACCCTATAAGAATACCAAAATCCCAAACTTCTCCTAAACTTAATTAAATTGTCTGACTCGAAAACAATCGATTCGAACACAGATAAACTAGTTCAATGCAAAAGCAAGACAAATAATCTGATCCAAAAGCCGCTCTACTATACTCCTAATTGAGTTGTGATCTGTGGGCTTAAAATGCTTAATTTCCCTCGAAATTGGAGACAAAAAGAGCCAGAGAGGTAAGACACAAATAAATCATCGTTGCATTTTCGCTTACCTATCCAAACAAAAAACAAGAAGGAAGCTATTTTCACTAGAGTAACCTTTTATATTTATATACGTATCTCGCCAGAACCTCCTAATTCCTAAACCCTAAAGTTCGACAACTTCCCCTAATTTATCAGACCCAATTTCAATTTCAATTTCGATATTAGGGCTTTCAATTTTGCCAAATTGCATCAATTAATCGTGGTTGTTAACAAATTCCAATGGATTTCGACGAGTACGAGTACTTGGAGAAGACAGTAGAAGAAGAAACTGAAGGTCGATCGAGGAAGAAGGAGAGAAGCGGGGAGAAGAGAGAGAAAGGTTACAGAAAGAGGGTTGAAGATGAAGGCGATGATCATCGAGAAGAAGACGAAGAAGATGAGAGGAAGAGGAAGAAATCGAGAAGGGAGGATGAAAATGGCGGAGGTGGAGGAGAGAGAAAGCGGGAGGATAGGGATAAGAGGAGAGAGAAAGAGGAGAGACATTCACATAGGGATGTAGAGAGAGAAAGGGACAAGGATAGGGATAGAGATAGAGAGAGAAGGGACAGAGAGAAGGAGAAGGAGAGGAGAGAGAGAGATAGAGAGAAGGAGAAGGAGAGGAGAGAGAGAGATAGAGAGAGGGAGAAAGAGAGGGTTAAGGAGAAGGAGAAGGAGAGAGAGAGAGATAAGGAGAAGGAGATAGAGAAGGAGAAGGAGAAGGAGAGAGAGAAGGATAAGGAGAGGGAGATAGAGAAGGAGAAGGAGAAGGAGAGGGAGAGGAGAAGTAGGAGTCGGTCGACGAGGCATGATAGCAGGGAGAGAGAGAGGAGTCGATCGATTAGGCGTGATAGCCGGGAGCGAGAGAGGAGTCGATCGATTAGGCGTGATAGCCGGGAGAGGGAGAGGGAGAGGGAGAGAGAGTTGAGAGAAATTGAGGCCAGAGATAGCAGGTAGCTAGCTGGTTTTCATTTTTTATAATTAATGGTTGGATTTGCTGAATTATTAGTTTTTTTGATGCACATTGTTTTGATGTTCTATTTGTTGTAATGTTGATTTGAGACTGTTGGAAATGGGTTTAAGACTTTATTTTGTGACTGAATTGCATAGATTTGTTGTGGCATTGGTATCATAACTGTATGAACTTGTGAAGAACTTTTACATAGATGTATATCTAGGGGATGATTTCTCTACCTTATCAGGGTTTGGTAAGTTTGTCTTAGAGGAGTTCACTAGAAAGAGTTTCATTTCAGTTCTAATATAGGAAAGGGTGGATTGTAGATGCAGTTATGTGATTGCCGCGCCTGCTGCTTGTAGAAAATGATAGAACTGAACTGAAGGAGCTGAACTTTCCGTAAACTCGAAAACTCTTGCTATTGTGAAAACCCTTTAGTTAATCCATAATGTGGAGCCTCCACTCTGCCTTTTGGGATTTCCGGGACTTGTCTGAATCCATTGTTATGTTGTTGCCTTTCAAGGTTCTAATGGATACAACTTTACATTTGACCCACTTACCCAATCCTGGATTTGAGCCTCTTAGAATTAGGGTAATCTAGACGTTTACGTTGAAACTGGGTAACGGACCATCATGGCTGTAGTGGATGCTATTCTTGTTTGTTCCTCCTATATGTTCCTGTAAGTTGATGGTTATAAATTTATGGTTTACAGGAGAATCAAGGAAAAAAGGGAAGCAGTGGAACCCGAAGCTGATCCAGAGAGGGATCAGAGAACTGTTTTTGCATACCAGGTTATTGTCCTTTTGTATTTATAATATTTAAGCAGTAGTGGTATATGACGTGATTTTCTTTTTTTTTTTTTTTAAATATTTCTAACACATGCTCCGTCTGTTGTATTGGCTGATTACAGATGCCTCTTAAGGCGGCTGAGAGAGATGTTTATGAATTTTTTTCCAAAGCTGGCAAGGTAAACAATGATACTATTTTATTGCTTTTGATGTTTTGATATTGATACTACACTATGTGTAATATTCATTATGTTTTTTCAAATGTGCTTAACTTATTTGCTGTTTTCTCGAGACATTTGTTTAGAACAATAGTAAATGTAGATACATGTAAATTTTAATCTCTGAGAATCAAGACTTAGTTAGTTCTATCAAATAGTAATTTGTTCATCAGTTAAATCTCCTTTACAAAAGCGGAATTATGAGTTATACAACAGCTTCTCTTCAAGTATGTGTTGTGATGACATATTTGGTGCAAATTTTGGGTTTGCTTGTGTATGAGACTTTTGAGTGATTCTGGCAACAATTTGGTGCAAGCTGACTTCTTGTCAGCTGGCTGGAGAAAATTCTGCGTTTGCTCATTAGTTCTTCTCCCCTTCCTTCCTCCCCTGTTTTGATTCTACTCCTATTTATGTGTGTTATTTGTGTTTGAAATGTTCCTTGTAGGTGAGGGATGTCCGACTGATAATGGACCGAAATTCAAGGCGTTCGAAAGGGGTTGGGTATGTTTTTTCACTTAGTAATTTGAGGTGCATGCATCGTTGATAATAGCTAGTAGGTTATGCTGTTTTAAGATGTAAGCTTGACTTTATTCTTAAATGAAATAGCAATGCGATAAAGATTTCCATGATGAGGGATGATGGGAATACCTTGCTCTCATGTTTAATCAATTCATGCAGCATTCTGAAGGTAGATGACATGAACCTGAGCCTACTTTTTATTTTTCTTCTTCGTCAGTCTCTTAAGGACTTAGATTCATTGGTATAATGGTTATTGAATTATATTTTTATTCTTCATTTCTGATTGGGAGTTGTTTCAATCTAGGTAAGTTTTATTTTGGATACGTCATTGTAAAGGTGGGTTCGCTGAAGAAACGCCATTCTAAGGTGGTAAATTCAAGGCTTTGAGAACATAAAAAGGCTAGGTGGCCAAGTTAATTATTAGCTGTTCATACTGTTAACACCTAGCGTGAAATCAACATCTAGGCCTTGATTAAGGCCTTTTGCTATATAGCTACCTTCAGTTCTCTGAAATTTTACACACATTGCTTGTTCTTTTCAGAAATTCGTCTTACAAACCTGGTAAAGTACTATGAGCAAGGGAAAAGGTCGGGTTATCTTTGCAATGCTTTTTCTGTTGTCAGTTCTTGTATTGCATATTTGAACTACTTGATATCTATTGTGAGGGAAAAAGGGTAATTTATTTAGAATTATATGGTCTTTAAGTATGTAGAATGTTGGAAGCTGTTTACTTGGGCAAAGGGCAGATCGAGATGAGAGGTTGGGCTTTGTGACTCCTTCATATTCAATGTAATACTGTCTCAATGGGAAATTTTGTAGACCCATAGCGTATTTGATTATGTTACTGGTTTTTTACCCTTAATCCGGACATTGGTTTATTGAGCATTGTGTTATTGTTTGCCTGTTTGGGATTCTATCTAACCATCTCTTGTATTTGAGAAATCAGATTCTTCAAAAGAAGCTACGCTTCAGCTTTCTCTCTTATGGATTTTGTTCACCACAATTTTATCTGAAATTCTTCGTAAGTCCTGCCTGATTTTTCTGCATATCGTATTATTTGGTAAATTTACATTGAGTTCTCGTGATGAGATGCAGGTATATTGAATTTTATGATGCGATGTCCGTGCCAATGGCGATTGCTCTAACAGGTCAGCTACTCCTTGGGCAGCCTGTGATGGTCAAACCATCTGAGGCTGAAAAGAACCTTGTTCAATCTACAGCTTCTACTGGTTCAGGTGTTACGGGTCCTTATGGACCAACTGATAGAAAGTTGTACGTTGGCAATTTGCACTTCAACATGACAGAGCAGCAGCTACGTAAGGTTGATCTCTTTGCTTGCTTTTCTTGTTCATGTGCTCCTTCTGCCTTCTATACTCTGATATATTCCAACTTTATTGGGGGTATTTGCGCAAATCTTGCTCCATATAATGAATTGTAATTTAATGCTCAGATGCTATGGCCTCTACTTTGTGGTTTATGTATGAACTGGTGGATTATAGAAGAGGATATGTGCATGCATGTTATTGCATGTGTGGGAGTAAACATGTCCAATAATGACTGAACCAGATAACCGGACCCTAACCTTTTCAACAATTCAACCCAAAATTCGAATCTGAAAATCCTGTAAAATAGTGGGTCAAGATGGCTTGGGTTAGTTTAAGAGGCCGCTGCTGAAATTGCCTGTTCTAAGGTAGTATATTGGCCTGACTGGAAGAAGTGGAGTTCTTTGGTGCTAGCACTACGTTACTCCATTGTCTAAGTGAATTGTTATCACCTATTGATGGATTGAGTTAAGTAGTGTCTTGATTTTTAGATAGCGTCTTGGACTCTGGAACCGTCTGTATGTCGGTCTCAATCCACTAAAGGAGTAACAAACGACACTTGTATGACGACATCTCTCTTCGTTGGCTCGTTGCTGATGACAAGTCCATAAGGGAGTGTGAACCTATTGAACACATGCTTGCTTGGTAAACATTGATTTTACATGTAATGTGTTTGGCAACATTACATCTTAGAAGTTGTAGGAAACAGGATCCTGTGCATTATGTTAATTGTAGTTTGTGATAAAAGCATATTTCTTCTGTAGCAAAATTCTGGACTTGTTGAGTGAGATGACTAGAGAAGTCAAGCAGTGACGGGAAGAAAGCAAATCCGAATGAACTTACGTTTAGGTGTGTTAAGTGTTGACTCTTGTGGGGGACTCAGTGCTTTTTTGGCCAGATTGGTGGCTATAGTTTTTGAAGATGAAAGATAAAATAGTGATATGCTAGGGGCATTTGACTTATGAGGGATTAGTTAGAATTTCACTCGTTTGAGACTATTTAGGTGATAGTTAAGCGGAGCCTCATGCTTTATTAAATCATCAAAATTTGTAGCTTCCATAGATTAAGCCAGTTCTAGCATTTTTGGGTCTACTATTTAGGAAAGAAAAATCCACCATTTTTGGAGGGGGAATTGAATGTGTTGACATCCCCTATAGAGTTCCACGTGCTGATGACTTCATGTTGGAAATGAAGGGGGCATTTCTATATATCAATTTTGTTCATATCGGGTGATTCTTATCTTTAAGTCCTATTAACTATCACGATCTAGCAAACAACAATCAAATGACTATATAACAACAAAATGTAAAAAAGAAACAATCGGGAAACGGAATGCAAGGAGCTTTTTACATGGAAACCCGAGATCTGGGAGAGAAGCCGCCAAACTTGCATTAGGAACTAAACGTGCTTCATAGTTGTGTACAAAGCTCTGGTTTCTAATTGTATTCATACTAGAGCATGGTACTTACTATGTTACTCCGACACGGATACGGGTGTCGTATCCAAGTAGGGATCGGAGGATCCGACACTCCACTCCAAAAATCTGGCCGATACTCCGACACGGTCAAGAGAGTGTCTTGACCAATTTCTTAGACACGTCTATCATTGAAAGTGTCGGAAAAAACTTTCCGGCACTTTATTTTGATAAAAAAAATAAAATAAGTCAGTTGTAATATATTTAAAAAATGATAAAATTTAAAATAGTAAATTATATTAGACTATTATATTATATTTAGTTATCACTTTATCAGTATAGTATCTAAGAAGAAATCCAAAAAGTTAAGTTATACACAAAAAGTACAACTCTTGGAATTCTTCCCATTAATCACCCCTCTTCTTAGCTGTACACCACACCCTTAGAATATATTGTTAAATAATTTTAGTATTTGACAGCTGTACCAAATAGGCAAATAATTTGACAACTTTAAACATATTAGTGTATGTAGTATTTGACAAAGCTGCGAAGAGTCATCTCTCCTCCACCGTTGCCGGAGAAGAATTGAAGGTAATCCATGGCTGTGTGCCTGTGTCCAATGGAGGAAATCACATCATTGGGTGCGGCGCAATCTCCCGAGCAAAAACCCCAACATAGTATGAAGAGATTTTGTATAATTTCACATCAATTAGCAGATCTAGGGTTTACAAATAAACCCTAAATTTCAATTTTTGAAGGGAAGTGCAATGAATTAGGTAATTGTTCCCCCTTTTCTCTCTTCGTTTCTTTCTCACTTTTGCCAAATGGGTGTCCGATAAGCGACGCTTTTCCGATACGCGTATCGACACCCATTTCCAGGCGTGTCGCGTGTCGTGTCGAGTCGACACGCGACACTCGGGGTAGAAGAGGGTGTCGGAGTAACATAGCTTAATTAATTGCAAAACCGCACGCAACCAGGCATTGAGGGCAAGGATTGGATGTTGTGCATTGATAAATGATAGGTGTGGGCACGCCAAGGCTTCTGCCAGAAAACACCATATTACCACCAGTCAGGAGTGATCGAGCAGACGCTCCGCTGCTACTGACCTTGTGCAGCCTCGGACGACCTCAATTTGAGAATCCGATGTGCGTCCCTTAAAACCATGTCATGTATACCGTCTCGTCACCATATACCCAGCACTATCTACATGAGAATGACTCTTTATTAGCTGCTATTGCAATTTACAATGAACAGTTATATATATTGGAGTATTGGACCATATATATGTGTTTTACTCCCCCCTCCTTTTAAAACTATTATCCTTATTTAGATTTTGGTTTTTATTGAGTTGTTCTGTGAACATGTGCTATGACGAGTTCTTAATGTTTGTTTCTTGTGGGCAGATTTTTGAACCATTTGGTCCTGTGGAACTGGTGCAACTACCCCTTGACCTTGAGACTGGGCACTGCAAAGGTTTTGGGTTTGTTCAAGTCAGTGAAAAGTTTGTTTACATTTCTCATGTAGCCTCTTTAAGCTGAGCATTGTTGTGTAACTGATTTTCGCTTAACTGACAGTTTGCTCAAGTTGAACATTCGAAGGCTGCTCAAAGTTTAAATGGGAAAATAGAAATTGCTGGCAGATACATCAAGGTAGGTTTTTGTGATTGGATTTGGATCTTATGGAAGGAGTTCTTTTGATTTAGAGTAGTTACTTTTTTTGTTGATACTTTTCCCTATTTGAATTATTATTTTTATAGATCTCCTTCAACATCTATCTGGTTACTGCAGGTTTCATCTGTCACTGAACACATTGGTGGACAAGATACTGGAACAACTGCAGCAGACTTCGATGATGATGATGGGGGTGGTTTGGTGAGTTATACATTTTTTTCTTCCACCCTAATGTTATTCACTTGTTTTTGTGCCATCTCTCTGAAGTTATGATATATACAAGGTCATGCTATAGTGGTTAGGGTTTCTTTATTGGCATAGTTCCGAAGGCTATCCAACATTCGATCTGGGCATGGGGAGCTGTGGATCCTTTGACTGCCGTTGGAAGAGGAAGCTTGCCTTTGATGCCATGTTAGTCTATTGAGCCATATATATAGCTTGTCAATGAAGGGTTCTCCTTGACGTGTAAAAGCATAGTACTCCCTCATTTCCCTTTTCTTCTTCCTTAAAGGAATGTGGGAAGAAACCTACTATAAGCAATAAGTAGTTGGTATTAACAATAAATTGTGAGTGAGTGGTGTTAATGACGTAAGTCGGACCCGTAGGTAGAGCATTTGGAGTCACGAGATAAATACTATAAGAACGGTTGGGTGGAGCTAGTTGGAGGGGGGTTGGAGTGTTGGACCCACTAGGTAGGTATCTGGTGGTAGTAGAACGGGGGGGAGGGATAGGTCATTAAATGATAGATTTTAAATAAGAGCAACAAAGAGAAACTTTCTGATACGGAAAAGAGGAAGAGCATTTGAGAAATGAAGGAGTATTGAGTAATATGATTCTTTTCTTTAATTGTGATATAGTGGAAGAATAGCTTGATATCCTTGGTAAGCTACCTTCTTTTTGTGACAGTTCTGTTTAACATCTCGCAAGTACCTCAGTCCATCAAGATAAGCTATCGGATATTGTGAAAGATTCTGAATTTGAAATTTGTCTTGGATATATGAACATGGAACAGATATTATGTTTGTGCAGCTTTTACCGATCAATAGATAAGGTTGTGAATGTGAAATGAAAAAGAAGGGCCATTCACAAGTTTTCTTGAGCATAACATCTCTTTTCTAAGACTTTTGACAACTGATGTATTTTTGTTTGCACGGCAAAATTAACTGATGTATACTTCGTCTTCCAGTCTTTGAATCCTAGGTCCAGAGCATTGTTGATGCAAAAGCTGGATCGCACTGGTACAGCTTTAAGGTCAGTAATGCGTTTCTGTTCTTCTATCTTGTAATTTTTGTTTTTATTTTTCTTACAATATCCTTTACCCGTGGGCTAATCTCTTTTGTTGTCTTGACTGCAGCATTGTGCAGGAACACTTAGCGTACCGGTGCGGTTGTAACAGCACAGCTTCTGCGCGGCAACCTGCTTCCATGGTCAATGGGCACGCCGGCGTCACTCCTGCCCCAACGCTTCCGGCCAAGTCCTCTCTTCCAAAGCTTCCAGACCTGTAGGAAATCGCTATGTGAATGCTCTGCCTACTGAAGAATTTATTTGAGTCCAGCCACTGAGGTATATTTCTTATTGCTGCCTCTCAGAGCTTTTGCCCTCCTCTCTCCTTTATTCATGTACTTTGAAGATATTATTAATGTGTTGCAGACGGATCCAGAGTTTGACTTGGACATTAAAGAAGATGTTGAGGGAGGAGTGCTCAAAGTTAGGTCCAGTGAAACATATCTATGTTGACAGAGTATGTAGGACACATTTTGACAGTATATATTTGTGTGTTTGTGTACATGTTGTGCAAATGTGGCTGATAAGGAAATGGGGGTAGGGAACTATTTTGAATGATCAGCTTGCTAATATATGTCCTGTGAAAGTAATCCTTTGCATGCAATTTCAGCTACATGGTAGGGTACTTTTTGGAGTGTATTATGACTGTGAACCAACTCAAGGTAATTAGCCCAAGACTAGACTGCTGTCAACTATGGAGTTTCACGACCTAAGACCCAGTACTGTTATAAAATTACAGAGGTGTCTCAGAGAGCTGTCAAATCTTAAGGTCTAAAATTGGACAGTATATAACTATTAGAGGAGTGAGGCATTGATTCTAATTTATTGCTAATAGTTGGAGTTTTTATTTCGTTATATGGAAACCGGAGGTTGGAAATTCTGGGAATTGTCTCGAAGATTTGTTGGAAGTGGGCCATTTTTTTATCTACTCTATGGTGAGTTTTAGCTGGCATTATATTTTTTTGGTGATTTGCTATATTGCTTTGTTTCTTTGTTTCTTTATCTAGTGGATTTGGGTGGGTCAGGGTGGCTCTATATTGCTACTTTGTTTTTTCTTGCTTTTGTTGAGTGCTGTGTTTATTACAAAAAATTAAACACATTATTTACTTTGCCAGACACCGATGAGTCTATTCTACCTACGTTTGACATAGGAGGAGTGCAATGAATACCTTTGATAGATACATAGAGATGGTTTAAGCAAAGTTTGATATCAGCCATCTTCGCTTGGTAATGTATATTAATATAGTTGTTTGATATCTGTTTAACATGCAGTATGTATAATATTAAACATTCTTACACAATAGCTTTTCTTGCTCTACCTCTCACCTCTGTGTTTTCAAAGTTCCTTTTGTAAATCTGATTAGAGGTTTATTTAAAGTGGTAATGAAGATCATATTACACTAAGCTTTAGGAATATGCGAGTGTTCTGCCTCGAAATGCCGAGATGCCCTGCAATACCCCTTTTTCTTTTGAATTCCACTATATAAGAAATTTGGATGACGATGTTTGATCTAGAATGCGATTACTTGGGTTGTCCAGTTGATTATTGGTGATTTGACCCTCTGAGGTTTCATTCCA